>BSBM01000613.1:10570000-11170000 GCA_027924585.1 Larix kaempferi
GGGGATGATGACGAGGAAGTGGGTGATAACGATGATGATGACTATGGAGATGATGATGATGACATGGATGATGACGATGACGAGGATGATGATGATGAGAATGATGATGACGAAGATGATTATGATGATGAGGAGGAGGAGGAGGAGGATGAGCATGATGATGGTGATCATATTCGTCATCATCAGCATCATCATCTTCATCTTTGTACTCATCATCATCATCATCATCATCATCTTCATCATCATCATCTTCGTCATCATCATCATTATCAAGGATGATGATGAAGAAGATGATGATGATGATGAAGATGGTGAAGAAGATGATGGATGATTATGATGCCGATGATGACGATGTTGATGATGAAGATGATGATGAAGATTATGACCAAGATGATGAGGAGGAGGAGGAGGAGGAGGAGGAGGAGGATGAGGATGATGATGAGGAAGTGGGTGATAACGATGATGATGATGATGGAGATGATGATGATGAAGAGGATGATGATGATGACGAGGATGATGATGATGATGCTGACGATGACGAAGATGATTATGATGATGATGAGGTGGAGGAGGAGGAGGAGGCTCCTTGTAGAGGGATAGTGTCATGGATTCTATGTGTTATTGATGACGCGTGAGGTCTAGAATTTTCAATTAAGGCCCAGGTGGAATTCAATTGAGCTCAATATGCTTCAATAATATCTTGAGGAACTGGTTTTCATTCTTCGATGATGTTCAATGCTTTTCAACATATCCACGGTCTTGCATGGTAGGCTGAGGATGCATTCATGGCATTTGATCTTTACAAAATATGTGTTTTGTCAAAATGAAATTCAAATTGCCTCTTTGATGAATCCTCCTCTACAAGACTTCATTTATTGCATGAATGTCACAGACTCACAGAAACTCTAAACAACACTCAATGGCATGCAACTATAACTACAAACCAAGTAAAGGTTGATTTTATGCATTGATATAGAGAGGTGGCAGTAGGCACACAATATGGAGAAACAATGAGTTAGAAAAAACATTTGGACCAAAGTACCACAATCCTTATTAATAAAATTAAAAAAAACAATTTTTGGCTCAGGAATTGTGGTTTATCACCACGTTTCTCTTCGACACTTGCCATCAAAATACGTATAAAAATAACACGTCTTTACATCCTCTTCCATTTAAATCCTCATCGCATAGTCATAAATAAGGATTATTATGCATGCACATCCTCACCTTACAATGTCAATTGGGTCAAGGCGCATAGACAACCATAAATTATCAAATGTGTCAAAGAGTAAGCCCTTCCAATAAAAATTAAGACCCACCCTTCAAACTTCATCACCGAGTCCAATTTATGCAAATATTTTCGAAGTGGGGGAAGGTTTGGAATTAAATGGTGTAAACGTTGGGGAATAAATGGTGTAAACATTATACAGGGGCGCGTGCACGGGTTTGGGCGCATGCGCGCTCCTCACGTGTACGCGCGAAAAACACGCGTGCACGCGTTTTAGCACGCGTGCGCGGCCCTGTTACTAGTTTTAAAAAAACAGAGTTCTTTGTTTCCCAGGAATTCTACCAAAAACACGGGTTTCACTTCTTCCGTGGGTTTCAAGCTCTCACAGGTTTCTCATTGGCTCACACTCATTGATATTTTGGACACTCTTTGATCTATTGGACACAAAATCACCCTTGGAATCTATCAAACATCTTCAGTGGTCTTGGAATCTAGTGGATTCATTCAAGCTACCAGTTTCCATTGCAAGTGGAGATCATTTCTATAGAGGTATGGTGAATTGTAAATGAGTCTTTTCATTCACAATATTTGAGATGAGCCGATGCCTTTTTGTTTTTATCATATTCCCACAACAATATCCATGCATAGACAACAATGAATTTGACAAGAAGATTTCCCAAGTTCACATCTAAAAGAACTCATATGAACACTAGACAAGATGAAGTATGCAACCTCCTCATTGTGTAATTAGTTCCCAAGTTAATTTTGTTCTTTTCACCTCATATTATGCTAGCAAAAAAAACCACACACTCACTAAACATAACTAAAAATATCACTTCAAATCATCCACAAAACCTCAACTCTCTCATCTCTTATTCAATACCATTGTATGGAATAAGGATATTTGTAAGTATATGCACCTTTCCTTTCTCTATGAATCCAAATATGATAATATTCATCCATATTTACCATCCTTACAATATCCCCTCACCTTTAATAATGATTTTTTTTCCAAAAACCAAGACTTTCCCACTTCATGCTCTATTCAACATGATGATTGTTGGTATAGTCCCTAGTTCCCCACTCTCCAACACCTCCCCACCCTAGATATTGCACATTGAAAGGTCAAATTATATTCCCCCTAATCACCCTTCCCAAGACCATGATCCTTGTTAGAAACCTTTGCATCCTTCTTAAGGTTTTGCACAAAACAACGTAGACATTCATTCTATTGTGATGCATTGTTGAATTCAACCATGGGTATTTTAAACTCAAAATCACATTCTATCATCTCAAGGTTTATAGATCTAAGGAAATAGTTTGTTGTTGTTTCTTCAACTCCTTAATGTGTTATATAACCTAGTAATTTATGATGGTAAAGGACATTGCCTCAAATGGAAGGATATACCATTCCACTATGAAGACAAAGCAATCAAACTAGGTGTAAAATTTAGAATTGATAACATCAAGGGAGAAAGAAAAAAATGCAACTAATTAAGGTTACCTTATTTGATGTAGAAAAACTATCAAACTATTCCCAAGGCATCTCTAGCCATCTCTGTTGTAGGGTGTTACTACCATAATTTTTATGAATTCATGGCTAGGCAAGACACTAGTTTCTCCTCTCTACACTTGACCAAACATCATCTATATTGATTGGAATTGTAAGGGATAATGATGTTTATTCAAACACAAATAAAACAACATAGTCTGTAGTTGTATATGTTAATTTGTAAAGTGGTAAGCTATGTTGGAATGTGTTAGGTTCATTGTATAATGGCACTAATATCTTATTTGTTGTTTCTTTTGCAGGGTAGGCCTGATAGTTGTGTTAAAGAGAATTTTGGAGATGGGAAACCCACGAAACGCAAAAAAATAAAATAGAAGGAATCTGCCCATTGAAAAGTTCAATGACTTAAGAGAAAAGGCCAGGTTGGGAATGGAAAGATTGAGACATGGTCCTATCATTGCCCTGGATCATGCCATTGATCCTAACACAGTTGTTGACACGACAACCTCTTGTTCAGAACCACGGGTAAAGTGGTCGCATCCAACGGACCCAACTCAAATTCCAACATCAACACAATCTCCAACCAACAATCCATCAACGAGTCATTCTGAAGTTCCTCACGACACAAGAATTTTGGGAGATGTTGCATGTGTAGAGATGGACATACAAGCTTTGCTTAATTTGCAATCTCCCCAAGAAGACCACAACCCTGTCGACCACACTCCCATTATGGCCCAATCTATGAACCAAGCACCACAACAAACAAACTTGGGTATTCATGTATCATGTCCACCCTCCCTACCTCGATTGTCCAGTGCAAGAAGAAGAACTCCTAGACGTATTCATGTGGATGAAAGTGCTATGTTGGGGCTTGAAGGCAAGTTGCCAAAACGCACTATCGAATGGCAATGCAACAAAATTGTCAAAGAATATTTTGAATTCAAAGGTGATGCAAGTAAATGTCATTGATTGCTATGTTTGTTAAAGTCACGTTCTTTAGTTGTTGTTAGGAGAATTTTGGGCATAAAGATGGTTAAAAGTTCAGAGGCCAACAGTCATATTGTTAGAAATCTCCAATCTGCATTTAATGCGATTGGGAAGAAGTCTCGTACAAAAGATCTTTGTGTAGCTCGTCGTGTTTTAGCTGAATCAGTTGTAAGCATGTCCACAAATCAACGTCGCCTGCTATCACACACTTCTCACATACTCAAATTAAATAGAAAAACTATTAAAAAGTACTCTGTTATATGAGAAAATCTTGACACTCCGGGAGGAAACGATTGTTGGGATTTTGTTGGTAGGTTGCCTCGTGCAGATAGGAAGCTAATTGATGCTGTTAAGGAGTTAGTACAAAAGTTTTGGCATGATCATACTAGACCTTCATCAAACCAAAGAGATGTGCTAAAACTGAGAAAAGGTTCTACTGAACGTGAGCCCCATGTTAAACACTTCCTTGACACCACACAGACTGAACTCTATGAGAGATTCAGGAATGAGCACACACAATTGAACCTGGGCCAAAGGTCCTTTGAGAAATGCAAACCATGGTACGTTCGTATATGCATTGATCGGAACACTTGTTGTTGTAGATGCCACGTAGAATATGAACATTATTATGACACATATAAACATATATTTTGTGATTTGCATACTAACATTGTTCAAGGCTACAATGAATCCATACTACCACCGAATGCATCAAGAGACTTTATCCACAACATCATGTGTCCAAGGCCCAAAGGACAAAAGTATTATCAAAAGTCGTGTCTATATGGGACATGTTCTATGTGCAGTGGGTTTTCTCTTTTGAACCGTTGCATTCATGAAAGAAAGGACACGGAATTTGGCATGATGGGTGTGGAGATGCAGAGCTTCAAGTACGTGACCTATCAATTAGACAGTGTCAGATAAAGCAAAAAGATTGCATTGGTAAAGTCACAGGTACAAATGAATATTGCATATTTTTCATATTACACGTTCAATTTATGGCATATACATTTTTCCAAAGGCCACATTGTAATATTTCCCTTGTTTCCATGGTAACAGGTACCGGTATGTGACTTCTTGATGGAATTCTACGAGAAAACCAAGCAGTATGTTCAACATGTGCATGTAGCGCGATGGCAAGATGAGCAGTGCAGAAAATACAGGGACACATTTCCCGTTGGAACCATAGTGTCAATTGTGGATTTTGCAGAAAATTACACCCTTCAGCCACAAAATGAAATCCAGAGTCAATACTACCATTCAGACCAAGTCAGCATCATGCTACATATGATGTATAGGCATGGGCCAGAGAGCAGCAATGACAAGAGGATAATACTGAAGGAGACAAACTTTTACATAAGTGATGATAGAACCCATGATCTGCATTATGTGCAACATTGTTTTCGAATTTTCTATGATCAGTTGAAGGAGAGAGATATACAGATGGATCAGCATTGTATATGGTCGGATGGTTGTGTGGGCCAGTTCAAAAATGCCTGAGTATTCCAATGGATGAGTACTTTGCATAAGACTTATAATGTGCCGCATATCTGGAACTATTTTGAGATCGGGCACGACAAAGGCGAGCATGATGGGACCGGTGCATGCATCAAGACCGCACTATGAAGGGAAGAGATGAGGTTTGACAAGGAACCTCATATCCGAGATGCACGGTCCATAGTTCAGTGGTGCTCCTCAACAATGTCAGAATGAGCAAGAGTTCAACAAACATCATCAGTGGCAGGACGTGTGGCGAGAAATGTTTGGCTAGTGGTTGACATAGATCAATCGCATTCCTATAGTTGCATCACAGTACAAGGAACACGTGGATTTCATTCAGTTCGAAGATCAAACAACCACTTATTTGAAATATGGACGCAAAAGCTTGCATGCTTTTGCAACCCTTGTAGCAGTGGAAAATGGGATGAATGCGAATGCATGGACTGGGTTGATGAATGGGATCGTGTGTCACTTGCAGTAGACCAACGTGCAGTTGTTGAAACAACCCAGTTAGAGGAGGGCCGTCAGCGATTTCGATAGACTACGACCATATCGCAGATCTTGTACAACCAGGACACATATACGCAGTTGTTCCACTGAAAGACAATGAATGGGGCATGGATTATTGGTTGGCACGGTGCATCCAAGGTAAGCAAACCCTCTACGGATCATTAATCGACGATGAAGGAATTGAATTTCCTACTGGCTCGATGGTGGTTAAGGGGGAATATCTTACACTAGATGGGAAGTCAAGAAAGACTGGTGGGCATGTATTCATGGATTACAGACCAGGTTCAGTGGTGTATCACTTCACAAACTTGATCGTTGGCACACACATCCATCTTCAGACAATGTCAAGCAAGAGCTCAACCAAGGTACGCTACTAACTGCCTCATTCAGAGCACGAGAGATTGATGGAGACAATTAGCAATAGAGAGGATCCAGATGGATTTATTGAATGAGGCCAGTCAACTTTACATAAGAGAAAGAATTGCATCAAAGAATGTTATGTTCTACATCGAGGTATGTGTAGTTTTATGTTATTTTGTTGGTACATGCATTTTTTGTTGATACATACATACATACATGTCTTTGCCTATGATTTTTATTTTTCCTATATGCATTAAATTGTTCCATGCTTCTCTTTTATGTTGAATAAAATGGTGATGTGATTTGGATCAAATTTGAGTAAATTGAGTTAGTATTTTCTTAAATATATCTATTTATGTTTGTAGCATTTGAAGATAGTGGTTTTGATAGGTTCTCAAGATTAGAATTACCTAACTCTAACTCATCATTAACTCTAACTCTAACCCTAATTCAATTTCCTTCCATAACTCTAGCCCTAACCCTCACCCAAACCCTAGCACTAAGCCATCTTCATCACCATCACCATCACCATCACCATCACCGTCACCATGGGACCTGAACTAGAATGCTCGTGGGACCCGAACCGTAGCTCGATTCATGAATCCGTCAATTCCGATGGGTCCGGGATGGCGGGTTTCAGCTAGGGGACCCCCCACAACGTCCCCCAAAGACCCGGAAGCTGTGCCAATGAGCCATGTCCGGATCTAGGGTTTTGCTCAGTGATGGCCATTCCAAATTCGCTCAAGGGGGCCATTTCTTGTCCGGATGCCCCCGGGCGTGTGTCGCCACCGTGGACAGGTCCACAATGGCCACGTGGACTTGTGGGAGGTGACGGAATCCAAGTCCTCTCGCCGGGTTGGGTTCCGTGGCCCCGGGGCAAATCCTCCAAGTGTCCCTGAACGGCCCCGGGGTGCCCGACTAGAATTCCCGTGGGACCCGAACCGTAGCTCGGTTCACGAATCCATCGATTCCGGTGGGTCCGGGACGGCGGTATTCAGCTAGGGGACCCCCCACAGCATCCCGCGAAGACCCGGAAGCTGTGCCAACAAGCCATCTCCGAAGCTAGGGTTTTGCTCAGTGAAGGCCATTCCAAATTCGCTCAAGGGGTGCATTTCTCGTCCGGAGGCCCCGGGTGTGCATGGCCACCGTGGACAGGTCCACAATGGCCACATGGACCTATGGGAGCCGACGAAATCCAATTTCGCTCGCTGGTTTGGGTTCCGTGGCCCCCGGGGAAAATGGACGAGAAATGCACCCTTTGAGCGAATTTGGAATGGCCCTCACTGAGCAAAACTCTAGCTTCGGAGATGGCTCATTGGCATAACTTCTGGGTCTTCGAGGGACGCTATGGGGGGTCCCCTAGCTGAAACCCGTCGTCCCGGACCCACCGAAATCGACGGATTCATGAACCGAGCCACGGTTCGGGTGCTACGGGTATTCTAGTCGGGCACCCTAGGGTCGTTCAGGGACACTTGGAGGATTTGCCCCGGGGCCACGGAACCCAAACCGACGAGAGGAATTGGATTCCATTGCCTCCCATAGGTCCACATGGTCGTTGTGGACCTGGCCACGGTGGCCACGCACACCGGGGGGCCTCCGGACGAGAAATGCACCCCTTGAGCGAATTTGGAATGGCCATCACTGAGCAAAACCCTAGATCCGGAGATGGCTCGTTGGCACCACTTTCAGGTCTTCGGGGGATGCTGTGGGGGGTCTCCTAGCTGAAACCTGCCATCCTGGACCCACCGTAATTGACGGATTCGCGAACCGAGCCATGGTTCGGGTGCTACGGGGATTCTAGTCAGGCACCCCGAGGCCATTCAGGGACACTTGAAGGATTTGCCCCGGGGCCACGGAACCCAAACCGGCGAGAGGACTTGGATTCCGTCAGCTCCCACAGGTCCATGTGGCCATTGTGGACCTATCCACGGTGGCCACGCATGCCCGAGGGCATCCGGACGAGAAATGCACCCCTTGAGCGAATTTGGAATGGCCATCACTGAGCAAAAACCTAGCTCCGGAGATGGCTCGTTAGCACAGCTTCCGGGTCTTCGTGGGACGTTGTGGGGGGTCCCCTAGCTGAAAACCCGTTGTCCCGGACCCACCGGAATTGACGGATTCATGAACCGAGCCACGGTTCGGGGTGCTACAGGCATTCTAGTTGGGCACCCCGGGGCCGTTCAGGGACACCTTGGCCCAATTAACTTGGCCCATTTACTTGGCCCAATTACTCGTGGATGCAAGCTGGAGAAACTTCAGAGAGCCTTGTACCCTAATGATGTTGCCACCTTCATCCACTAGGGGAATATTCTTGTAAAGACTGGTAAGCTCTTCGAGCCAGACATAGTTATTTGCAGATGAATAGTGCAAAAAATGTGCAATGGTGATAACAAGTTTACTGTCTGTTGAGTCTAATACTACATCTAGGAGCCGCTCAGCAAACTTTGAGATAGAAAGCTCTGTAATTTTATGATACTGATTCAACCACTCATACAGTTTCTCACCTTCTCGAGGATCTAAATTTATAATTGCCTTCTCGGTAGATTCAGTCATTCTCGAGGATCTAAATTTATAATTGCCTTCTGGGTAGATTCAGGCATGGAATAATATTTGGCGGCACTTCCAAGCTCCCTAGACCATTTGGTCAGCCACAATATGTGCGACTCCTTTGACGAAAGATAAATTCTGGTGTGGACCGCAGCATTTGATACACTAGCCAGATCAATGTTGTTGGAAGAACTTACATATTTCAATAAATGAGAGTTTTGCAGGTGACTTGAAAATCCCTTCCAATTTTCAGCAATAAAACAAAGAAGTTCAACATACAGATTTTCAGGCAAGCTTGTCAACCAATCAGACAACCGAATACAGGGAGATAACCACGCCCAAAAAATTCAAGCTATTATAAAACTCTTGTTTATCAAGATAGGGATGGACTATGTGTGCATTACGAGGAATATGAAAGGGAAGGTACCTATAGACCCAAATTTTCGATGATAGAGGTGAATTACCACTTACCAGAGCACGAAATGCTGAACAAAGGGCTAATGGAACACAACGAACGATTCCCTGGTTCCACTTGTTATTGAAAATGATACTTTCTCTTGACGAAACCAGTAAAAAATATGCCTGTATTATAAATGGAAATCCTGTTACAATTTTGGTCGGAAGAAAAGCGTAGATACCTACAGCCGCCATATTTCCTTCTGTAAGCTGCTTTCCCATCAGAGTGTGCAATTTTTGCACACGGGGGTCAAATCTGCAAAATCGTCCGTCGGGCACTTACGTGGCCATTATGGACTTGTCCACAGTGGCCATGCATGACCGGGGGCCTCCGGACGAGAAATGCACCCCTTGAGCGAATTTGGAATGGCCCTCACTGAGCAAAACCCTAGCTCCGGAGATGGCTCATTAGCACAGCTTCCGGGTCTTCGGGGGACGCCGTGGGGGGTCCCCTAGCTGAAACCCGCCGTCCCGGACCCACCAGAATCGACAGATTTGCGAACCGAGACACGGTTTGGGTGCTACGGGAATTCTAGTAGGGAACCCCGGGGCCGTTCAGGGACACTTGGAGGAATTGCCCTGGGGCCACGAAACCCAAACCGACGAGACGACTTGGATTTCGTCGCCTCCCATAAGTCCACGTGGCCATTGTGGACCTATCCACGGTGGCCATGCACACCCGGGGGCATCCAGACAAGAAATGGCCCCCTTGAGCAAATTTGGAATGGCCCTCACTAAGCAAAACCCTAGCTCCGGAGATGGCTCATTGGCACCACTTCCGTGTCTTCGGGGGACGCTGTGGGGGGTCTCCTATCTAAAACTTGGCATCTCGGACCCACCGGAATCAACGGATTCACAAACCAAGCCACGGTTCGGGTGTTACGGAAATTATAGTCGGGCACCCAGGGGGCCGTTCAGGGACACTTGGAGGAATTTCCCTAGGGCCACGAAACCCAAACCGACGAGAGCACTTGGATTTCATCACCTCGCACAGGACCACGTGGCCATTGTGGACCTGTCCACGGTGGCCACGCACGCCCGGGGGCCTCGGGACGAGAAATGGCCCCCTTGAGCAAATTTGGGTGGCCCTCACATTGGGGTCAACTTTGGAAAATAATCCACCGGGCACTTACGGCTAGCGTTCCCAGCCGGAACCTGCCTAGACACACCTGCAGGACTCCTCGGAGCCCGATTTTGCTACACGGTTGGACTTCCATGCCCCCGGCGAGTATCCAGCAAGTGTCCTTG
Source organism: Larix kaempferi (assembly GCA_027924585.1). NCBI lineage: Eukaryota > Viridiplantae > Streptophyta > Pinopsida > Pinales > Pinaceae > Larix > Larix kaempferi. The sequence goes on from BSBM01000613.1 coordinate 10,580,347, forward strand.
AAGGACTTTTGGATGTGAGACAGAACGAGCCATAGAATGACGACCATGGTTCTAATCAACGAACCGTCGAATCCATTGGATTCAGGACTCCGGGATAGTGCCAGGGGTGCCCCTCTCCTCCGGTCTCGTGGCCCCAGGGCCATCTTGTACGTCCATCTTGGAAACTAGGGTTTTGCTCAGTGAGGGAGTGTGCAATTTTTGCACACGGGGGGTCAACTCTGCAAAATCATCCGCCGAGCACTTATGGCCAGCGTTCCTAGCCGGAACTTGTCTAGACACACCTGCAGGACTCCCCGGAGCCCGGTTTTGCTGCACGGTTGGACTTCCATGCCCTCGGTAGGTATCCAGCATTCGTCCCTGAAGGCCTTTTGGATGCAAGACGGAACGAGCCATAGAATGATGACCGTGGCTGCCGATCGACGAACCGTCAACTCTGTTGGATTTAGGACGTTGGGCTAGTGCCAAGGGTGCCCCTCTCCTCCCATCCCGTGGCCCCAGTGCCATCTTGTACATCCATCTTGGAAACTAGGGTTTTGCTCAGTGAGGGAGTGTGCAATTTTTTCACACGAGGGTCAACTCTGCAAAATCATCCGTCGGGCACTTATGGCCAGCGTTCCTAGCCGGAACCTGCCTAGACACACCTGCAGGACTCCCTAGAGCCCGGGTTTGCTACACGGTTGGACTTCCATGCCCTCGCCAGGTATCCAGTAGGTGTCCCTGAAGGCCTTTTGGATGCGAGACGGAACGAGCCATAGAATGATGACCGTGGCTCCGATCGATGAACCATCGACTCCATTGGATTCAGGACATTGGGATAGTGCCAGTGGTGCCCCTCTCCTCCAGTCACAAGGCCCCGGTGCCATCTTATATGTCCATCTTGGAAACTAGGGTTTTGCTCAGTGAGGGAGTGTGCAATTTTTGCACATGGGGGGTCAACTCTGCAAAATCGTCCACCGGGCGCTTATGATGATGGTGATGGTGACGGTGATGGTGATGGTGATGGTGATGGTGATGGTGATGGTGATGATGACGATGGAGAAGATGATGATGATGGAGGTGTTGATGAGGAACCTGGAGTTAGAGTTAGAGTTAGAGTTAGGGTTAGAGATAGAGTTAATGATGATGATGGATATGGTGGTGATGATGAAGACGTTGATGATGATGGTGATAGTGACGGTGATGGTGATGGTGATGGTGATGGTGATGGTGAGGATGAAGAAGATGGCTTAGTGCTAGGGTTTGAGTGAGGGTTAGGGCTAGAGTTATAGAAGGAAATTGAATTAGGGTTAGAGTTAGAGTTAACGATGATGATGAAGATGGTGGTGATGATGAAGACGTTGACGGTGATGGTGATGGTGATGGTGATGGTGATGATGAAGAAGATGGTTTAGTGCCAGGGTTTAGGTGAGGGTTAGGGCTAGAGTTATAGAATGAAATTGAATTAGGGTTAGAGTTAGATTTAACAATGATGACGAAGACAGTGATGATGATGAAGACATGATGATGATGGTGATGGTGACGGTGATGGTGATGGTGATGGTGAGGATGAAGAGGATGTTTTAGTGCTAGGGTTTGGGTGAGGGTTAGGGATAGAGTTATAGAAGGAAATTGAATTAGGGTTAGAGTTAGAGATGAAGATGGTGGTGATGATGAAGACGTTGATGGTGATGGTGATGGTGATGGTGAGGATGAATAAGATGGTTTAGTGCTAGGGTTTGGGTATCCTAAGAGTGTAAGACTCTAACTCTAGAGCGCCTTGTTTGCATGGATAAATGGGCCAACTAAGTGCACCTGTACTGGGATTATCTGAGGCATGCAAGCATGTATCCTCCTAGAGATCTTCCCCCCTTAACTTAGATTGTAATCCTCACGTATGAGTGCCTAGGGAACTGCACTCTCTCACTGTGCATGCAAAACTAAATAAAACAAAAAATGCAGAATTAGAACTGAACTGCTAATTTAGGAAAAACATCTAAACTGGAAATTAATGGAGGATGGTGCATGCATGCACTCCCTATCTCTCTCATCCATAAATGATAGTGCATCCTGTTACATCTTGTTTTCACACCCAAGTGGCAAAGTCCTAATCCTCTAATGCTACAAGTGCAACTTCCGAAGATGATTGCCACTGTCATCTTAGCAAAGATTTTCCAAAGTTTTAGGCCTACTTTAAAGGCCAAGGGAGGCTTCTATATCAAGGTTGGAGAAAAGGTCTTAGGATCTCAAACTTGTTTGAAGATTAAGATGTGTTTTCCATTAAGTTAAAGTCCCATGTGAGTGCTTAATTCAGAAATTTGCAAGTGAATTAATCCAATAGACACCTTTCAGAAATAAATATTTGCTCATGTGTAAAATGAAATATCATTCATGGATAAATAAAGATATTCACAAAACTTAAATCAACAATGAACCATAATGTTGTAGAATCAAAATTCACATTCAAACATGTTGGCTTATTTCCAAAAATCATCCACAAATTATATTATCTAATAATGCCAAGGTTATAGTTATTAGTTTACGAGTGATTATTGAATGAGTATCTCTTGGAGAGAGTAAAATATTTGCAAGAGAGTGTCACCCAATCTATTAAGGGTCCAACTAGGTTGTAGTGATTTGAATCACTTCAATAAAAATGGCTGAAATCTTATCTTCACAAACTTAATTAATTAAATGTTTTGCCATATGATCCATGAGCATATAAATATAAAAAGATGTGCTGGAAATAAAATCAGTAAACCACTTGCGCAGGTTTGGTAACTTCTAGAATGTAAATGATTAGATGATTGTAAACATTCATTCAATAAACCATAAACATTTAGGATATGTTGTGTGTAATTGCTTAAGACAAATTTGTGAAATAATAACCATTCAAATAACATGCAATTAACACTATGATCCATAGATGAGAGTTGTGAATCGAAGACAAAATCATGTATGCAAAAATGTAATCAAAGACAAACTCATATACACAAGTGCAGATCCATCTATTAATATGCAAAAATGATCCAATCATGTACACTTTTTGGAAAAATGGAACATCGTTCCCAGCATCTATATAATGGCAACTAGTGCCCCGAACAAAAAAAGGCAACTCGTGCCCTATACAAAATATGGCCCATGGTGCCCTATACAAAAATATGGCAACTCGTGCCGAAAATGCCACATCGTGGCTAGTGTACATAGGAGGGTCTCTCAATCCTCCTGCCCACCCTCGGAGCTCCCAGGTGCATCTCCAAAATCAATCTTCCTCTTCTTCGTGCTAGAGGAAGCTGGGTCCTTCCGGCGTCTTTAAGCACGTCCCCCTGAGCCCTGAAACGACAACAATAATATGTCAACTTTTCTTGGCAATTATACAAGTATAAAACATAATTTCAAAATAAAAATAGTTTTCAAATATTGGATAACTCACTGCATGCGAGACTGTAAGTCGTGAGGGGTATCCCTCCTCCGTGATCCAAGTCTCTCGGTAATGCCACCCTGCAACATTTAGAACAATCAGATCAATGCTGAAACTAGATGCATATAGTAATTTCCGTTAAAATTGAACGAGATTTTGATAAACTGGTCAATCTCACCGTGAACAAAATCGGCTGGTCTTCGGGGCTGGCGCATGGAGCAGTCGGCTGGATAGCCTGCTCCGATGCTAGGGTGGATGGTAAAGGGGAGGATGTAGCGACATCAACGGTGGCTACACCACTGGGGGGAACAGTGGGAGAAGGGGGGGTGGCAGGAGGAGGCATGGACTGGGGTGGGCGAAGTGGAGATGGACATCTAGGGCTATAAACCCCAACTGGCTGTAGTATGGATCGGGGCACCCTAGAAGGGGAAGCAAGTGTGGTGGGGGAATGTGGGGGGGGCGAGGTCTATGTTGCGGTAGAGGGAGGGGTGACTGTGGATGGGTGGTGTTCCGTGGTCGGATGGGGCAAAGTGGGAACATGGGAAACTGATACGGAGGTGGAGCTGGATATGATACGTAAGGGGGAGTTGGATGGAATTGTGGTTCTATATAGGAGGGGGGGGATGGATGGAAGGGGTTGGGGAATGGGGCATGTTTTCCAGGGGATACAACTGGCATATAGGGTGTCCGAAAGGTTGGGGAGGGAGGAATAACGGCACTGGCAGGCCGAGGTGCTCGCACCTGCATACACATTTATAACCTCATAGTTTAATATACAAAAATATAAATATACGAACAAGTCATCATATTTGAAATTAAATTTATGCTTTAATACACACGATACCTGGGCATGGGGAGAACTGCTGGTCCCCAGTGGCAGTGACTAGTCACTGGAGCCCGCGGACACCTGTGCGAACACTACAATTTTTAGACTGAATTTATAAAAACAATATTAAACACAATGCAAATGAGAATGACAATGATGGTACTTAAAAAACATGACTGCAATTAATTTATATTCAAGTTAGATGATATTCAATATTTTGAAAGGATAGAAGGTGGCATGGCATGAAATTAAAATTAAATAAGGTGAGAGAGCATAGAAGGTGACATGGTGAGATTTTCCTTTTCTAGAGTCATCCCCATGAGTAGGTGAGCTTTTCCTTTGGCCCTAGAGAGATGTGCAGTGCCTCATAAGCGAATGGAATTCATGTACATTTACAAATTTGAATTGGAAACCTATGTAATGTGTTTGGGTTCTTGATGAAGAGTTCCTAGGTTTTGATGTCTTCTTATAGATTTGTAGTTTCCTACAAGCTTGATTCACCCAGTGGAAAAGTATTTGCATCCCTAGAGTGAGGATCTTGAGTCCCTTTATTTCCATAACATTTACATCATCAAATAAAATGGCATCTCATTGTTTAAATTTGCAAAGAGGTGCTAAATAGCAGTTAAGTTAGTGTGCATGTTATTTAATACACTTTAGAGTGTTGATCATTAGAAAAAGGAAGAAAGAGAAATCTTTTTCATGATTAACTTACTTACAAGCTTGAATGTGCAATTTTCTTTTGCATTGAATGAGTAATTATGTGTTCTTGATTGAATAGCTATGTTGTCAGAATGATATCACTTGATTGAAATCAAAGAAATCTTGAGTGAAATGAGTTAAATGAGTATTCTTGATGCCAAATCTTTTACGAAGTTGAATTTGAATCAAGATAATAGCAAGGCCCCATAGACCATATTTGTATGATTATCGCTCTTCCTTATGGGCCTTACATCATTTTCAAAAACTTTAGTGACAATACATGTGATAAGTTGTTTTACATTGTTTATATGTCTTTCATAATAGCATGTTCTAGGAGTAGTAGTATGATTATTTTCAGTCTCAAGTATTAGAATAAATTGGAAATCCCGTGATAATAACTAGGGTAATAAGGACATGAGAAACATCAGGTTCTTGAATTTCTAGAAGCTTGGCCACTATGATTCTCTTTTTCCCGAGAGTTTTGCACAATGCAGTGAAAATTCATAGCAATAAATAGTTTTCCTATTGGTCTCGGTGGATGTGAAAGTGACAAGTACAACATCTCAGTGAACTCAATTGATGCAACAAAGTTAGCAGAAGCATAGAAGTGATTTGACCACCTTTACCATTAAAAGAACCTATTAGTAGAATACGGGCGAAAGTAATAATTACCATGGTAATATATTCTCAAAGTTTAAGCTTGAAGAACACATGGCATAAGGGCATGGCAGCAAAGGTTGATTTGGTGGACAAAGTGATGGGCATTGGAGCAATTGGCACACCTATTGAGCCAAGAGTCAAATGACCCATACTGTGGTCATTTGAGGATGATTTGGACAAGGAGAGTACATGGCAAAGATAACTTGGATGACATGGTGACAAATGGCAAAGCAACAATAACACACATGGCATTGGTCAAGCACGGGAATCCCAAGCAAGCATTGGATGGTAGTCTGAGGATGAAGGACACTGCAGGCATCACCAAAACCCCAGCTGCGGGCTCATCATTGGTCAAGTAAGAATGACATATTTTGGAAATTTATCTCCCATTTGTATAATCATCAGAGGTCTAGGATGCCTAAAGTGAACATGGACAAATGTTTATAGTTTTCTTAGGCTTTCATGTTTTATAAGGTTTCATTTTTTTTTTTGTGGGATTATACGAATTTATAGCTCTCAAATAAATTAGACAATATTATAAACACAATTGTAAAATACGATAATAATATGGCAATTACTCAGTGCTAATTAATTTGTAATTACTGAACACAAATTACTCGTAACTGGATCTAATTATTCAAAGTAAAGAAGTTACCTGTGCGTATGGTGCCGCAATCTCCTCTGCTTCCACCATGGCTCCATCGAGGTCAAAGGAACCGACGTCCTCCCACCTAGGGGATGGAGACCCGACACCAAATAACTGAACATTAAAACAAATAAAGTCAACAATGTGTAATTCAAAGTTAAATATATTAAACAATACGATATCAAATAAAATACAACAAATACTTGAACATTAAATAAAACAATAGCAAACATGATCCATGAAGCTCCCTATGGCATGTTGCTGCGTATCACCATGGAAAGAATGACCACAGTGAGAACAACGATGTGTCATTGTTCCAGCAGAACTAGAAGGCCCCGCCTGGGTTCCACCTGTACCCGGCATGTCTCGGCCACCACCCATAAACTGTGCACCTGTCTATGTCTCATCGATTTCCTCCCGGCTCTCGGAAGACAAATTTGGTATGTCTAAGCAAGTCATGTGTGGCACGTCTAACGGATTCATGAATCTCATCTAGACCGCTACCAAACCCGGGTGGCTGAGGAGGGGAGTTTGGCTCTCTCCTGGGTGCAGGAGGTCCTCTAAGTGGGTTGCGGTGCGCCTGAGGTCGATCTTGGGCAGAGCTAAGACCAACACCCTAAAACTCAGTGATGTCAAAATAGTTGACATGGTACCCTAGCTCAAACTCAACCCATAATTTCTGAAGGAAATACTGTAGGACCTCCAAATTGTTGCACGGGGGCCTGTCAAACACCATGAACCACCTCTTTCTCCAGTTATCTCTCCATGGCTAGTAAATGCAGCAGTCCATGCAAACCTGAGCCCTCGTCACAGCTGGAGGCTGTCCCATCAAGGGAACTATGAACTTGCTATACAACTGGGCTTTGGTGATGTTGAGGTCTTTTATCTGCTCTTTGGACAACCCAGTGGAGTAGTGTTCCCTCATTCGAGCCATGTATTGGCTCAAGTTTGTTATCTCACTGTGTGCAATATTGATTGATTCAATAATGTTTTGAAGTGATGAAACCAAGGAAACCCGAGAGGGTTCCTTGATACTGTTCAATTCATTACTTAGTGCCCTCAATTGACTTAAGTCTTGGTGTAATTGATCTTCGGGGTTTTCATTGGGTTCATTGTCGGTTCCCATATTGTCTTCTGGAGGTCGGGTTTCATTGGTTTCATCGGATGGTTCAGGTGTGTCTGACATATTGTTAGGTGTAGATGGCTTGCAATTAAATTTCCTTGGTTTTTTAATGGATTGTAAATTTTTTTTAAAATTAAAATTCAAATGGAAAGCAAAAATAAACACAAATTTGTGCTTTGAGGAGCACCTACCTAGAGAAATGGATGGCACTGTGGTGTAGGGGATATTGCTTGGTGTTGAGGATGATTTGGGTGCACGAAGACACGTTCGCAAGGTTGACAGTGCACTCGCGGGTTGGAGATTGGGTTCACGGGTCTGTCGAAAATGACAAACCCGTGAGCTCTGTTTTTTTTATAAAAAAACAGAGGCACGCATGCGCCACTGACGCGTGCGCGCCATTTTGTGCGTACGCGTCAAAGGCGCGTGCGCACCCCTTTTGTCCACGTGGGATGAACCACGTGGACGTTCGGCATTGCCGAAGCAGAGATGTGTGCGTGCCTTTGGAAGCGCGTGTGCGTCGTTTTATTTTTTCTACTCACGCGCTGTTGTTGCGGTTATTCTGGGTACCAACTTCATGCGGGTACCCATTTCACTATTTATTTCTCTTGTCTTGTATGTTATTGTTATATATGTAACCTTGACTTGTGATTTTTGAGTTGTTGACATTAAGTGACATCGAGGAAAGGAAATAGTGGTTAGTTTTAATATGATAGTTAGAAGGTGGTCTATTGGTTTAAAATTAATGCAATAGTTGTGCTAGAGATAGAATCACTATATAAAGGATTCTAATATTGTATTGTTAATGTCTTGCATGACTAATGTAAAATTCCAATGAGTGGCCATGAGCACCATTGTAATACATTGTAAAATCTTGTAATGGAATTTTTGGTTGGAGTGGATATTTCTACCCAATGAGGGTTTTTCTACTATAAACTCGTTATATATCTTTTACTATGATGTGTTTTTTTATTTATATTAGTTTCTTTAATTATCATAGTCTTATTTTAATATGAATCTTTTAGAGTGGACATAGTTTCCTATTCATGTTAATTTAGGGTAATTAAGAGAAGCGATCAACAAAGTAATTTTCACAAGATTGAATTCACTTTAGAGATATTCTATGGCTCTTTGGATAAAATATAATCAAGAATGATGTTATCTCACCCATTGACACAATCACCCCTTCGCACACTATTTGGAATACATGAACTCCATAATACATTGTCACCTCTAACACCTTATCCTCGTAATACCCAACCCCTAACACAATATGACCCCAAATACACTCACCTCATGTTACATTAACACCTTAATACATTATGAATCATGATCTCGAACAAACTATACAATATGACAATTAACCACTATGGTCCTTGTTGATGCACTCAACCCTTAACACAATATGACTTTGAACACGCTAACCCCCTTATATACTAAAGTGACCTCAATCATTATAACCTTGAACACATTATAGCCCCTTATCCTTATGAACCTTGACACAATCACTCTGTGATAACTATTACCTTAAAGACACCAATCCCTAAGTATATTATGACGTTGAACACACTAGCCCCCTAATACATTGACCCTATAGTATATTATGACCCCAAACACACTAACTCCCTCAAACACACCAACTCCCTAATATAATATTATCCCAATCATAATGACATTTGGTACAATATAGCCTATAATCCTTATGACCCTTGAAACAATGATTATGGCAAACTATGACCCCAAACACACTAATGAATTATTACACTAATACTTCGAACACATTATTCCCCTAATACATTGACCACATCTTACATATTATCTCAAACACACCAATCCCCACATACATTAACCATTCAATATATTGTGTGGATGTCTACACACACTAACCCATAATACACTATAGATCCTCAAGTCTTCTTTGAACTGTGATGTAATCACCTAGTAACACATATGAAATCACATGCATAACCTTTTGATACACTATGACCCCTAATCACTATGACATGGAAACATTATACTCCTTAATCCATGTGGCCCTTGAAACAAGTGTCGCTTGACACAATATGGCCCTAAACACACAAACAAATGAATACTCTAAGACCCTGAAGACATTAGTCTCCTAATACATTATGGTCCCTTAACACTAACCTCTTAATACGTTATGACTCTAGAACCCCCTAATACATTATGACCCTCAACCCCTATAATGGTTGATGCAATCACTTCCTGATACTCATGACTTCAAAAACACTAACCACATGTCATACTATGACCCCCAAATCAATATGACATTAGACATACTATACCCCGTATCTCTATGAACCTAGACACAATCACCCATCGACACAATCATGTCCCCCTAGCACACTACGACCTTAATATTCTAACCCCTTAATACACTAGACCTCGAAGACACTAGCCCTCTAATACATTGACCACCTAATACATTATGACCTTAAACACATTAACCCTCTCGTATACTTACCCTCTAATACAGTATGACCCCAAACATAGTATCCCCTTGATACATTATGGCCCTCAACCCGTATGCCCTTTAATGTCATCACCTCCTAGCACATTATGACTTTGAATATACTAACCCTCTTCTATAATATATTGATCCCCAATCACTATGACTTTATAGACAATATAATACCCCCTAATCCTTATGATCCTTCAAACAATCACCTCCTGGCACAATATTACCTTAAATACATTAAAATAAAAAAGCCATGTGAAGGTTGAAGGTTTTATTTTTCTTTCATGTTGCACTCTGAAGAGGAAGAGAAGTGTTCTAGGAGAGTAGAGGAGAGAAATGATGAAAGGAGAAGAGAACAAACTTATAAGATCAAACCAATGAAAGAATAAATGAAGTGTTTTAGGAGAGTAGAGGAAAGAAATGATAAAAGGAGAAGATAACAAAGTTATAAGATCAAACCAATGAAAGAATAAATGATTGGAGAAAGATTATTGCATCTATAAACATTTATGCTCAAATTTTAGTTTTTATTTTCTTTTAAATATAGATGGTTTTTTTTTTTTTTCTTTAAAGAAATTTTCTTCTCTTATTTATTATTCCTTTATTTGTTTATATGGTATAAAAAACACAATATTTCTTGGAATACCTATTTAATAGTCATGGAATTTTCAACTTAATTCTAATTATCTTAGTCTTTTATATTCTTTAAATATAGTTTGTTTATTTTAATTTCCTTTAAAGCAATTTTCTTCTCTTAATTACCATTCCTTGATTTGCTTGTATTATAAAAAAATACAATATTTACAACCACAACTAAGAATGAAAATCTCCTACTTAAAATACTCATTTAATATTCATGAAATTTTCAACTTAATTTTAATTATAAAATTCCAATTATTTTTATTGGATTTTTTTTATACTATCATTTTACAACCCATACATTAAATCTCTTACCCTACCAAATAGAAGCACTTATTTCCTACTCTTAGATTAGATTCCTCCAACTATTTCCTAAGAAAACCCTTACCAAATAGAAGCACTTGTTTCCTACTCTTAATGAGATTCCTCCAACTATTTCCTAAGAAAAGATGATTTTTGGTAGTTTGGTAGGTTAGTGAAAAAATAAACCTTCAACTAGGCATACACATATCAATTTTTTTTTAAGCAATTTCAATTACTCATTACCAATTGCTCTATCCTCCATGGGATGACATACACATATCTTAACAAAATTATTAATAAAAATTAATGACGTTTTGGAAAAATAATTAACCATCAAAAATACGTCCTAGAAAATTGTTTGCCCATTCTTTAATATGGAGAATTTTGGTTATTATAACAGTAGATGAATCTTTTTGTATGATCAAAATAATTTATAAATGAAAGTACATTTTTTCATTTTGTGGGTCTAAATGTAAAAACATTTGTTTCCTTGTAAAAAGTTATAGATTCAAATTCAAAAAATAAAGTATATACATCTTTACAAGCCAACAGTTACATAAAGAGGATCCTTATCTCATAAAGCTCCCTTGATTCCAAAGTGGAATAGCAACGAGTTGAGTTTACCATTGAAAAAAAAAACTATATTCAATGCAAATCCTCAACCACTTCCAATAAAGCTAAATTATATTACTTTAATCATATTAATTAACAAATGGTTGGCTATATTCAATGGATTCCTGAACCTTTATAACAAAACCATACGTTGAGCGCCACAAATTTGGCTATTCATCCGTAGTTACACAATCGGATTCTACTAAGCTTTACGAGTAAGTATGGTTTTGGGTTTTTCTTCTTTACATTTTGATAAATATATCTCATTCGGGGATAATATATTATATTGTTATAATATTCTTCATCATTATTTTAATACTCTTATTTATCATCAACCTATATTAATTATTTTAATTAAATTATAATATAATACTGTAATTTATTGAAATTATTTTTTAATTAATTATTATATTATAATGGATTAATATCATATTTAATTAAATTAAAATATATTTAATATCTCTATAATTTAATGAAATTAAAATATATTTAATATCTCTATAATTTAATGAAATTATTTTTTAATTAATTATTATATTATAATTGATTTAAATATCATATTTAATTAAATTAAAATATATTTAATATCTCTATCTATCAAGTATATATACTATACTATAATTACATTATAGTTAAATAATAATATTTTGAATTAAGCAATATTATTTTATTATTACTTTGATTATAATATTTTAGTTAAATACTATTTTCTTATATAATATAATTAAAAGTAATATCATTATATTTAAAAATGATATTATTATTTAATTAATTATTGAATTACAATTAATTAAGTAATTATTATATTTTTTTTTATGTTTTATCATTTATTAATTTTATTTACTAAAATTTAATTAAATGATGTAATTAAATAATTACTTTTATAATATATTATTCTATTGTAAATAATTAAATTATTTTATTTTATTAAAAATTATTATAAAAAAACATTATTAACATGTCAAATATATCGTAATGTTAATAAATATCTCCAAAATATATTAGAATATTACACAGATCTCCAATATTTAAATAAAAAATAATTATTTAATATATTATTAATTATTTAAATAATTAATATTATTATTAACTAAATAAGAATATTAATTAATTAATATTATCATTCACTAAATTATTTTATAATTATTATGTTTAATTATTTATTATAAAATAATAGTAGTGTTTAATTAATAATATTGTTTAATTAAAAAATATTATTAAACAAACAATTAAAATATGGATTTCATTAAAATCATTAAATAATATTAATCTATTAATATTTTTAATTAAATAACCATTAATTAACTAATATCATTATTAACTAAATAACTATAATATGATTTAAATTATTTTATAATTATTATGTTTAATTAATTATTATAAAATAATAATATTGCTTAATTAAACAATGTTATTAATCAAACAATTAAATTATGTATTTCATTAAAATTATTAAACAATATTATTCTATTAATATTTCTGAGATATGTGTAATTAAGCAACAACAATAGCAACATTAATATTATTAATGTTGTTGTTACTAGTATATTGAGTGTCATTGATTGCATCAACTGACTCGGAGGATGCAATCAATATTGAAGTGCATGTCATGTATTAAAGAGAAATCTCCTTAAAAAACTGCTAAAGTGCCATACAAATTCACATTCTACAATTTTTTGGTTAAATATTGTGAGCAGAACAAATATTTTTAAAGACAATATCAGAAGACGCTAGGTCAAAGCTTGCATGCAAACTGAAAAACAAAAGCAAAAGTGAAAGAGAAATAAAAAATGGAAATAGACAGTGAACTTTTTTTAGAAATGAATAGACACCACAGTAAAACAGAGCTACGATGGAATAGATTTCAGACCAAAGGTACATTGCACCCCTCTGTGTTGCATAAGACCGATATTGTCTTGCTTTGAATTATTTTCAAAAAGTGAATGAACAGGTCATGGGGGATGGTACAACTTACGCAGAATTCAATAAGTTGGTTTCTGAGTGATTCTGAAAGGACTGGCCAGTGGCCATGGGATGATGAAATGGAGCAGAACTATGGATGATGAAATCACATGCATGCATGCAGGTACTTTGTTAAATGAAGGAGGTAAGATATGATTGTGGAGTAGTCTAACCATTCGACGATTTCGCCCGGTCGGCGATCGTCGAATGGTTAAACTCCGGTGATCCCATCCCGATCTGTGACAGGAGTATTCTCGTTGAATGTCAACAGGTCTGCATGCCGAGTCTAGTCTAGAGTACAGTGTACACAGGCGGTGGATTAGACTGCACTCGATCACCAGGCTCCACTGTTTCACTTTAATGCACCCTCGATCCATCACTAGGCGCCATACCATCAAATTTTGAAATTTGAATTATAACCCGTGCCTTTAATTTTCAATTTTAGTGCGGCTGTTTGAACGAGTCTTACTCCATTAAAAAGTGGCAACCGATGCTTCTATCAACTCTAGTTATTCTCTTTGATTTATTTGATGAAACGCCAAAAGAGAAAGGTTCTTAGACGTTGTTTAAGATTTGTCGTTGCTTTCACAGAAATAGAGCACAAAGATTAATTGTAATACGCCGCAAAATTGTTATTGAGTCCAACGTTTCATTGTTGTTTTTGCAGGAAGCAATGGTGAACAAGCCACGAGTGTTTGGAGACAAGAATGCAGTCGACCTAAGATTACATTTAATCAATTCAGCTCGACTGGAGTATACCGGAAATCCTCTTTACCTTCATTCTCAAGTGTTGAAAAAGGCCGAGTTTTTTTAAACCAAGCTGTCCCAACGCTCATCTTCACATAAGCAACCATTTGAAATCAAGGTAACATGCTGTAATGGAGCTCCTGCTGTAATTACCATCCTGAGAATTACATGAAATGTATACAGCTCATGTATTCTTATGATACATACGAGCACTTTAATTTCTCCAATGTGGACGAAGTATTGGCCATTTTACCAATTTCTTCAGAAGTGATGTATATTGATTGTATGGAATCATGTATGAGATATCTATGTGATGTTCACTGGAGTTGTAGCGTCCCCTCCCGTCATCCCAATGCAGGGGAGAGAACACTGACCAAACATACGGGCTTCGTTCTACAACCTCAGCCCCATACGTTACTCAAAAATGCATAATAATTAAAAGCTTAATGTGTGCAGGTTCAAATTAACTAAGCACAGCGGAATTAACTCATATTTGCACACACACAATTAGCAATGCATAACATATAAATCGCAGCAGAGGATAAATCAACATATAAAGACTCAAGCTCGTTCCAATGCCATGCATAGATCCCATATTAAGATAATCATTTCATTTCATTAAACATGGACAATTAACATATTGCAGAACACAGAATGTATATAATTTATAACACAGATAACACTTATCTTGAATATGAAGCTATCCAAACAACTGGCTATGTGAGAGCAACGTTCCACGCAACCTTAGATCTCTGTCCAGCTTGTATTCTTTCAGCTGAGAGGTCACCCCCGAGCTGGGTTGTGTATCCACTAAGGAGGGACTAGCTGGGCTCACTCACAGCCATGGTTTCTCTTAACAGCTATGCTAAGCCAACACACAGTTGGGTTTATCAAGCATACAAGAAGATAGAGGAGGGTAATGGTAAGCCAGTGAGCTCAACCTCAGAGCTACAGGCATCTCACTGAACTCAATAGTCAGGCACCCACATTACCTGCCACACCCAACACAAGGAAGGTCCCCTTCTGTGCTACACAGTCCCTCAGGCAACTCTTCCCTCTGGTGCTCTTCAGGATGGGCATAGAAAGGTCCAGCTGCTAGCTTCCTGAGATTCTAGCCTTCACTGGCTTTATCAAGCAAACCCAACCTCTATTCAACTGTTCATAATTGGATTTCTCTCAATTCAGTCATTCAATAACTCAAATCCGTCACTGGTTTTCTGGGTTGCAAAAACTAGGTTTTCCTGTGGATTTCAGAGTAGCTAGTACTCTCAAATTCGCCACAAGGTTCATATCTATGGATCCCCCATTGGATTTTACTGTCCAATACCAAATCTGAGCATTTTTGGCTCTTCAAAACGTGGGTTCTTGCAAAGTTGCGATTTCTGGTTTTTCTCACTTCTGGCAATTCGTTTTTGGATGGAAAATGATGCTGGTAACTTCCACAATGGAATGGGAATGAGATTGGAAGGATTCCCAAGAGGTAGAGTGGCTTGTGGGTCAAGCAAAACAGAGCCCATACCTTGCCATACGAATTTTTGGGCTGCCCATCCTCCATTGAAGCCATGGATTGAATTCTTCAACAACTTCCTCACACAGAAATAAATGTCAGCAAGGAAAGTCAAAAGGGTTCACAAGATGACATTTGGCAGCATATGGTTCAATCCCACAACTCCCTCACCACTTCCTAGTGGATACACATGGCCCCTTCTCATTCGTTGCTCCCATAGCCAGTTCTGGTATTTTATTGCAATATTAATATTTACATCAATTTACAATTTTCCATGGCTTAATAGCACATGGGTAACAAAATGTCAAATGCTTGTCCATTTTAAATAAAATCCGAACATACACTAGCGGGGCCTTGGCCTTGAGCTTCACGCTAGCGAAAACATACATCGCATGTATACAATATTACATAAAAGCCAATTTTAACATAAGGGTCAAAATGGGGTATTACAGGAGTCCACTGCAAGAAGCCCAGCTTCGAGTTCTGTTAGCATCTTTGCACATTAATGTATTGCCCGATTTAGCTGCCCGACTAGGTATGAGCCAAAGCAAGCCCGACTGCGGGCATTTAGAGATAGTGAAAGAGTCTCTACAAGAATTGCTGTGTCTGACTTCCAATGGATTAAAATATCGTGGAACAGTGGAGAGACATAAGGTAGACTACTTTGAATCAAATATGTCGCCAGTTGTTAAAGAGTTTAACGCCAGGTCTGCTATTTTGAAAGAGTTTAACACCAACGTGGAAAAACTTAAATCTAAATCTGATACTGCTGTGGCTTGTTCTACGTTGTTGTGGCTAGTGGGCGTCATTCAGAGCCGTGATGCAAAATTGTTGGAAACAGTGGCTTGTTCTACGTTGTCGTGGCTAGTGGGCGTCATCCAGAGCCGTGATGCAAAATTGTTGGAAACAGTGGTCAAAGTGTTTTGTGAAGATGCCCATCTTCCTATTGTAATCGCTCGTTGAGCGAAAGAATATGAGCCTTCACGTGATCTACTTACCATTTTAATTAATCAGGTTTTGAAGGCTCTGGGGAATGGAGAAGTGATTACTCCAGCGTCATTCTGTCTTGGTATTCTTACAAATTGGGCTCCTATTATCGACAAGCGCATGGAGAATCTTGCTAAGTCTCCCAATTGCACCAATGACACATTCCAGAAATTTCATAGTGCATTGGAGAAGGGAATTATCAACGTAGGGGAAACAGTTCCTTTCGTTGAGCGAAAACGTATCTACAATATCTGCAAAGACACTTTCACAAAAATTCCCAGGGTCAAAAGTGGTGTCTTTAATTGGTGGGCTCAAAAACTGCAAGATGTCGTCATCTTCATAAGATTATTTGATATAAGTGTTGGAAGGCGCGATGAGGAGGAGTATTTGGTAGTGACAAAGTAACAATGCCATTTTGGGCTGTACTCAAACTTTTGGTTTGTTTTTTTTTATAGTATACTCAAATTTTGGTTTGTTTTTTGATAGTTTTTTTTTGGGTGGGTTTTATTTGATCTTTAGAAATTTTGATATGGAATTTTGTTTCAAAAGATTTAACTTATTTTAAAACATTAATGGTTAGTGATTTTGTAGATTAGGGTTCTAAGGATGATATCATGTGTATGTATTTTTATAACACTTACCTATGAAGATTGTAGAAAGAAATACAATAAAAACATTTTTTGGTTATTTCATTTATGTATACAATTGTACTAAAATATTTACGAAAAAACAAAATGTTAATTTCTAATATAAGCAACTTTGGAATTTAAGTGGAATGAGGATATTCTCACATTTGGATTGAGATCTTGTTTGATTCAATAGAGAAAGTGACATTCATTTATATCTGAATTGAGATCTTGTTTGATTCAATAGAGGAAGTGACATTTATTTATCTTTATAGAATGAATATCTTGTCTGAATTTTTCTTAAAAAAAGGGGTGTTCGTTGCGATTAAAAAATCTATTGCAAGGTAAATTAATTAAAATTTATCTCAAGCTAAGAGATGTTGCACAACCCAAAGGAAAGTATAAAGATATAGTTCACCATGTATTTACTGTTAGTAATTTGAAGTGATCATTAAAGATAAAACTACCATTGTCCATCTATTAAAAGTGTTTTGCCACATCGTTTTCCGCTACAACATCTGGTCAAAATTCCTTCCCACGTAATATGTATCCTTCCCCATTATATCCTTCTATATGCTTTCCACTGAATCTCCACCGATATTCGTATTTCATTTCTCCTCATTTCTCAAGAATTGGAGGGTTATGGAAATTTATAGGTTGATCCAATGAGAAAGAATTTAGATAGATCAAGGGATGGAGACGATGGTCAATATAGTTTTTATTGAACTATTAACATATATGGATTGGTATATTATCGTATTTGTTACCTATTTTAGTATATTTTATCGTATTTGTTACCTATTTTATTATCCTTATCGTATTTGTTGCCTATTTTATTATCTGAGGATGCATTCATGGCATTTGATATTTACAAAATATGTTTTTTTGTCAAAATGAAATTCAAATTGCCTCTTTGATGAGTCCTCCTCTACAAGACTTCATTTATTGCATGAATGTCACAGACTCACAAAAACTCTAAACAACACTCAATGGCATGCAACTACAAATAATGGCATGAAACTATAACCACAAACCAAGCAGAGGTTGATTTACGCATTGATATAGAGAGGTGGCAGTAGGCACACAATATGGAGAAACAATGAGTAAGAAAAAAAATTTGGACCAAAGTACCACAATGGTTATTAATAAAATTTAAAAAACAATTTTTGGCTTAGGAATTGTCTTCAATTTGATGGGTGGCATTATCATGATCATGTAATCTCCCTATGTCCTTCCAAACATATGTGGTTTATCACCACGTTTCTCTTCGACACTCGCCACCAAAATACGTATAAAAATAACATGTCTTTACATCCTCTTACATTTAAATCCTCATCGCATAGTCATAAATAAGGATTATTATGCATGCACTTCCTCACCTTATAATATCAATTGGGTCAAGGCGCATAGACAACCATAAATTATCAAATCTGTCAAGACACAAAGAGTAAGCTCCTGAGACAACTATAAGTAAGTCTTATATTAAATTTACCATATAAGTCTTTAATTGACACTATCATCTAAGATTTGACATGTTGGATTGTTGTGATCTTCTTATCACTCCTTACCAATGTGATTGTAAGGCTTCTTTGATGGTGAAGTCCATAATTTTAAGTCTTATTCCTCATTCTCATGCCTTTTGGTAAGACAACAAGGAGGGCAGTGGCCCGCATCAGCATGGAAAACAGTTTTGACATAGAGGTTTTGGTTGGTTTTATATGTATATTTTGGTTGTAGGTTTATTATAGCCTCGTTTTGCTTAGTGGCCTGTTTTTGTACATAGTTAACAATAAGTAATTTTCTCATGGTTCTAGTTTTATTTTAAGACTATATCTAGTTACAACGTCTTGCACTATGCATAAGATCATGAGGATGACGCAATATGGTTATTGCGTAGTCTAAGTAGTTTTATGTACAATGAAGTGTGGCCTAACCCAAAAAAATACAACAAAAAAATTGTTAATTTAATGAAATGTAAAATTAACCAACATAGTCTGTAGTTGTATGTGTTAATTTGTAAAGTGGTAAGTTATGTTGGAATGTGTCAAGTTCATTGTATAATGGAACTAATATCTTATTTGTTGTTTCTTTTGCAGGGGTAGGCCTGATAGTTTTGTTAAAGAGACTTTTGGAGATGGGAAACTCACGCAACAGAGCAAAAAAATATAGAAGGAATTTTCCCATTGAAAAGGTCAATGACTTTAGAAATGTAGTTTGAAACAGAGTTTAGAAATGTCATCCTCCTGAGGAAACCAAAGTTTTGTTGAAAAAAGGAGATTAACATAACTACTGACAAGCAAGAGGGCTCTAAGACCGTATAAAAAAAATTCTAAACTAAGCTAAAAAAGCAGACATAGCTAATTACTGGTGTAATCCTTCTGTCCAACTTGGGTGGGCTGGGTAGTCGGTTCTTTAGCCAAGGTGATCCCAAAGTGCCGAGCGAACTGTTGTTGGTTGAACAGTATATGCTTCAGGAAATCAAGCATTTCGTCCTGCTGGAGGAGTATTTCGACTTGGGATTCGTTTCTATCAGTAAGTGCTTTGTCGAGCACCAATTTCTGGGACCAATGATAATCAAGCATTTTCTGGTACAAGGTGGTCTGACCCCTGGTATTCCTTGGGCCGGGAACCAGGGCTTCAAACTCACTGCAAATTTCCTCATCAGTAAGGCACCCACAAGATATCCTGGCATCTTCCTCAGCGTCCTGGATTTCAGCCTGAGCCTGCATCGGAATATCGTTTTGGAACCTGTGGGATTTCCCTACTACGTCGCGCATTGGGTGCATCGACGGATTGGAGGAGCTTCCCTACTGCACAGAGTGACAGGTGCAAACGTTTATGGTGGGCAGCATGTCCGCGTCCTATGCCAAAGGACCTGAGAGTCGAGGAAGACGTAAACCGAAGAGCCGAGGGAAACAGGGGAGCCGAGAGCACCAAGCACCTGGGAGATGAGAGCGCCGAGGACCAGGGGGCCAGGAGAGCCAAGGACCGGAGGGTTGCGAGCGCTGCAAAAACAGGAAACTGAGGACCCGAGAGCAGAACTTCCAGGAGCAAAGAAGTGGAAAAAAAAACTTCAAGGAGCAGAGAACACAGGAGCCGAACTTCAAGGAGCAGAGAACCAGCGAGCTGAAAGTTCAGGAGCCGAACTTCAAGGAGCAAAGAACGAGCGAACTGAAAATTCAGGAGCCAAGCCCGGTAGAGCGGAGTGGGAGTGGAGCCTTTGTGCAGTAAAGCTCGAAGCCGAACATCTGCAGTTGCTAATGCATCTGTGATTGAAGTGCGGGTGAACCCAAATCTCTTCACTTGAGGAGCCAACAATTTTCATGAAGGAGAGAGGACAACCCCATTCATCATACTTTGTGGGAGCCATAATAGCCAGAACACTGAGCAGGGCGGGAGAAGCGGACAGGACGTCACGCACACAGGAGTGGTCAAGCAACATACGAGAGAAATAGCGTCGGACGAGGATCCTGAAGGGGGAGTTATGAGTCTGCATGGGGCGCGTGAAAGGAGGAGGTCGGCACATGTTCAACATCGAAATTGGAGCAAGCAGGAAGGTGGGCATGCATGTGGGCAGGTGGGTGTCCTGTCATGCTAGAAGGCGCGTGGCAGGTCATGCTGACGGGCAGGTGGTTGCTGCTACTGGCGGGCATGTGGCTGGGCCTGGGGCCGATCACATCCTTCTGCACCCACAGTGGGGGGGCCTGATCATGACAGGCAATGTCCAAGAGCTGAGTCTTGAGAGGTTTCTCCCTGAAATAGAGCCAATAGGAGCCAATTCAGTCCTTGGAGGAGTCGACTCCATGATTAGCTAGATGGTCGACTCCAATTCTGTCTTCGGACCAAGCGCTCATCCTCACAGTTTCCTAAATATTGGAGTGAATGCGAGCGAGTAGGAAAGTCACGGGGAGAGAGTTATTAAGGAAGATTCTTCTATTAATATCTTTACATAAGTTCCAAAGGACGAAGCCCGGGAAGAGAAGTCAGGTGCGGTTTAGAATGGGATTCACGAAAGGCTCAAAGGGTCAGTTCCGAATGGTGGTTCTAATGTCATCCCTATTATGATCAGAACGGCGTAAAATGGTAGCCCCCCAATCCCAGATGGTAGAGGCGTAAAGGAAGGAGTTGAGAATATGCTCCTGGTTTTCCTCCTGCTGGTTACATAAGACGCACACCAAAGTTCCCACAAAAGCTCTTTTGATAAGCTGGTCCCAGGTGAGGATTTTTTTCCTCGCCACCAGCCAAAGAAAGGTTTTGATTTTCGGTGAAAGATGAGAGTCCCAAATCTTCATCCAAATAGAGTCTCTGGGTGGGGGAGGAGCGGGGTGAGTGAGCTGGTAAGCTTCTTGGACAGTGAAATAGCCATTCTGCGGATGCTCCCATATGAGTTTATTGGGTTTGTCCAAGATAGCAATTCTTCTCGAGTTGAGAGTAGTCTAGAAGGCTTTTTCATCTTCCCTATTGAAGTTTCGGTTCCAGTTTTCTTTCGCTGTCTAGGACCTCCATGTGTCATTGTTAGCATGTGGTTCCCAATAATGAGCTATGAGAAGCGCGTGCGCGCTCAATAGAACGCATGCGCAGCAACCTGCACGCGCCCTGGTTCGGTACCGAACCTAACAACACATGCGTGCTTCCTTAGGCATGTGCGCGCATATGTTTTATCCTCGCTAGCGCGACCTCGTTGCAATACTTTTGGGGAGCATCTTTGTGTGCCCACCCTCAAAACATCCTAATTTCATTGATATACCCACTCTGAGTAGAAGGATTCCCCCTATTGATCATGGGTGGTAGTTCAAGCCATCATTCTCGACTTTAGATGACTAGAATGTTCTTTTAGCATATAAAGCTTAAATTTCCTCGATTGACAATGCCAAAGGCATCAAGACCTATCTCTACCATTCAAATCTACCTAATTGAATTGGTATCCCCACTCATAGGTCAAGGATGCCTACAAAAGGTCTTGTATGGTTGTTTAAAGTGTCTTTGTTGACCTTAAATGCTTAGGTAATTCGATTAGGAATTAATGTTTGAACTTCCTCCCTTGATCATGTCTAGGGCCTCGAGGCCCATACCTAATCCTTAAAACATCCAAAATCCTACCATATCCTTATTTTAAATCCAAGGATCCCCTTGAGAAGTTGTGTTGTGGTTAAAAGTGTTTACATCTTTCTTATAGCCATGGATCCCTAAAATATTCATTGAGTGCCTATGGCATAGTTTCCTACCTTGGCCATTTCAAGGAATCCTAATCCAATCCCTAATGATAAAAAAACTCGTAATGGTGAGAGTACCCACACACAAAGGATAAGAATAACCTTTGAATGCCATGTGCAATAGTTCGAGGTATTGTTCTCGACCATAGATGCCTAAAAAATTCTTGTAAGTATTAAGGTTGAAGTTTCCTCTCTTGACCACGTTCACAATGTGAGAGACCCATACCAAGTGCTCAAATATTCCTAATAACAATAATATCCATTAAACAATTTGATAAATAATTTCTTAAGATTAATACTAAAAACACTCATTCGAATAATTAAATTTCAATTCAAAGAATTTTTATCACTATCTTCACAATATTAAATTAAAATTGATTGTCTTTATTTTTTTGGCACCGAGAGAAGCGAGGTGCTCTACAACGCAGTATAGGAGAGAAGTAAGTTGTCACATTCCTAACATCATGCATTGAAAATATATTAAATTAAAAAAAATAAAAAATAAAGCACATGATATATATATATATATATATTAAACTGAATAGATCCATCTTAAACCCCTCAATAAATTTGCTCCCTAGATCCATGTTTAAGGTCGATCTCTGTTGGTTTTTTTTTCAATAATAATTTTGTAAAATACATTTATTTACACAATAATTATTTATAAATTTATTATGTATATAGTGCAAAGCCTCCTAATTAAAACATTTATTTGTTTAAATAATGTAATAGATACAATATAATTAAGTTGGATAATTACATTCTCATTTTAACATTTTCATTGTCATATGACCCCCTTTGGCAGACTTGCCAAGTCACATCGTATGTGTCGTCATACTCTGATCGAGTCTTGTCTTGAGGACTACTCATCTTTTCATCAAGGCATCACTATATCAGGTAGTAAACCTTATTGTGTTCATCTTATAGTGTTGATCATATCCATTTTTTTTATGAAAATTGTTGTTGTTTGACTCTCTCATAGTTGGTGGAATGTCAATTTCTTGGCATTTGGTAAATTTTCCCAATGCACTTGTTGGATGTTTTTCTCACTCCATCTAAGCCCTAGGTAGTGGAAAAATTTCCCCACCCCTTTACTACATACTCTTCAAAAATATTTATATCAAAGAATATATCCTCTCTCTTCAAAACATTTCTCTCAAAGATTGTAATTGAGGATGTATTTTGTGTAGTACACCAATGTCTCTAATGCCAAATGTTATCATCAACTAGATATCTTTTAACAAATAAAGACAAACAATGTTTTAACTATAGACTAATTATAAGGATGAGGCTTGGCCATGCTCATGTGAATCTTCTAAAGAACATTTTGTGCAAAAGAATTTTATTAAACCTTTAAAGTTCATAATATATATAAATTCATACAAAACATGGAATACTTCTTAATCAAGCATATATACATTCCATTAAGAGTAAAAGTTACGGAATCATTATTTTCCAAAATTCACTAACCCACTTCGTGACCATCTAACGTCTTTCTAAGGAATCTTAAAATACCACAAAGTCTTTTTTTTTTTCCTTTTAACAATTAAATTCATACATAAAGGTGTCCATCCAATTAGTACTCTCAAAAGGCTAGGCCACTTTATAAAGTATTGCTTCAACATCAAATAATATGAGAATAGTAAATAATGTCTAACACTCACTCTCCATTGGTGAGATATAACCAATTCACAATAAAATAATAGGTGTGTCTCATAAGAGAAGTGTATAGGTATAAGAAGTGGTAGCTAAATGTAAGTGCGTTCCACTTAATTTATAGATGTGCTAATCAACTACCTCACATAAATAAATAAATTTGTCATTTCAAAAAAAAAACTTTATACTTTTAATGTAATATTAAAGTAATCACTTTTATTTACATTTAAAAATAAAAACAAATCTATTTATACTAAATAATTCATGTAGGTTTTCTCAACTCTTAAGTGTAAGATATTACTTTTTCCATATGATAAAAATACATAAGCCATAGCTTATATGAGTAATACAAGGAACTCACCACTTTATAGAGATATCACACTGATCCGAAAACAAGATCTTTGCTACTCTATGACGTTAACATGAATTGCATAAAGAGCATGAATGAAGCTCACAAATCCATAAGAAGAGAACCAAACAGCATAGACAATACACACATAAAGACAACAAGTTGATAACGGAGTTCGTCCAGGATGGACTACGTCTCCGGGCCTGCTTCTCAATAGGAGGGCCGATCTATAATCTCAGCATAAAGGCAAAATACATGGCAATGATACAATGATACCTTGGCGACAATGGCCAGGAAGAGAACCGCTGCCCAAAACACAACAAGACTGCTTCCAGCAACTCCGAAGCCTGAAGACGGTGTAAAACGAGTATAAACACTCATACCTTCCTCCTGCAGAGCTACACAATCTCTCTTCTCTCCTTTAGCTACAAAGTATCTACTCCAAAGCATGAGTGGCAAATGGCATATGAGGGGGTTTTTTATATAGGCTTGAGTTAGCCCTCATCACATTCTCCTCATGATTCTTCAATTACAACAAATTTGCCTAATTGGGCATATGGTTGAAAACCTCCAAGTTTGGTTATCATGTGGTTGGGCTCTTTATTAACTAATAAACAAACATACTTAAAGAATACCTTTTTAAAATGGCATATGGTTGAAACCATATAAACCCACCTTTAAACTTATCCCAAAGTTTGTTATGTAGTGGCGCTCCCCTTATGATTATAAATATACATGCTTTTATATTTTTGAACCCATTTTTTGTCTTATCCCAAAGTTTGTTAAGCAAGGGTGGCGCTCCAACCCTATGGCATGCAATTCGTTGTAAGTTGTTATAGCACATGCTCCAACCCATGTAGATGGCACGTGGTCTCCAACCCATTTTACAACCATAACAAAGTTCTTAAAAAGCACGTGGTGGCTCAATACAGGTTAAGGCGCAAGCTCCACGTGATTGGTTGGAGTTGGCCCCCTCTTTGTGCGCCATATAAACTTTTTAAGGTTTAAATAAAAGGTCTTAACCACACAAGCCAAGAAACATACGTAACCCAAGTGCTGGAGGCGGAGAGCTTATACAAGGGAGGTCACGGGGTCGAATCCTGCGGAGGCCATATTTTTTTCCTTAGACATATTGGCCAATTCCATGCTGCCACGTGGCGGCCTGGGATTGGTCCACCTCACGCCCCGTCAGCATCCAGTCAACCGTTCCAGTCACTGCCACGTCACCGTCCGTACGCCCAGCCAGCTCAGATCATACTGCCATGTGTCACTTTGTCATTGGTTCGTACTGCCATGTGTCAGCTTGCCCATATAGTAGGGATGCCACGTGTCACCCTGTCAGTGGTGCCACGTGGCACCTCCATTTTGCCAAATTTCCCTGTTTCACCAGATACAACAGAACGCGATAACTTTCTCATACGAAGTCCGTTTGAGGTGAAACGAACGTCGTTGGAATCGTCTTGACGAGCCCTTCGATCTGGTGCTAATTTTGCTGAGATTGGAGGACTTCAAAAATTTTGTCTTCTTAGATCCTCCTGGATCATTCCTCCCCACTGAGAAGCTTTTGGACTCCAAAAGCCTTTACTAATCAACAGATAGGTGAGGGAATTGCTCCCTCACTTTCTCCTTCTCGATCCACTTGGATTTGCTTGGATGAGTGCCTCTGATGCCCACTCGAAGATAATCAACATCACCTCTGCGAGAAGTCCTTGTCCTTCTGTCCAAGATGACATCTTTCTTTAGCTCATCCATGTACTCAAGGAGCAAATTCATCAACTGATGGCAATGAGACATTCTCCCTTTCATCCATGATCATGGGAGGCTCATAGAGTTTCAAGTTCTCCACATTCACCACTGAGTAGATCTGCATGTATGGCGGTAGCTCTAAGCGAAAAGCATTTTTCCCAATCTTCTCCAAGATGGTGAAGGGACCATATCTAATGGGCTTGAGCTTCTTGCCTTCTCCTTTCATCCTCTCCTTACTGATGTGAAGCCACACTTGATCTCCCACCTGAAACTGATGATCAACTCTATGCTTGTCATGGCGAGCCTTGTACTGGGCTTGACTCTTCTCCAACTGCTCTTGCACTGCTTGATGTACCTGTTGAACTCTCTGAATGAACCTGCGGGCTTTGTCTTCATCCTTGGAAGTGCTTGAATCAACCTCTCTCCCATAAGTCAATTCCAATGGAGTCTTTGGCAAGTACCCAAAGCATGTCTCAAATGGCGAGCTCTGAGTGGAAGAATGCATAGCCCTGTTGTAGGCATGCTGCACATACTGGATCTGTTCATCCCATAAATTAGGATGCTTGTTGCAATAGCCTCGAAGCAAATGGACAACTGTCCTGTTGACTACCTCTGTCTGTCCGTCGGTCTGTGGATGGAAAGCGGTGCTCCTCTTTAGCTTGGTGTCCATCATACACCATAATTTTGTCCAAAACACTCCAAGGAATCGGGAGTCCCGATCTGAGATAATGGACGTAGGGAGTCCAAAGTCAACCCATACATGCTGAAAGAAAAGAGAAGCAGCCTGCTCTGCAGTGACCTGCTTTTTACATGGCATAAGAATACACATCTTGCTAAACCTATCCACGACCACATACAAGTAGTCATGACCCTCCTAGACATAGGCAAACCCCCCACAAAATCCATGGAAATGCTTTCCCAAGGATGGGAAGGAACAGGAAGTGGTGAGTACAGCCCCAATTTTCTATTAGTGGGCTTACAAGTAGAGCACATCACACACCCCTTTACATATTTTGTTACAATGTCTTTCATGCGAGGCCAATACACAAGTCTTGCAAATGAGCCAAAGTCTTACCTACCCCAAAATGCCCTGATACAAGAGAAGTATGAGCTTCTCGTATTACATGGACTCTTTCACTGATAGGAACACATAACTTGCCCAAATGATAGAGCAACTTTCCCTACAAATAGTAGTCTTCCACCTGTGTGCCATTGGTTAGCTTCTCATAAATCTACTTGAAATCATCATCAGTAGCATACTGCTCAATATAACTTTCATGGGACAAAGAAGCATTTTTCAAAACAATAGATGCAACAATAGGAGGTCTAGAGATCATATCTGCCACTTTGTTACTAGTACCCTTCTTGTACTTGATCACTAGATGGAATTGTTGAAGGAATCCCATCCACCTGAAATGACGAGCTTGCTGGAGCTTAGTCTGGGACTGGAGATACTGCAAGGGGCTGATGATCGGTATGGATGATCGTCTCCTTACCCATCAAGTAGTGCTTCCACTTCTTGACACTCTGAACCAAAGCATACAACTCTTTGTCATAGGTGGGGTAGTTGATCACTGCTTGAGTAAAAGTCTCTGAATGGTAGAAAATAGGCTTGCCGGTGCTGCATCAATACTGCCCCCATGGCATATCCACTGGCATCTGTCTCTATCTCAAATGGCTGCTGCAAATCAGGCAAGGCTAGGACTGGGGCGGTGCTGATCTTTCCCTTCAATGTGTCGAAGGCTTTCTGCTGCTTTCCTCCCCACTGGAAGGCTTTCTTTACACTTGTTAAGGCATGCAAAGGAGATGCTATGTATGAGAAGTTCTGAATGAACCTCCTCCAATATTGAACAGCTCCTAAAAAGCTTCTCACTTCAGTAGCGTTAGTAGGCTTAGGCCAATTGACAATTACATCAACTTTTGAAGGATCAATTTTTAAATTTCCACCCCCTACAATATGACCCAAGTAAACTAATGAAGTTTTGCCAAATTCACACTTTGACAATTTTACATACAATTTCTCCTTTTTCAAAGTATCTAATACTTGCTTTACATGCCCCACATGTGCTTCCCAAGTTTTGCTAAAGACCAATATATCATCTAAGTATACAATGACAAAATCATCTAAGAATGGCCGGAAAACATCATTCATTACCCGCATAAAGGTTGCAGGTGCATTGCAAAGCCCAAAGGGCATCACCAACCACTCAAATAAACCTTGCTTGGTCTTGAAGGCCGTCTTCCACACATCACTTTCTGCAATTCTGATCTGGTGGTAGCCACTGCGCAAATCCAACTTGGTAAAGAACACAGCATCTTTCAACTGGTCGAGCAAGTCATCTATGCGAGGAAGCGGGTATCGATTCTTGATCGTGATCTTGTTGAGAGCCCGATAGTCAACGCACATCCTCCATGTGCCATCTTTCTTCATCACCAACACAATCGGCGAACCACATGGAGAGGAGCTGGGTCTGATCACTCCTTGGTCCAACAAGTCTTGAACCTGCTTCTTAATCTCTGCCATTTCAACTGCGGACAAAACCTGTACATGCCCACATTAGGAAGAGGGGCATCCTGCTGGAGATGGATCTCATGCTGAATCTCCCTTTTGGGAGGCAAACCTGTAGGTTCCTGAAATATTTCATCATAGTTAGCCACAATATCAATCATAGCCTTTTTATGAGAAGGATCACAACCTTTGAAAGCATCGGATGCTTCAGCATCTTTTGCTCTCACAACCATGAGCATGTATCTCTTATTAGTGTTGATGAGTCTCTTCATCTGTCCTGCACTAACAAGAGTGGTGTTAGCCTTCATACTGTGAGCTCTCACAATGTACTCCACCCCATTTTTGGTGAGATGGTACTTGTTCTCATGACGGAAGAACACTGCTTTTCGATCATACAAGTATGGGCTTCCCAATACGATACCGCAGATGTCAAGAGGAACAACATCTAAGTCCACCTCATCAATCAACTTTGAAGCAATAGCAAACCTTAACCTGCATTGCTTAGTCACCTGCAACTTAGCATTATCACATACCCATCCAAGAGGATAAGGCTTGGGGTGAGGTTTAGTCTGTATGCCCAACTTCTTAACAACTGATTCTGAGATCAAATTTACTTGAGAACCCGGATCAAATAATGTTTCAATCTTTGTATGCTTAGACACAACTCTGATGTGAAACAACTCACTTCTTCTTTTATCATTTTCTTTAGGAACATGAGTAGAACTTGAACCAGTATGAGGAGTTTTGTTACCTTGCATTCCCACGGCTGTAATCATGGTTTCGTCACCTGAGTCGGAACCCAAATCTCGTTGCGCTGTTGCAACGGTTTTTTTCTTCTTTTTGCCTCCATAATGCTTTGGCCTTTGTTCAGGATGCAACTTCCAACAACTTTCTTCATCATGCCCATCAGTATCGCAATGGTTGCAATGGGGCTTTCCTCCTTCCTTCTTGGCAGTAGCTGTCTTCTTGCTCTTGTCTTTTTTCTTGAACTTGTGGTGGTTGTTGGGCTTGAAAGGCTTCTTCTGATGGTCTCCTTGCAAATGCTTCCCCCTGTTCTCAAGATGAGTAGCCTGAACACTTGCTTCATCCACACTAGTAGGATTCAACAACAGCAAAGTATGGCGTAGATAATGATGAAGAGCACCAATATACTTCAAAAGAGTGTCAGGAGAATCTAAAGCAATATTCAATTCTAAAGCTTTCTTTCTAAATTCTTCAGTAAAACTCTGAACACTCTGACCCTGGCCTTGTCTAAAACTTTGCCAATCCATCATTGCCTTCTGAACATAACCCAACGGATAAAATTGCTTACGTAAAGCAGAAATAAAAGCAGACCACGATGAGAGAAGATTACCCATTTGTCTGCTACCTTGCTGAAGCTTGCTTTCCCACCATACAAGTGCGGTGCCTGTCAGCCGAAGTGAAGCCAACTGAATCTTCACATCTTCTTCTTCGATCTGCTGGACTCGGCAATAGACCTCAATTTGATCCAATTGTTTAACTTCTCTGCATTCGCTTCCCCATTGAACATGGGCAAATCAAACTTCACATCGAGCTTCAATAAGGGCTTCTTTTGAGGCTCTTTGTGAGGAACCTTGGAATGTTGAGAATGAGATGAGGAAGAAGCACTTGAACTTGTGCTTGAAGCTGAAGGTGAAGAGGGAGGCTCAGGAGGCTCTTCGCCACCTTCCCCTTGGTTAACTGAAGCGTTGCCTTCGTCCTTCACTTCTTTGTCTTCCTTCTTTACTTCACTGCCTTTTCTTTCTTTTGCCATGCGTTCTTCATAGTCTGCAAACAACTTGTCTACCTTGTCGGCCATCATATAGAAGACCTTGTGAAAGTTTGCCTCCATCTCGATGCGGGCATCATTAGCATCCATCTTCCTCCTTCGGTGTGCACGTCCGATCTCGGAATTGTAAGGCTCTAATGTACCCTCACCAGCTTGCAGTTTAGCCCTCGTGAGCATCCACACTCACAATCCAACGTCAAATAAACCTGCTCTGATACCACATGATCCGAAAACAAGATCTTTGCTACTCTATGACGTTAACATGAATTGCATAAAGAGCATGAATGAAGCTCACAAATCCATAAGAAGAGAACCAAACAGCATAGACAATACACACATAAAGACAACAAGTTGATAACGGAGTTCGTCCAGGATGGACTACGTCTCCGGGCCTGCTTCTCAATAGGAGGGCCGATCTATAATCTCAGCATAAAGGCAAAATAAATGGCAATGATACAATGATACCTTGGCGACAATGGCCAGGAAGAGAACCGCTGCCCAAAACACAACAAGACTGCTTCCAGCAACTCCGAAGCCTGAAGACGGTGTAAAACGAGTATAAACACTCGTACCTTCCTCCTGCAGAGCTACACAATCTCTCTTCTCTCCTTTAGCTACAAAGTCTCTACTCCAAAGCATGAGTGGCAAATGGAATATGAGGTGGTTTATATAGGCTTGAGTTAGCCCTCATCACATTCTCCTCATGATTCTTCAATTACAACAAATTTGCCTAATTGGGCATATGGTTGAAAACCTCCAAGTTTGGTTATCATGTGGTTGGGCTCTTTATTAACTAATAAACAAACATACTTAAAGAATACCTTTTTAAAATGGCATATGGTTGAAACCATATAAACCCACCTTTAAACTTATCCCAAAGTTTGTTATGTAGTGGCGCTCCCCTTATGATTATAAATACACATGCTTTTATATTTTTGAACCCATTTTTTGTCTTATCCCAAAGTTTGTTAAGCAAGGGTGGCGCTCCAACCCTATGGCATGCAATTCGTTGTAAGTTGTTATAGCACATGCTCCAACCCATGTTAGATGGCACGTGGTCTCCAACCCATTTTACAACCATAACAAAGTTCTTAAAAAGCACGTGGTGGCTCAATACAGGTTAAGGCGCAAGCTCCACGTGATTGGTTGGAGTTGGCCCCCTCTTTGTGCGCCATATAAACTTTTTAAGGTTTAAATAAAAGGTCTTAACCACACAAGCCAAGAAACATACGTAACCCAAGTGGTGGAAGCGGAGAGCTTATACAAGGGAGGTCACGAGGTTGAATCCTGCGGAGGACATATTTTTTGCCTTAGACATATTGGCCAATTCCATGCTGCCACGTGGCGGCCTGGGATTGGTCCACCTCACGCCCCGTCAGCATTCAGTCAACCGTCCAGTCACTGCCACGTCACCGTCCGTACGCCCAGCCAGCTCAGATCATACTGCCATGTGTCACTTTGTGATTGGTCCGTACTGCCATGTGTCAGCTTGCCCATATAGTAGGGATGCCACGTGTCACCCTGTCAGTGGTGCCACGTGGCACCTCCATTTTGCCAAATTTCCCTGTTTCACCAATACAACAGAACGCGATAACTTTCTCATACGAAGTCCGTTTGAGGTGAAACGAACGTCGTTGGAATCGTCTTGACAAGCCCTTCGATCTGGTGCTAATTTTGCTGAGATTGGAGGACTTCAAAAATTTTGTCTTCTTAGATCCTCCTGGATCACACACACTTATAGCTTTAGTTCCTAGTTAATAGAAACCTATATAGAGCTTACAACTCGACAATCATTTCATGGTAATTGGATAGTGTTTCGTTCTCTTTGTGAAATATTTGTTTGGTCCTATACTTATAATATGAAAGTTCACTTATGTGTGATTATTATTATATGTATACCACATAAAGTCGTGATAATTAATGGATGGTTCCTCCCATGGAATTCGGTTTGTGTTGTCAAGGAGAAAGGCATGCTAAAGCAATACCGTTGTCTTATAGATTCAATGTAATTATCAAAAGCTTTGACCTTTCTTTTGTCATCGTGTCTTATGATATCCATAAGATCAATAAGATGGAGTTAGCAATATAATGTATATTGTGATATAATACCACTAACTACATACTTAATTCAACAACATTATATATTTTCAATAGTTTATAAGTTATTTTCATACACGACATATGTGGTTATTCCACAAGCCTAGATTACACGTGTATTTTATTGTTTGCTATCTTATTGTAAAAGTGTTAATGTAATCTTAAAGTAAAAGTGTGATGGTGCCATTGCATCGTCGGCTCATGGATGAGTTATCCGATTACCATGCATTCTATCAGTAGATTTGAATGATAAATCAAAATTTTGAGTAACGACCTATCGATACACTTCTTCCAACCAACTTTTAGTTCTTGAATTAGACACGATCTCCAATTTGCATGTGTATTCAAGAATTCAACCCATATTCCCAACGAGGAATATCGCATGCACCCATGAATACATCGATTCTTGTACTGTGAGAAACATGTGGCACTCTTGCACTATGATGCAAATGACTCTTTAACTTCAATTGTGATATGCGCATGGCACTAATTTGGGTGCTCTTCAATATTTGCTACAGAGAATTTGTCCTGCAAGACTCCTAAGTTGTGAAAGGGATTCCTTTCACACGATGCCATGGATCTTTCTATACCCAGCACAACTCTTCCCTCATATCTACACTGCACGTTGTCAGGCTTACTTTAAATCTTCTATCTACAAAGAAGAATCCTTTTATTTATAACAATTTTATGGGTTTGATTGCGAGGTAGCTCTAGATCCCAAACAGTTTGAAAACATAGCAGAAAGTAATGATCTCTCAAATCATCTTTTCAAAATTTAAAGGTAATGATCTATGACTCCCTGATCGCTGCACCATTTCTATTGTTCCGATACCCTGATGCTATGAAGATCACGTTAATAATTTCAACGCTGAACTAAACAGTTCCATCAGTTTCATAATATTCGACTATTCGACTATTCTTGCAGTGGACTCCAGCAAACATCACATAGATATCTCATACATGATTCCATACAATCAAGATACATCACTTCTGAAGAAACTGGTAAAATGGCCAATACTTCGTCCACATTGGAAAAATTAAAGTGCTCGTATGTATCATAAGAATACATGAGCTGTATACATTCCATGTAATTCTCAGGATGGTAATTATAGCAGGAGCTCCATTGCAGCATGTTACCTTGATTTCAAACGGTTGCTTATGTGAAGATGAGCGTTGGGACAGCTTGGTTTCAAAAAACTCGGCCTTTTTCAACACTTGAGAATGAAGGTAAAGAGGATTTCCAGGATACTCCAGTCGAGCTGAATCGATTAAATGTAATCTTAGGTCGGTTGTATTCTTGTCTCCAAACACTCGTGGCTTGTTCACCATTGCTTCCTTCAAAAACAACAATGAAACGTTGGACTCAATAACGATTTTGCGGTGTATTACAATTAATCTTTGTGCTCTATTTCTGTGAAAGCAACGACAAATCTTAAATAGCATCCAAGAACCTTTCTCTGTTGGTGTTTTGTCAAATAAATCAAAGAGAATAACCAGAGCTGATAGAAGCGTCGGTTGCCACTTTTTAATGGAGTAAGACTCGTTCAAACAGCCGCACTAAAATTGAAAATTAAAGGCGTGGGTTATAATTCAAATTTCAAAATTTGATGGTATGGCGCCTGGTGATGGATCGAGGGTGCATTAAATTGAAACATTGGAGCCTGGTGATCGAGTGCGGTCTAATCCACCGCCTATGTACACTGTACTCTAGACTAGACTCGGCATGCAGAGCTGTTGACAGTCGACGAGACTATTCCTGTCAGAGATCGGGATGGGATCACCGGAGTTTAACCATTCGACGGTCGCCGGCCGGGCAAAATCGTTGAATGGTTAGACTACTCCTATGATTGTTCGTTTGCCAATATGCAATTCTAGTCTTATTATGGGAGATTGACTCTTCATATCGAGCGCGCCGCGCATTCCCATCGTTTCTAAAAGACCCTTTAAAGGGCAAGTACTGTTCTGGTGCTGTTGGCAATGTCATCCTGATATTCTCTACTTACATATTTTCTCCTTGAAGTTCAGTGACAAGACCTATGGAAATTATGACATTTTCAAAGTACTGAACAGTTGGCAACTAAATTGTTATTCAAAATTTGGGCCATGCCATGGGCTGTGATAGGCGGCCAAGCTTTTAAGAATATTGGTGAAGTTTTTCATCATTCACTTAAATTAAAACTGTAGAAGAAGAGTGTTTTGGTAATATACATTATCTAGATTGAATATATTTTATCAACTAGTACATTTACTTAATTTGTGGCCACTAATATCATTAGGTCACAATTTAAGTGTTATGGACAAGTTATCTCTTATAACTTGTTATCCATGCTTAGTTGTAATTATTTGTTATCTATATCTCAGCTACCTTTTACCTTCTTTAGTTAAATGGGTTGTCTGTCACTACTTGTTATCCATGCATGCTTGAGATACTAGTTATCCATCTATCAATTACTAATTATTTTTCTTTTTCTTTTATAATTGTTTATTTCTAATTTTGAACTATGACCATAAAATCAATTTAAGAGTACAATTGTCCCATCCTCCTTCAATTTAGGAAAAACATAGATGATAGTCCACCACAAATTCTAAGATATAAACACATATTGATGTAAAAATTATTATTAAAAAAGTTCATTCTATATTCTATATAATATATATATATATATATATATATAATGCTTTACCATTGCTTCAACCCACTTAGTTCTAATATCTTGCCACTAAGTAGATACATGTAAAATGGTAAATTATCTGTTCAGTACTTGTAGGGATTTTAATTATTTTGAAAACATTACAACTTGAAGTGCATATTTTTTTCCACATATTTATAAATGTGAACTAATAATTTAGTTATTATCATGATACTTTCCAATCCATTTAAATATGTTTTTGAATTCGATAGATGTATGCTATTTATTTGTGATCATGATACTTTGTAATCCATTTACATACTTGCAAAATTTCATGTCAATTTTCATATGCTATGATACTATCGGTGTGTGATACTCTTATTTGCATCATTGCAACTGTTTTGATGATTACATTTGCATTTCTGGTTGCTCCAATAATTGTTTCTTGCCTTTTCTGAGATGGTTTACACTAATGATGCTTCAATCCACTTATAATAGCTCGATTCCAAGTAGTAAATAGATGTGAATTAAGACTTTATTTGTTCACATACAACTTTCCAATTCAATTAAATACATGTAAGAGTTTGAATGGCCATTTAGCTAATTAACACACTCTTTATTTGTTCTTTATGTAGTGATATTTAGATCATCTTAAAATCTCAATCGCAAGGGCTCTGCCATTAGTGACCTATTTTCATAATAGTTATTTTCCATTGGTTGATAGCAACTCACTAGAATTAGGATTGCAAGCATCTCGTATAGTGCATTTCACATTTTGAGTTATAAGAGAGATGGATAATAGT
The DNA here is from genome assembly GCA_027924585.1 of Larix kaempferi. Lineage (NCBI taxonomy): Eukaryota > Viridiplantae > Streptophyta > Pinopsida > Pinales > Pinaceae > Larix > Larix kaempferi. The sequence goes on from BSBM01000613.1 coordinate 10,616,352, forward strand.
CATCTCAAACAGGGTGGTGAAGTGATCCAGCGGAACACTACTTGAAATATGGAGGTGGTTTTAGAGATGATGTGAATGAAGGTTGGAGGCAGAAAATAAACAAAGATAATGCGAAATGAGCTACGGCTCTTCAATCTTTATTCATAAACGGAGATCAATTGATGTAATACAAACAATAATCTAATGTGTATTTAAACACTTATGGAAAACCCTAAAAGCTCTAACCTAGCTTTTGCATGCATGCAAAGCATGCTGTTGCATTTATTAACTGAACGTCTAAATAGGAACTAAATGTAAAAGCTAAGTTAAGTGAAGTAATTACTATTTCTAACACTCCCTCTTAATTACTACTGCTGACTATTGCAGCTTTTACAATGCCTAAATTATTTCTATGAATTTCAAAAATATCTTTTGCCAATGGCTTTGTGAATATGTCAGCCAATTGGTCAATCGATTTACAATGCTCAACATGAACTGTACCATTGTTCACAAGTTCTCTTATGAAGTGATATCTGGTATCAATGTGCTTGCTTTTCTGGTGAAAAACATGGTTCTTGGATAAAGCGATTGCTGAATTGTTGTCACAATAAACTGTGGTTGGTCCTTCTTGTTTCTGTTGAAGACCTTCTAAAACTCTGTGTAACCAGACTACTTGACATGCTGCTGATGTCGTTGCTACATACTTTGCTTCTGCCGATGAAAGTGTCACAATGGGATGCTTCTTGGATGCCCATGAAATCACCCATGATCCAAGATGAAAAACATGACCGGAAGTGCTCTTCCTGTCATCCAAACTTCCTGCAAAATCACTGTCAGTGAAACCTGTCAAAACATCATACTCAGTGCTTGAGTATAAAATTCCATAGCTTGAAGTCCCTGCAACATATTGTAAGATCCTTTTTCCAACTTGCCAATGCGAGTCTTTGGGAGACTCCATGAACCTCGAAATCAAGCTGACAGCAAACATAATATCAGGTCTCATAGCTGTGAGGTGCATGATACTTCCTACAAGTCTCTTATACAATGTTGGATCTACATTGGAACTGCAATCTTCTTTGCTCAACTTAGTACCTGTTGCCACTGGTGTAGGTGTTGTTTTGCAATTAAGCATTCTGAATCGCTTAAGAACTTCATTAGCATATTTATTTTGAGAGATAAATATACATTTTTCTGACTGTTCTACTTCTAGGCCAAGAAAGAACCTCATCAATCCAAGGTCTGTCATCTAGAACTCTTTCTTCATAGCTTCCTTGAACTCATCCACTGAGAGGTCACCTGTAAAAATCATATCATCAACATACAAACAAACTATTAAAATATGTCCTTGTTGATTTACCTTTGTGTAAAGTGTTGGTTCGCTGCTGCTTCTGCTAAAACCATTTTTTATGAGATAAGAATCGATTCTGCTATCCCAAGCTCTTGGAGCTTGCTTGAGCCCATATAGAGCTTTCTTCAACTTGTAAACTTTCTCTTCATGTTCTTTTATTTCATACCATGTGGCTGCTCCACATAAATTTCCTCTTCAAGAATGTCGACTTGACATCCATCTGATACACTTTCCATTTTTTCTGTGCTGCAATTGCTAGGATTGCTCTTACTGTGTCCAATCTTGCCACTGGTGCAAAAGTTTCTCCAAAATCAATTCCTGGTTGTTGCGAGAAACCTTTTGCTACTAACCTTGCCTTGTACCTATCAATCTCACCTTTTTCATTGAGTTTGGTTTTATAAACCCACTTCACACCAATGGGTTTCTTATTCTTTGGCAGGTCAACTAGATCCCATGTATCATTTCTCTTCATGGAATCTATCTCTTCGTCCATAGCATTTACCCAATGCTCTTGTTTTACAACCTCTTCATAAAACACAGGTTCACTAGCAATAAAAACATAATTGGTATTTGCATCCAATTCATCATAAATATCTGTCAATCTTCTAGTCTTTTTATTACTATGATCAGATTCATTACCTGATTGCGGACTTGATGCTTCACCTCGAACTGAGTTTCTAGGTGTTCTTTCTGGAGTATTTTCTACTGGTGAAGATGCTACTGGTTCTTGTTGTCCAATCAGCTCATCATCTTCTCCATCTTTTGGTTGGGGTATTGCAGCTCCCATACCCTTGTCTATGGTTCCATTCCATGACTCTTCCTCCTTGAACAAAACATCTCTGCTGAGAATAACCTTTTTGGTAATAGGGTTATACAGCTTGTAGGCTTTAGTTTGTTCACCGTATCTAAGAAATATACATTTCTCACTCTTGTCGTCTAGCTTTTTTTTAGCTGTTTAGGAACATGACCATAAGCAACACAACCAAATACTCTGAAATGAGAAACATTACAAGTCATACTTGACCATGCTTTCTCTGGTACTCTGTTCTTCACAATTTTGGTGGGAGATCTGTTCATCACATGAACAACACAAGCCTCTGCGTCTCCCCAAAATTCATGGGACAAATTTCTTCCTTTCAGCATGCTCCTTGCCATGTTCATGATGGTTTTATTCTTGCGTTCTGCAATACCATTCTGCTGAGGTGTATATCTTGTAGTGAATTGCCTCTTGATTCCATGATGTTTGCAGTAATCATGAAATTCCTTTAACTCATACTCTCCCCCTCCATCAGATCTCAATACTTTGAGTTGATAACCACTCTGTTTTTCAACCAGAGCCCTAAATTCCTTGAACTTGCCAAAAGTTTCAGACTTCTGACGAAGGAAATGCACCCAAGTTTTTCTACTGAAATCATCAATAAATGTAAGAAAATAATAGCTTCCACCAATCGATTGAGTTTGCATTGGTCCAACCAGATCAGTATGAATAAGTTCTAAATGTGCATGTGCCCTTCGAGACATACCTTTAGGAAAGCTATCTATGTGCTGCTTTGCAATGATGCAACACTCACAACTGCTTTCTGGCTCCTTCATAGGGGGTAATCCTTTTACCATCTCTTTTTGCTGCAAAAACTTGAGACCACCAAAGTGAAGATGTCCATATCTAAATAGCCATAACCAATAATCATCCATGCAAGTGGCTTTTTGAGCAAAATAGGTTATCTTTCTGCTGCAATTGATGACTAGTGGATACATCATGTTCCTAGTCACTTGTATTTTGATGATCAACTGTCGATTTGGGGGTTTGTCATAAATTCACAGTCTGATCCATCAAAGACAAGTCTATACTTCTTTTCAGTGAGTTGCCCAATGCTAAGCAGATTATGCTTCAATCCTAGAGCATAATAGACATCTGAGATTGTCTTTTGTTGGCCTTGTTTGGTCAGAATGTTGACCACTCCTTTTCCAAGAACTGGAACTACCTCATCCGTGCCAACTTTGACCTCTGTCCTCACTGATTCATCTAGGTCTGCAATTAGACCTCTGTCACCTGTCATATGGTTACTGCAGCCACTATCTAAAAGCCAAAGTCCCTTTGGGATTTTGTGTGCAGCATGACATGTAAGAAATAACATATCATCTTTATCCTCAGAGGTATTAGTCACATTAGCATTATGATTTGCTTGATCATCCTTTTTATTTTTGCATTCATGAGCATAATGACCAAATTTATTCCAATAATAACACTGAATATTAGATTTATCTGATTTTTTTTGTCGCAGTTTCTGCCTTCATGGTTATGATGGTGATCTTGATCTCCATTGCCATTACTTCGGCCACTTCTACCTCATCCTCTTGATCCTCTTCTGCCTCTGCCTCTTGAGAATGAGACATGTGCTTTGAAAGCATTCTCGAGAGAGGATTCTTCATTCCTGTTGAGTCTGGATTCGAATGAAAGTAAAGATCCGGTCAACTTGTCTATAGAGAGAGTACTCAGATCCTTTGCTTCTTCAATCGCTGAAACTTTCGACTCAAATTTGTGGGGTAGGAATCTCAGAACCCTTTCAATCACCCTTTGATCTTCCATCTTTTCACCATAGATATTAAGCTAATTAACAATACCCATGACTTTGGTCATGAACAAATCTACTGAGTCTGATTCTTTCATCTTCAGATCTTCAAAATCTCTTCTCAGATTTTGGAGTGTAGCTGTCTGTACCTTACCAGCACCCTGATAATTGGTCGCCAAGGTATCCCATGCTACTTTGGCATGAAATGACGCTGATATCTTTGGAAATACGTTGTTATCCAAAACGTTCATTATGAGATGCAGTGCCTTTGCATCCTTCTTCCTGTGCGCTCGCAAGACATCCTTTTCTGTGTTTGAAAGGGCTTGAAAAGCTGCGTCATCTGCAGGTTCGGAATAGCCATGCACGACATATTTCCACGCATCTTCTGACCTGAGATAAACCGCCATCGTCATGGCCCAGACATCATAGTCCTTTTTCCTTGTAAGAGGAGAAATCTGAGATTGATTGCTGCTAGAAGCCATAGACGCTGCGGTGTCCTTCGCTGGGTTTTTCAAAATAATCTCCTTCCTCTTTTTTCAAAATATATCTCCCTCTTAAACAAGATTTGAAAAATATCTTCTTCTTATGTAAAAAAGAAAAAATTCTTAGTAAGGAATCTCGTAAAAGAAAATAACTGTGTGAAAAAAAAATCACTCTCTTAAAAAACAATCTCCTTCCTTCTTGCTCTTGCCCTAATTGATTACCTCGTTTGGGCCTATGTGAGGCCGCGGTAGTTCCCTAAAGTACCGCTCTCTGGCCTATATGGAGGCCGCGGTAGTTTTACAAAAACAATTTTCTTTTTTTTTATATAAAATCTCCAAAAAAATATTTGTGTAAAAATTCTTCAAAAAGTACTTTCTAATTCTTCAAAGCTAGGGCTTTGGCTTCTCCGGATATTTGTTCTACCAAATTGATCTTCTCCTAAGCTCACTATTTCTAACCGTGAAGATCTATCTTCCATGGTCTAAAATTTGGCAATGATAGCCTACCTCCGTCACTTTAGAGAGGATAAGATTTGGCTTTCATAGCCTACCTCGGTCACTTTACAAGTACCACAGCTTCATGCATGTGATTTCGTCATCTATGCTAATTCTGCTACAGCTAGCTATCCAATCCATCCGATGTCCAGCTTTTAAGAATATCTCTTCCTCAACCCTAAACACCAACTGGTACAATCACCGGCTTCAAACATATGAAGCTGTCTTCTCAAATCTGATTGGATATCTATAGTTGTTCCATCCACCATGCCGGTTTTCCCTTGGTTTTGTCATAGAAAATGTCTCTTCCAAAGCAAAACAGTATCGATCTTATGAAACACAACGCACTGCAATGTACCTTGCTCTGAAATTTATTCCATCGAAGTTATGTTTCCTTTGCAACACTGCGATGTACCTTCCTTTGAAATCTTATTCGATATTTATAGTCTAGCTTTTGGTCTTTTATTTTGTTTTTGGGTTCTGATATTGTTTTCCAAAAATATGGATTTAGCTAAATTTGTGCATGCGAGTTTCGAGGGCACTGTAGCAGTAGATTTTTCCTCAGTATTTGCCCATAGATTGCAAGTTCCCCAAGCATTTCATTCAATCGATGTATTAAATAGGGCATAGAATCTAAATGTGCAGCGCATAGCTAGTTATGATATGGCCACAAATTCGATATTTCTATAAAAAAAACACATTTTGATCTAGTCTGTAGGGACAGGAGCCTCGGTAGGCTTATATTAAGGCATTTCCTGAGCAGAAACGTGAGAACCAGAAGTTTCTGAATCTTGTACAGCTTCAGCATTGCAAGACAAGACAGGAAAGATATTGGAGACAAAGTAGATGAATTGTAACATCAAATGAAGCGACCAAGAAGGACCCGACGATGTGATTGAAAAACTATAATAATTTATGAAAAAATGGCATTGTTCTCCAAAGCTACGGCAGACAGACAGAACGAACGGAAGTATGGGAGAGCATATATTCTCCTCTATATGTTTTAGATTGTCAAATCATGCATTGCACCTGCATCTTCATTATAAAAAATATATGCTCTATGTTTTAGATTGTCAAATAGAGCATACTGATATGATTATGAATCATGATATATGTCCAATGTCATATAGCATAGAGTATGAAGGCAATCGATATATGTCCAATGTCATATAATATAGAGTATGGCAATTTTTTTTTGCCAAGTGACAAGTCCGATGTAAAATGAAAATTAGAAATGCATTGGGAGGGTTGGGCATGGCCCCCTCTCTCCAAGTGACAAGTCCGATGTAAAATGAAAATTAGAAATGCATTGGGAGGGTAGGGCATGGTGTGTACAAGGGCCATGCCCACCCCTTCCCTCTTCAAAATGGTAAAAAACAATTATATATATATATATATATATATATTTTTAATTTTAAGTCAACAAAGTCTCTTCGGAGTCCTCAAATTTGGGGGACAGGATCCCCAAACTAACCGATGTTTCCAATTTTTTTTCCAAAGGTTTTTGGTACTTGGATACTTCGCGGAGGACTTCAGGAAACGTTTTAGAGGTACTTGACCCGGTTTCCGAGACATGGGGATGGTACCTAGGATGGGGACGCAAACCGAGCTCCTAAGGACAGGTACACTGCAACACAGCCTTTTAATTTCTTGAAATCAATAATTCCATCATTTACTCATATATACTTTTCTTTTTGCACCTACTCAATAATTTCCATGCCATTTTTATTGTTAATCATTTATTTCCCTTAAGCTTTCAAACAACCCCATAAGTTTGAAAGTACAATCATATTGTAACCATGATCCATTTCCACTAGAAAATAGTTTGATGCGATGCATTTTCTTGTTATGAGCTAAATTCACATTCCTAAGAGATGAATATTGGGAAATTATTTACATAAACATAACATACATGAATTACGTAGATAGTAGAGAGTGGCAAAATACTGCAAAAACTCTGGTGCAAAGATAACTCTTGGAGGAAGGATGGCTTGTCCTACATCACGCGGGGAAGACTTTGTTCTCAAAATAATTTATTTATTTAGGCATGTTACATATTAATTGATTTCACAATCTTTCATAACTTTTCTCAATATGTAGAGAGAGAAAATTATGTATTTTTATGGTGAAGATAAAAAACCCTGTATCTAGAGGTTTTATATCTATGCACCATGGAAAAGGAGAGAAAATTATGTATTTTTATGGTGAAGATAAAAAACCCTGTATCTAGAGGTTTTATATCTATGCACCATGGAAAAGATGTAGGTGATTTCACAATCTTTCGTAACTTTTCTCAATATGTAGAGAGAGAAAATTATGTATTTTTATGGTGAAGATAAAAAACCCTGTACCTATAGGTTTTCTATCTATGCACCATGGAAAAGATGTTCCTTCGCCAACCTTCTTTGTTTCTTAGGAATCATTACAAAATTTTCTTAGGAATCATTACAAAATAAATTTTGTTGTAATGGGAGTTGTCCATCTTAGAAGGATTGTTGTTGTTATGGGTTTTACACTATTATGAGTTCTACACAATCAATTTTGCATTATGCTTTTGCTAAGGTTTTGAACCTTAATTTATTATGGTTATGGTTATGTTGATAACATTACAACTTTGTAATCTTTAATTCTAAGATGTTTCACACTTACGTTGCTTCAATCCACTTATAACATCTCCCTACTTCAAGTAAGCATGAAGCTTTTCAATTCAATTAAATAAATGTAAGAGCTTGAATGACCATTTAGCTATGGTTATGTTCATAACATTACAAATTTGATGAAAATCAATTTTTTAATAATGTCTCGTTAGATAAATCATAGATATAGGTTGGTACTTTACCTCTTACCGTAATGTTTTTTAATTTTTAATTAAATATTTTATAATTTTTAACTAAATAAAAATACTCTTTATTGTTGTAACTTAAAATTTAGCACAAGCTTTCATTCTAAATAATATATATATGATGTTTTTTAATTGCTTCAATCTACTTCGAACAATATCTTGTTAGTAGATAAAAAATGTAAACTATTTGTAAAACTTCTCAAGTGAATGAAGTAAGTTTTCATGTATTTTTTAAGGATTATAAAAGAATACTTATGGTACTTTAGGGGATTATTTTGGATTGGAAAAAACATATATATAGATTGGTATGCAAATATTAAATATGAAACATACAATTTACTATTGAATAATGTAAATTTTGAAAAATATTATGATAAAAAACATATTTTACTTAAATATAAGTGATATTAGAGACTAAAAATGATTAAATAACGATTTTTTTTTTTTTTAAAAACCTCAAAACTAACCAATTGGCAATTTTTGCCCCTAAAAATTTATCACTCACATTCTAAATAATATATACGATGCTTTGCAATTGATTAAATTCACTTAGAACAATATCTTGTAGATACAAATTGTAAATTATTTGTGAAACGTCTCAAGTGAATGAAGTTATTTTGAAAACATATATATTTTTGAATTTTATCAATGTGAATTGATATTTTAATTGTTATCATGATACTTTCCTATCTATTTAAATAATTTTATCAATGTGAATTGATACTTTAATTGTTATCATGATACTTTCCTACCTATTTAAATATTTTTAATGATTATTGTAATACTTTCCAATTTATTTAAATATTTTTTATAGGTCTATGGATATATGCTATTACTTTATTTGTGATTATGATTGCACAGAGAGGAGCAAGGTGCTCTACATCCTAGTATGGGGAGATGTTGTAATGTTTCTACCCAACAAAATAATTAAAATAATTCATGTTGGCTCATAAAATAAAATAAAAATTATGGAAAGTATTTAAAAAAAATCCATGTTGGCTCATAAAATAAAAAATTATGAAAAGTAGTTTAAAAAATTAGTGTTCGTCTATAAAATTAAAAATTAAAACTTAAGCCTGGATCTATCAACCAAGAGAGATCAAATTTCTTGAGTTTAAATGAAAAAAAAATTACACCTCAAGAAATTGGATCCCTCTCATTGCTTGATAGATCCGGGTTTAACATGGATCTATGTTGGTACTTTCCAATCCATTTATATACTTGCAAGGTTTCATGTCACCTTTCATGTTATGATACTATAAGCTTTTTAGTGTGTGATACTCTTATTTGCATCATTGTAATTGTTTTAATGATTACATTTGCATTTCTGTTGGTCCAATCATTTTTTCTTGCCTTTTCTGGATACTATGTTTTCTTCTTTATGTTTTGTTATTTAGATCATCTTCAAATAGAAAGGACTGTCATTAGTGACCTCTTTTTATAAGGTGTGCATTTTTTTCGTCTAATTTTGTTAGTATTTTGATTGGAAATCTTTAAAAAACCTTAGAATCACATATATTAGCTATGGAATTGCATAATTTGGGTTCCATGGGGGTATTCGAGGGTGCTGAATCTATTTATGGATTCAAAAATACAATTTAAACATGTAGAAATTTGGATTTTACCAAAAAAAATTATCGAATTCGGATCAAAACCCACCATAAAGACATAAAATAAATAGACTACTTCTTTTCATAATAGTTATTTTCCATTGGATGATAGGGACTCCCTAAGAGGGAAAACATCTCGACGTACAGTGCATTTCACATTTTGAGTTTTAAGAGAGATTGATAATAGTCATCTCAAATTGAGTGAAGTTAGGTCAACTCTTCTCTTCACATCATTTTTTTTAGCATTCAAAATGATATGATCCAACTGAACACTACTTGAAATCTGGATTCTGAGGACAGTTTTAGAGATGATGTGAAGTAGGGTTGGAATTTCATTCCAACTCTGCCCTTCTAACTAATTTCTTTTTGACGTTTTGAACTTTTGTCTTGCCTGTCACACAACTTTTTAGTGAAAAAATAACCCTTCAACAATGAAGTTTTATTAAAAAAATACCATTTAATCATATTTTTTTATTAAAGAATTTAATTTTCAATTAAAAGATATGCTTTAATCTACAATTAAAAGATATGCTTTAATCTACAATTAAAAGATAACAAGAGACTCATTTACCCATGTTTGGAAAAAAAGAACCTATACTGAGAGTGACATAGACAACTCAAAAGTAACATGTGCCAACATTATACATCTCAAGTACATTAAGTGATAAACTTAAGAAACAAACAAAGTGTGGAACCTAGAATCCTTTCTGAAGGTTAATGTCACGCTACATGTGATGCAACATATAAAATTTTACAAGGTTAACATGTTACATCAATGGTGTAATTGAAATTGTGAAATTTTAATTTTCAATTAAAAGATATGTTTTTATTAAGGAGATTAGTTTTCCAATTAAAAGATAACAATCCACCCATCTACCCATGTTTTTCATTGATCATGTACTCTGAAAATCAAGGCTGGAACAAAAAAACCTACTAACAGTGACATAGACAACTCGAAAGTAACATGTGTCGGCACTATGCATATGAAGTACATTAAGTGATAAAGTTAGGAAACAAACAAAAGGTGGAACCTACAATCCTTTCTACAGGTTAATGTTATGCCACATGTAATGCAACATACCAAAATTTTCAAGGTTAACATGTTGCATACATGGTGTAATTGAAATCATGACATTTTATTCCAATGGACTTGAGTTAAAATGCAAGATAAATATAATATACCGTTTCTAGAGGCAATTCATTAAAAAAAAACATTGAAATTGAGATTGTACTATGATGTTCTCCCCTTCCTTTGTCAAAAAAAGTTTAACAAGTTTGTTTTTCCAAGGTATGGACTATTTTGGATTCCTCAACTATTATTGCACGTGAACTTGCACATAGCAAGCTACAACAAATCTTTAATGGAAGTGGAGTTGTCTATGTATTATCCATGATGCAAATCTTATAGTCAAAAATATTTTTTGGGCACAAGTTTTGCTAATATAGAGCAGCTAGTGATGTGATACATTTTTTCCATTCAAATTGACAACCATGGGATTCAATTTAATTCTCAATGTGTATTTGTGGGGAGGGTCAAAATTTGTACCAACTTTCTTCTTTGGGCCATTCACTTTCCCTTGGGTCTAAATGGATAAGAAGAAACCACTTTCAACTTCAAACTTGTTTAGAAGCTTTTTTACCCATGAGTAAAAGTAATTGTTTCAACCAATTACTAAGACTACAAGAATAATAAAATGTTATTAAGTTTTGTACAAAGTGGGATTGGGAACATCCCACAACAAAACCATGTTTCCATGCATTTGTCCAATAACAAGTGTTAAGATCAATATCAAAATAACAAAAACAATTTCATGTTTAAGAAAAAAAGAAGAATAGTTTCATTAAAATTTGTTTTTAGATTATTATCAAATTGCACTAAAAGGAAGGGCACCACCCCATATTGGGACAATGCTAGAAAAATATTTGAAAGAAAGAACAAACATAATGAAAGAAAATCCATCCCCATTGGAGACAAACTCACCCACATACTCTTTAATCAAATTGGAAAGTTTCAATCTCCATTATTACATATATAATAACATGCCACCTACTGTAGGCCACTTATCTAGGCATACATATATCTTTTTTTTGTAAGCTAGTACCCACTGGAATTTGAACTTGTGATCTTCCATTTACACTATTACAATCTCAATTACACGAATCTTAACAAAATTATTAATAAAAATTAATAACTATTTAGAAAAAATAGTTAAAGGTATAAGAAAATTGTTTGCTGAGATACATTTTTTTCATTATGTAAGTTTAAATGTAAAAACATATATTTATTTGTAAAAGGTTATAAATTCAAATTCAACAGAGTAAAATATATACACCTTTACAAACCAAGAGTTACATAGAAAGGATCCGTATCCCATAAAGCTCCCTTGATTCCAAAGTGGAATAGCACAGGGGCTGAGTTTGCTATTAAAAAAAACCTATATTCAATGCAAACCCTCCACCACTTCCAATAAAGCTACATTATATTACTTTAATCATATTAATTAAGAAATGGTTGTGATTTCTTCTTAAAAATATACTTACTTTTCAATGGCTATATTCAATGATTCCTGAGACTTTATAACAAAACCATACGTTGAGCGCCACAAATTTGGCTATTCATCCGTAGTTAAACAATAGGATTCTACTAAGCGTTACCAGTAAGTATGGTTTTGGGTTTTTCTTCTTTACATTTTGATAGTTATATCTCATTCACGTCATAATCAGAGATCTGCCATACCTTACGATTTTATATATTGAGTGCCATTGATTGCATCAACTGGCTGGGAGGATGCAATCAAAATTGAATTGCATGTCCTATATTGAAGAGAAATCTCCTGCAAAGACTGCTAAAGTGCCATAGAAATTCACATTCTACAATTTTTTGGTTAAATACTGTGAGCAGAACCAATATTTTGAAAGACAATATCAGAAGACGCTAGGTTAAAGCCTGCATGCAAACTGAAAAACAAAAGTAAAAGTGAAAGAGAAATAAAGAAATGGAAATAGACATTTTTAGAAATGAATAGGCAGCACAGTAAAACAGACCTACGATGGAATAGATTTCAGACCAAAGGTACATTGCACCCTTTGTGTTGCATAAGCCCGATATTGTCTTGCTTTGAATTATTTTCAAAAAGTGAATGAAAAGGTCATGGGGGATGGGACAACTTACGCAGAATCCAATCCAATCTGATCTGGGAGAGCATGTTGGTTTGTGAGTGGTTGTAGGTTGCTGTTGGTGTTTGGTAGGTAACAAAGAGATTCTGAAAGGACTAGCCATGGGATGATGAATTGGAGCAGAACTATTGATGACGAAATCACATGCATGCACGCAGGTACTTTGTTAAATGAAGGAGGTAAGATATGATTGTTCGTTCATCAATATGAGATTCTAGTCTTACTATGGGAGATTGACTCTTCATATTGGGCGCGTTCCCATCGTTTCTAAAAGACCTTGTAAAGGGCAAGTACTGTTCCGGTGCTGTTGGCAATGTTATCTTGATATTCTCTACTTACATATTTTCTGCTTGAAGTTCAGTGACAAGACCTATGGAAATTATGACATTTTCAAAGTACTGAACAGTTGGCAGCTAAAATGTTATTCAAAATTTGGGCCACGCCATGAGCTGTGATAGGCTGCCGAGCTTTTAAGAATATTGGTGAAGTTTTTCATCATTCACTTAAATTAAAACTGTAGAATAAGAGTGCTTTAGTAATATATATTATAATTGAATATATTTTATTAACTAGTACATTAACTTAACTTAACTTGTGGTCACTTAATATCTATAGGTTACAAGGTAAGTGTCATGGATAAGTTATCTCTTATAACTTGTTATTCATGCTTAGTTATAATTATTTGTTATCTATGTCTCAGCTACCTCTTATCTTCTTTAGTTAAATGGGTTGTCCGTCACTACTTGTTATCCATGCATGCTTGAGACACTAGTTATCCATCCATCAATTACTAGTTATTTTTCTTTTTCTTTTATAATTATTTATTTCTAATTTTGAACTATGACCATAAAATCAATCTGATTGTCCCATCCTCCTTCAATTTAGGAAAAGCATAGATGATAGTCCACCCCAAATTCTAAGATATAAACACATATTGGTGTAAAAATTATTATTAATAAAGCTCATTCTATATAATATCTTACGAAAGGAAAATATCCATCACTCTAAATAAAGAGCGATCATCTTACAAAAAACTGTCCAACTCGGATTAGAAAGCTTAAAAAAAACTGTTTAAAACGGGAATAAAAACCTGTGGCAGGCCCAGGAGTATATCTTCTCATTCATTCTATATATATATATAATGCTTTGCAATTGCTTCAACCCACTTATAACAATATCTTAACACTAAGTAGATACAGGTAGAATGACCTAAATTATTTGTTCAGTGCGATATATATAAATGTGGACTGATACTTTAGTTGTTATCACGATACTTTCCAATCCATTTAAATATGTTTTTGAATTCGATAGATGTATGCTATTTATTTGTGATCATGATACTTCGCAATCCATTCACATACTTGCAAAATTTCATGTCAGCTTTCATATGCTATGATACTATCGGTGTGTGATACTCTTATTTGCATCATTGCAACTGTTTTGCATTTCTGGTTGCTCCAATAATTGTTTCTTGCCTTTTCTAAGATGTTTTACACTAATGCTGCTTCAATCCACTTATAATAGCTGGATTCCAAGTGGTAAATAGATGTGACTTAAGACTTTATTTGTTCACATAAAACTTTCCAATTCAATTAAATACATGTAATAGTTTGAATGGCCATTTAGCTAATTAAGACACTCATTATTTGTTCTTTATGTAGTGATATTTAGATCATCTTAAAATCTCAAGGACTCTGCCATTAGTGACCTCTTTTCAAAATATTTATTTTCCATTGGTCGATAGCAACTCCCTAGAATTAGGATTGCAAACATCTCGTACAGTGCATTTCACATTTTGAGATTTAAGAGAGATGGATAACAGTCATCTCAAACAAGGTGGTGAAGTTAGGTTAACTCTTCTCTTCACGTCATTTTATAAGAATGTACTTCATTTTTGCAACCTTCACAATGATGTGATCCAGTGGAACACTAGTTGAAATCTGGAGGCGGTTTGAGATATGTGAAGAGTCTATCTTCCATGGTCTAAAATTTGGCAATCACAGCCTACCTCCGTCACTTTAGAGAGGATAAGATTTGGCAATCATAGCCTACCTCCGTCACTTTACAAGTACCACAGTTGCATGCATGTGATTTCGTCGTCTATGTTAATTCAGCTAGCTATCCAATCCATCCGATGTCCAGCCTTTAACCATATCTCTTCCTGAACCCTAAACACCAACTGGTACAATCACTCATATGAAGCCGTCTTCTCAAATCTATGCTAATTCTGCTACAGCTAGCTATCCAATCCATCCGATGTCCAGCTTTTAAGCATATCTCTTCCTCAACCCTAAACACCAACTGGTACAATCACTCATATGAAGCTGTCTTCTCAAATCTGATTGGATATCTATAGTTGTTCCATCCACCATGCCGGTTTTCCCTTGGTTTTGTCATAGAAAATGTCTCTTCCAAAGCAAAACAGTATCGATCTTATGAAACACAACGCACTGCAATGTACCTTGCTCGGAAATTTATTCCATCGAAGTTATGTTTCCTGTGCAACACTGCGATGTACCTTCCTTTGAAATCTTATTCGATATTTATATTTTACCTTTTGGACTTTTATTTTGTTTTTGGCTTATGATATTGTTTTTCAAAAGTTTGTTTTTAGCTAAAATTTTGCATGCGAGTTTCGAGGGCACTCGAGCAGTAGATATTTCCTCCTTATTTGCCCATATATTGCAAGTTACCCGAGCATTTGATTCAATCGATGTATTAAATAGGGCATGGAATCTAAATGTGCAGCGCATCGGTAGTTATGATATGGCCATAAATTAGATATTCCTATCGAAATACACATTTTTATCTAGCCTTGTAGGGACAGGAGCATGGGCAGGCTTATATTAAGGCATTTCCTAAGCAGAAACGTGAGAACCAGCAGCTTCTGAATCTTGTCCAGCTTCAGCATTGCAAGACAAAGGCATGGCTACAGAAAGACAAAGACAAGAAAGATATTGGAGACAAAGTAGATGAATTGTAACATCAAATGAAGCGACCAAGAAGGACAGGACGATGTGATTGAAAAACTGTAATAATTTATGAAAAAATGGCATTGTTCTCAAAAGCTACGACAGACCGACAGAACAAACGGAAGTAGGGGAGAGCATATATTCTCCTCTATATTTTTTAGATTGTCAAATCATGAATTACACCAGCATCTTCATTATATAAAATGCAATGTTCAAAGAAAGTTTTAATATCCACCATACATCAAATCAATGTGCGGTCGTAGAGATATATTCTGGTTGGACATACGATGTGTCGCTTAAGACGATGAGTCCGGCTAGGATTCTTCTCCAGAATCTCCACTATGAGATGGAACGTGTTGGGCAAGCCAGTTGACTAACCTCCAATCTTTGGGAAATGGGTCTTTTCTCAACTCTTTAATGGGGACTTGCGAGCAGGCTTCAAATTTGAAGCCTGAAGGAAGGGCCTATTTTACCTTCATAGAAGGGCACACAAATTTTTGCCATACAAAAATAAAATTAATTTTGTATGGGCCCTTTAATAATGAAATTTACCATTATTTTGCAACTTTGCAATTGAAGGGTTGCTTTAATGTTTGCCTATCAAATTTTTAGATGATTGATAATGGACGATTAAGCAGCAACAAAGGAGAATTCCAACTAAGTTTTCCGCACATTCCATTATGATTATTTATCAAAATTTAAATCACGATGAAACTTTAAAATATCTAAAATTAACTTTAAATGTTATGACCGTGTTACATGTAACTTCTTCCATCTTGTTGCTCAATGCTCAACTCGAACACATCTACAACATAGAGCTTAACTTCCAATGTCCTAGATAATTTATGGACACACATATGATATACTACAAGATATGGAATGTCCTTATATAATAATTTTTATTCAAATATAAGTTCTTTATAAAAAAATTAAATGAAAATAACTTTTTTAATGTTTATTAATTTGTTTCAATACTACAATCGCTGATATTTTTTGTTATGATGTGACTTTGCAATGGGTTGTATTGATTTTATAAAATTTATTAAAAGTGTAATTATGTGGGTTGGACCTCCCAGAAACTATATAATTATACTAGTATTAATCACACATGTGTAGGCTATTATTGATAATAGGATCGATATGATCTAATACTTAAATTTTGATTTTCTAGCATAGGTGCATTTGGGAAGAAGATTTTAATCATAGGATGGTTGCATTTTCATTACCACTATTCCTTTCATAAAGTATCCACTTGGATTTGCAGATGGGAATTTTCTTCATTGATGTAGGGAAGAGGCCATTGAGATATTGTGCAAGCCTTCAAAATTATGCTCCATGACCTTGTCTTCTTTTAGGGTTCAAATCCTCCAAAAACATGTTTTCCAAATCGATGTCTAGTTTATTGTATGAAACAATTATCACTTGTTGGATGGGACGTGTGCTATAATGTAAGGTGGTTGCGCTACTAGCCATGGATTCATGTTTTCATCAACTAGGGAAAATTTTAAGGATATGTCATTTTCTTAAAGTGTAGTAACCTTGGCGAATATTACTAATTATCAAATTCGCAACCATTAAATGTTTGGCGATATTTTTTAAAAATATTCAAATTTCTAAAGGTTTGATATATTTTTGGACAACTTTAACGATTTTTAGAGTACACATTTTTAATCCTATGAAATTTGGGCAAATCATATTGTAAAAATAGAAAATGGAAAATATTTTTTTTGAAAAAAACCTCTAAAATTTTGCCCCTAAAATTTTCCATGTCATCAACTATGTCTAGTTCAAGAGACTGGCGGCTTGGAGCAGAATTGGATGAGATTTTAAATCAAGATATTAATGGAGGAAAATGGTACAACAAGATTTTCCAGAAGAGAGTGTGTGACGCATGGAAGCCAGAGTTACACACTCTTTTGGTATAGATCTATGCTTTAATTTATGTTAGAAAACTTGTCCAAAATGAAGTGATTTGAATGAGAAAACTTCTCGAAATAAGGTGATTTAATAGCTCTTTATCCTAGGTTAAATTTGATGGAGAATTTGTATTATATTGACAAATGTGATCCATAAATGCGAGGAGTCTATACTTTTCCACTCTTTGCCAGAAGTTTATAAATAGTAATCACCTATGATGCACAATGCAACCCTAAGCGCCAAGCATTGATTGACAATCACCTCTAGTAAGCTCGTATCCTAGTAGCAAATAAACTTGCATTAATTGACAATTTGTTGTGGTAAGCTAGTAGCTTGGTAGAAAATAAATGCATTAATGATGGTTTTGCTTCAATAGGCTATCACAGTTGAAATCGACTAACAACGTGCTTCAAACGCTTAATGTAGCTTGACGACTATTCCTTCTCAAATCCCAACTATTCCTTCTCAAATATCGACTCAGTCTTGATTGGTTAAAACTGTTTTTCAATTCGTTTCTTTATATTGTCAGGTATTTTTTAAGTTTCTAAAATTTCCTCTATATGTATTCTTGGGTTATTTGGGTTAGACATTGTTTATTAAAAACCATAGAGTGAAAGGACACAAATTTTATCACTATATTGAAGAATTTGATTACATTGATTTTAATATACAATGGAATTTTGATTTATTACTACATTTTCAAATGAAAGGAGTGGTTTATTTAACATGCCATCATTGAAGGATTGAAGGGTTCAATACATCATAGCCCTTCAAAGTGAAATAGTACCCTACCCTTCAAATTTGATTATTGCTTGCGAGTCAAATGGATGGAAATTCAAAAAAAATGATGAAATTGCATAAATATTACTAGCAACAACCACATTTTTAAATATGGTTGATATTCTAGTAGATCATCCAATATCAACCATATTTTAAAATGTGGTTGTTGCTAGTTGACAAAAGGCAAGCATGCGAGGAAGGAATTGTGAATTAATATTATTTAATATTAAATATTATTTTAATAATAATTAATATTATTAAATAATAATATTTATTAATGACAATTATTTATTTAAATGTGGTTGATATTTACCTATCGACGTATATCAACGACTTTTAAATGTATGACCATGGTTGATATACATCGATCGACACCATATTTAAAAATGTGGTTGTTGCTACTTGATGGTGGACGAAGAAAGAAACGAGGAATGGTAAATTAATATTAATTATTATTAAATAATATTAATAATAAGTAGTATTAAATGACAATTATTTTTTATTACAAATATCAAAATTTATTTATCATATTTAAATACTTATTTAATAATATTATTGCTCCTACTACTTATTATTATTATTGGCTAAGTTAAACACCCACGGAGCCTAATGGACTTTTTTAATATGATTGTTTATTTTAATAAAAAATATTATTTAATAAAATAAATAAATAAATAAAAACATAGATAAATTATAATTAAAAATAAATAAATTTGTAAATAAGATATATGTTAATATTATATAAAAATATTTATTGGCCATAACTAATCATGTTTGACAATGTTTTACATCGTTCACTATGGTTTCTATATGGCCATACTCAAGAATTGTTTGAACATGGTTGACCATAGTTGAATTTGTTAGACTATGGTTCACTTTGTATGGCCATAATTGACTATGGTTGACTATGGTTGACCATGGTTCAGTATGGTCGACCATGGTTGGTTTTGGTTTACTTTAGTGGACTTTGCTTAACTATGGTTGGCCATTGTTGATAATGATTGACTTTATATGACCATGGTTAACTTTGGTTGAAAAACTCACTATGGCCGACTATGGTTAACCAAGATTAACTATGGTTGGATATGGTTTACCATCGATGATTATGGCTAACTCTGGTTGGGCATAATTAAAATTAGTTGACTATCGTTGACCATAGTAGATCATGGTTGACTACGTTTGACTTTTTTTTACTATGGTTGTGTATGGTTGACTATGGTCGACCATGGTTGGCTATGGTAAACCAAAGTCAACCAAATTTAAAGGCACGGTTGACTTTGGTTTTTCATGGTTGATGATGGCTAACCATGGTTGACTATGGTTGGCCATGGTTTACTAAGATTAACTATCCTTGGTTATGGCTGACTTTGGTTGACTAAGGTTGACCATGCTTAACTATGTTTGACTTTGGTTGACCATAGTTGGCCATGCTTAACTATGGTTGACTTTGGTTGACCTTAGTTAACTATGTTATCAAGATTTTGATAACATAAAAATTTCACAATGCATGTAATAAACTGAAAAGAAACAATTGGTGTGAATGTTTTGTTTAACCATAACAATAAGCATGAAAAGTACTTTTATGTTTAATTGGTTGACTATGCTTGACCATTGTCGAATTTGGATGTTCATGGTTGATTATGGTTGACTATGCTTGACTACGGTTGACCATGGTTGAATTTTTTTAAATGGATGACTTTTGTTGTCTTTGGTCGACCATGATTGACTTTAGTTGAACATAGTTTACTATGGTTGACCATGCTTGACTATGGTTGACATAGTTGACTGTGGTTAACCAAGCTTGACTTTAGATGTTCATGATTAACCATGGTTTACTATTGTTGACCACAGTTGATTTTTGTTGGATTTGATTGATTTTAGTATAGAATGGTTAACTTCTGTTGACCAAGCTTGACTATGGTTGACCATGGTTCATTATGGTAGACCATGGTTGACTTTGGATGCTCACGTTTAATAATGGTTGACCATGGTGTACTATGGTTGACTACAGTTGACCATGGTTGAAAATGTTCGATATTGACCTTGGTTGACTTTGGTTATCCATGGTCAACTTTTGTTGACCATGGTTGACTTTGGATTTTCATAGTTGATGATGGTTGTTCATGGTTGACCCGAATTGGTTGACCATGCTTAACTATGATTGATTGTGGTTGACTACGGTTGAGCATAGTTGATTATAATTGATTATGGCTACCATTGTTGATTGAGGCTAACCATGGTTAATTATGGTTGAGGTTGGTTGATTATGGTTGAGCATGGTTGATTATGGTTGACTATGGTTGACTAAGAGTGATTATGGTTCATTATGGTTGATTATGGTTGGTTGACATTGGATTTTTATGGTTGACGATGGTTGTTCATGGTTAAGAATGGTTGATCCTAATTAGTTGACTGTGGTTAACTATGGTTCATTGTGGCTGATTATGCCATGATTATGCTTGATTATGGTTAACCATGGTTGAATGAGGCTAACCATGGTTGATTATGGTTGACTATGGTTGATTATGGTTGAATATGGTTGACTATGGTTCATTATGGTTGACGATGGTTGATTATGGTGGGTTGATTAAGGTTGGTTTTAAAGTATGGTTGACCATGCTTGACTATGGTTGAACATGGTTGGCTTTGGTTGACCATGATTGTCTATGCTTGACCATTGTTGAATTTGGATGTTCATGGTTGATAGTGGTTGAGCATGGTTCACTATGATCAACCATGGTTGAATATGGTTTACCATGTGTAACCATCGTTGACTATGGTTGACCATGGTAGACTTTGGTTGAGCATGGTTGAATTTTGTACAATGGTTGAATTAAGATTACTTATCTGGCCGTGGTTGACTTGAGTTGACCATGGTTGACAATATTTAAGTATGGTTGACCATGCCTAACTAAGGTTGACATGGTTGACCTTGGTTGACTATGGCTGACAACAGTTGAGTTTGGATGTTCACGGTTGACCATGGTTGACTATGGTTAACCATGGTTGGCTATAGTTGACTTTGGTTCCCCATGGTTGATTATACTTGACCATGCTTGACTATGGTAGACTTTGGTTTACCATCGTTGTTCTTGCTTGACTATGGTTGACAATGGTTGTCCATGGTTGATTCTGGTTGGTTATGGTTGTTCATTGATAAGCGCATGGTTAACTGTGGTTGTTTATGGTTTGTCATGGTTTTTCATGGTTGGTTATGGTTGACCATGGTTGACTATGGTTAATCTTAGTTGGTTAACCATGGTTGACTATGGTTGATTATGGTCGACTATGGTTGACCATGTTTGACAATCTAGGTTAGTATAGTCGAACATGGTTGACCCTAATTGAATATGGTAAAGTATGGTTAACCCTAGTTTTTTCACCATGGTTGGCGATGGTTAACCCTAGTTGAATATGGTTTATTATGGTTGCCTCTAGTTGGTTAACCATGGTTATTCATAGTTTATTATGGTTGGCCATGGTTGGCCATGGTTATTCATAGTTGACTATGGTTGATTATGGTTAACCATGGTTATTCATTCTTGAGCATTGTTGTCTATGGTTGTTTGTGGTTGACTATGGTCAATGTTGGATGACCATGGTTGACTATAGTGAACCATGGCTAATCATGGTCGTTCATATCTTACTATGGTTAAATGTGGTTGTCCATGGATGACTATGGTTGATTATGGTTGTCGATGGATGAGCATGGTTATTCATAGTTGACTACGATTTTTCATGGTTTCCTATGGTTGAATTTAGTTGACCATGGTCGACTATGGTTGATCCTAATTGGTTGACCATGGTTGAGTATGGTTTATTATGTTAGAACATGGTTGACCCTACTTGGTTGACCATGATTTTTCATGGTTGACCATGGTTTTTCATGTTTGACTATGGTTGATCATGTTTAACTATGGTTGACCATGGTTGAATTTGGATGTTCATGGTTGAACATGGTTGACTACTGATTACCATGGCTAACTTTTGTTGACCTTAGTTGATTTTAATATAGAAAGGTTAACTAAATTGTTGACCATGGCTCCCTATGGTTAACCATGGTTAATTAGGGTTTACCATGGTTGACTTTGGATGCTCACATTTAATAATGGTTGACCATGGTTGATAATGGTTGACTACAAGTGACCATGGTTGACCATGTTTGATATACTACACCAAGGTTGACCTTGGTTAACTTTGGTTGTCCATGGTGGACTTTTATTAACCATGTTTGACAATAGGCAACCATTGTTAACCATGCTTGACTATGGTTGACCATGGTTAACTGTGTTTGAGTAGGGTTGACTTTAGATGTTCATTGATGATGATAGTTGACCATGCTAGACCATACTTAGCCATGAGTTACTTTGGATGTTCATGGTTGATGGTAGTTGAGAAGGGTTCACTATGATACTATGGTTGATCATGCTTAACCATGATTGACCATGGTTGACTTTGGTTTACCATGTTTGAAGTTGATATTAATGTTCCTTAATAGTTATGTCAATATTCATATTAACACTATTAATATTAATATTAGCAATGTTATTATTATTTTATTAACATTAAAATTAATATTAATAATAATGTTATAATAACATTAGTGTTAATATGATTAACACAATTATTATTAACATTAACAATAACATAGTCTTGAGATTAACACTAATATTAATAATATAACATTAACATGTTATTATTATTAATATTGTTATTATTAAGAATGATAATAATGTTTTATTAAGATTATTATTAATATTAATAAAAATATTATATTAGTATTAGTATTAATCTCATTAATATTAATATTATTAATTTTAACAATAATATCTATAGATTTGATATTAACATTAATGTTAATAATAATGTTTTATTAATATATAAAATATTTATATGATCTATATTTTATTAAATGTTATTCTTTAATATAGATTTGAAATAAAAAAATATCACTATCTTGTTTACCTAGTTATAAATAATGATGTGAGATATCAAACTAATACAAATTCCCAATTAATATTTATCTTTTTTTTTGTAATCTAGATATAGAACCTTATATTTCCTTC
This sequence comes from Larix kaempferi, assembly GCA_027924585.1. Classification (NCBI taxonomy): domain Eukaryota; kingdom Viridiplantae; phylum Streptophyta; class Pinopsida; order Pinales; family Pinaceae; genus Larix; species Larix kaempferi. Next base: position 10,639,590 of record BSBM01000613.1, read on the forward strand.
ATCAAAGTGTACAAATAGAAATCGAGCCCTCTCGTAGTCGAGAAAACAGACCCCAAAATATAGTTTGAAACCAGAGTTTTGCAGAAAAGAGAGTAACAAAGCTACTGACATGAAACAGGGCTTATAAGCCATATCAAAAAAAGACAAAACAGAGCTAGAAGTGCATACAAGGATAATTACTGGTGTGATCATGCTGCCCAATTTGAGTGGACTGGGTGGTCAGATCCTTGGGCTGGGTGGTCAGATCCTTGGCTAGGGTGATCCCAAATTGACGAGCAAATTGTTGTTGATTAAACAGAATCTGTTTCATGTAGTCCATCATCTCGTCTAGCTGCATGAGAATTTCTTCCTGGGCCTCGTTTCTGTCCGTGAGGGCCTTGCCAAGCACCAGCTTCTGTGTTCAAAGAAAGTCCAACATCTTCTAGTACAAAGTGGTTCGCCCCCTCGTATTCCTAGGATCGGGAACTAGAGCCTTGAAATCGCTACGGATATCTTCATCAGTGGTGCACCTGCGAGACACCCAAGCATCTTCCTCTGCATCGAGGATTTCAACTTGAGCTCCCATTGGAATGTCCTTATGGAATCTTCAAGCTTTTTCAACCACCCCGCACATGAGGTGCATCGGCAGAATGGGTGAAGAACTGCCTTGCTGCGCTGAGCTACGAGTGTGGGGAGGCATGACTAAGTTTTCTGCGAGAGGGAAAAAGGGGTGCAAAGGACCGAAGTGGGGCTGGTGCTGCCACACAGAGAGTTGCGGACCCGAATCGGTGGTGGCCAAGAGAGCCCAAGAACCAGTGAGAGCTGGTAAACTCGCGAGAGCTAAGAGCAGAGTTTCAGCAAGGGCAACGAGAACCAAATGAACAACGAGAGCATAGAGCCGAACATCAGGTGGGAAAGAACTAGAGAGGTGAAAATGCTGGAGCCAAGTGGAGCCTTTGCACCTTAAAGCTTGCTGCCGAGCATCATCATTGCTAACAGAATTCTGAATAAAGTGCAAATGAACCGAGAGATCGTCACTTAATCTGCCTATTATTGTTATGAAGGTGAAATATTTATCACTTGTAATTGTAATTCTAGGTGATAAATAATATAATTAAAATTTTAAATATTGAATTGTATATTAAATAATTTTAATATAGTAATTAATTTTAAATGATAATAGTTATTATTAAGGTTAAATGATAATAATAATTATTAATTTTAAATGATAATAGTTATTATTAATTTTAAATGTTAATAGATAATATTAATTTTAAATGTTAATAGTTATTATTAATTATAAATGATAATAGTTATTATTAATTATTATAATAGTTTTTATTAATTTTAAATGATAATATTTATTATTAATTTTAAATAACAATATTTATTATTAATTTTAAATAATAATGGTTACTATTACTTAAATTTTAAATTGATTTAACTAACAAATATCTATATTGTATAAAAAAAATATTAAAAAAAATAGAATACAAAACATATACTATGAGTGCACAACTCTAAAATCCTCAAATCTTAAAAATAACCATATAATTTAAAAAATAACCCATTACTTAATTTTTTTAGTTATTTTATATATATGAAATTTTAAATCTTAAAAATAATGATATATAACCATATGACCATGTATTGACAACCAATGATCTATAAAACTATATTATATATACATCATAAATTAATATTTATAGTTTATAATGATAATTTTAATAAGGTTGTAAATATAAAACATGGTTAAGGGATGGAAAATGATCATGGGTTGACAACCAATGCTATTTAGAGGGTGATTTCCTATGAAACCTTAGCTAGGTTTTAGGTCCATACTCAACATGCATTGTGTTTCTAAATATTTGCCTGCCATGGAGTTAAGCTCTCTTGCTTTCGAGGGCCTAGTAACAACCATGTAAAAAAGGTGGGAAGTTGATGTTGAATGGAGTAGTTCGGTGGGGTTTTATATCAAGAAGGATTTTGTATTTTGCAGGTATGATACTTTTGGTCGCTATTAGGAGTTGGGCCTCCCATTAGGAGTGTACACTTGGCAAATGAAAACAGCACGTCTTGGTTGGATATTGATCTAGAGAATATGACGAATGGTATTCTATCGAACATGGATCCCTATGTTGGAAGTAGAGGGGTCTTCTCACCGTCGATTATGAGCACTGACATAGAAGTAACTCCTCGCATGAAAAACACAGACTCGATATTATTTCCTTCTAGTTGATTGGCAACTGCTAGATTGATTGAGCATTCCAAGGCTGTGTTGGGGGTCGGTACATTTTCCTCTTCACATGGATTGGCGTTGGAAAAGAATGTACCTACATTTTTCTGGAGGCTAGGGTATATGAAGAATTACAGTTACAGTCCAATGTCCCTCAAAGGAGCATTTTTTTGGTAAATTTTATCATGATCCCAGACTAAGACAAGGTGGTAAGATTACAGTATCTAAAGCTAAAAACCGATGTGCAGGCAAGGCATTCAAGGTGAGGTTCAGTAGAGAGTGCATGACTCTTGAACACAATGTTCAAATGGACAGGGTTCTAAGAATATAACAGAAAGTTGTATTTATGAGATTTGAATACATCTCATTGAATCATGAAGAAATAATTAGGTGGATGACTAAGAATTGGAAGTCATGGTCAGGGTGCTGTCCAAAAATCAATTTTTTACTTGAAGGTTGGATTTGCTTTCAATTTATTAAAGAAGATGATGTTATGAAGGTTTTAGGAAAATATTGGGTCATCAGCAAAGGTTCTCTGGTGCTCGGCAGATGGCGTCTAGACGTTCGATTTTTTAAAAGAACCCATCTTGATTCGACATCTTTAGATTTTATTACCAGGATTTCATTTGTAGATTTGGTCCAAAGATGTATTGGTGGTGATTGCTAACACGATTGGAAGGTATATCAATATGGATGAGCAGACATTGAATTCTATAGACAAACATATGGTAGAGGTTATGGTGGATTTTAATGTCTTGAGGGGCTTACCAATGGAATTGGAGATCTCTTCGGGAGATTTCACCTTCATTCAATGACTAGACTTTGGAGGTATTCCTTTCCATTTCCATAGATGTCGAAAGACAGGCCATTTGTGGTCGTCATGCCCAAGTTTTTATGAAGAAGAAGATACAACTGTAGCAGAGGATATGGAAAATGTTGATGTTTTGAAGGAATTGGAGGACCATCCACTTCTGATGGCATCTGCAACAGACTTGAAGGGAAATGAGACGACATTCATAGGTAAGCTTGGAATCCTATTTCCTCAATTTTTTAGTCAACTTTCTGAAGGTGAAATCCAAGGCATTGTAGATGTTGAAAACAAAGCCCTTTCTAGGACAATTGAGGTAGAAAATCCTTTGAATAATGATGTAGATAAGGAGTCTTCTGGTTATCATAATAATATTCAATATCTACCCCATTATTTAACTAATGAAGCAATGGTTGATTCCATTGAATTTTTTCCCTCACTTGATAAAGAAGTGTCTGGTTTGACCATTTCAGAACCCTTATCTGTCGAATTTTTGGGTAGCATAGATGGTATTTACCATGACCCTATGTCTATTGTGGGTTCGTATATGTCTGATTCTACTGTGATTTCAAACTCTGTTATGTTCGAACCTGAGACTGCTTTTCCCACCTCTTTACTCATTGGTCAAGATTGTAAAACTTCTGATTTGAGTACTAAGGACTTTCATTCTGGTAGGAATTTAGAATTCCAGAGGATTACTCAGTCTATTTCAAAGGATACAAGAGGGACTCCCACCTATAAAGAAATTATCAACAAATCCCCCCTTCAGATTTACTCTGACAAGCACTCAGCAAATCATGAGGTGACCCCCATTAATTCTATAAGATGCTAGAACATAACTATTAGGAATAAAAGGAACAAACAAAATAAATATGGAAAGGATTCCCTGAAACCTAGTGGAAGGGGTGACCCTAATAATGTTTATATACCCATATCAATTAGATTAAATGAAGCACAAACTTCCATACCTTGTAATGATCCTCCTTTTGACCCTAGGGCCCTTAGAGCACCAGTGCCCTTACCTATGGTTCCCTAATTATTTTGTATTCCTTCAATATTAGAGGAGTTAGGAATCCTCCCAAAATATGATCCCTCAAGAGATTATTTGATTTGATTAAACCAGATATAGTGATGATACATGGGACTATGTGTCCTGGTAGTAAATCTTGTGAAGTCCTTTTACAAATATTTCTTAGATAGGAGGTGAGTGAAGTAGATGCAAATGGATTAGCTAGGGGATTACTTACTATATGGAACCCAAAGGAGGCTGATCTTAAACCTTTGTCATGTCCCCATTTTGACAACACCATGGAGCAACCACTAACCCATCCAACTCCATGGGTTCTAGTGGAAAATCATTGAATTAATTAATAAGGGAGTAACCTTGGCCAAGTTACTTTAGGCAATTAAATAAATTATCTAGGGAATAAATTATGGCTATAGTTATTTTGGAATAAATTAAATCAAAAGTGATGAAGTTTATGTTTTTTAATATTTAATTATTTTTAATTATGATATGAGTTGGAAAAATGCCAAGAAGGACCATGAGGGTACATAAGGAGATAAGGATGGATCTATGAGTTGTCAACCAACAAGGAAACTAGAGCATAAAGAAAGAAAGAAGCAGAGAAAAGATGGAAAGCAGCAGTAAAAACAGGAAAGCAACTCAAAAATATAAAAGAAAGAAGTTTCATGATTTGTGCAACTCAAGAAGGATTAAAAACACCCATAAAATCTACAAGGTCCAAATTTAGCAAATGAGGGAACATTTGGGGATAGAGTGGGTCCACATGATGGCGTAAATCACCCACAAATGAATCTAGGCACCTCTAATTCGAATTTCAAGGATGGTAAATGTTTTACTTAGTAAAATAACATTAGAAAGTGTTAGATTTTATACAATTCTAGCAGTATAATTAATTGCAGATAATAAAACAGGATCACTAAAAGAATAACCAAGCACATAAACAATAGACAAATTTTTATCCTAGGAAACCCAACAAGGAGAAAACCTAGCAGCCTTTGTATAGAGATAATCAGTTCAGAGATCGGAGTACATCCAGATATCACAATTAAGAGAGAGAAAAAGAAACTTCTCCAATAGTAGCAACCCCAAGAAATCCTTCTCTAACTACAGTAGTGAACTTCTCTTCTCCTTGAGCGAATTTGCTTGTGTTGAGTGAGTTTGCAAATGAGAGGAGCTCATCCTCTATTTATACTATTCAGTTTGACCTTTTTCCTCAACTAGGACGACTTCTCTGGCTAACATGACCGACTTGACATGGAGGAATATGATATTACATTGATTTAATATTTTCTTTGGGTAATTCTAACCCAAGGTTTACATTGATTCTTTCATGATCTTTGCATGAGCAATTACATAAATTATTTATCTCGAATGAGATACAACAATAATATAATAAGATACAATAAAAATACATTAAGAATAAATTCCGAAGTTACATTATTTCCAACACTCCCTCTTAAAAAGGAAGGTATTCTTCGGACACGGTCATCATCAGCATCACTGGACCCAATCATCTGGATCTCAATTGTACATCACATATGTATCAAACATCTCTATACATATGGAAGGTCTTCAACATAGTCTCAGTATGTCGAGAAGTGTTATCATGTATCTACTCCACTCAGTCCATCGGTGGATTCATACATCAACTCAACAACTCTTCACAGTCCATCAGAGAGTCCATCATGCATCAGCTCAAGCCATTCCATCGGGGAACATGCACCAACTCAACCAATCCATAGGTGAGTCCATCACGCATCAACTCAACCCAATCCATTGGGGAACATGCACCAACTCAACTAGTCCATCGATGAGTCGATATAAGAGTACCATCTGTGTGCGCCATTGTGCACCAGCCTCTCCATCCCATCTCAGGATGTATGAGAGATCTCCTCACTCTTTTCATAGTTATCAGGGGAATGCACTAAATCTCTTCATGAGAGATCTCCTCACTCCTTTCGAAATTATCGGGAGTGTGTGTTGGCCTCTCCATCCTTTTCAGGATGTCTGAGAGATCTCCTCACTCCATCTTGGAGTAATCGGGAGAATGCAGTGGCCTTTCCATCCCATATCAGGATGTCTGAGATATCTCCTCACTCCATATCGAAGTGATCAAGAGAATGCAATGGCCTCTCCATCCCATCTAAGGATGTCCGAGAGATCTTCTCACTCCTTTCAGAGTGATCGGGACAATGCATTGGTCTCTGTATCATCGTCCTTCCCTCTTAGCAAGGGATATAAGCATGGAACCAATCTCCCCACTCCATCACAAAGTGTCAAGGATTAAATTCAACCTTCCCTCTTACCTAGGGAGTCAATCATGGGATCAATATCCTCACTCCCTCTCGAAGTGATCGTGAGATACTACACACATATAAGCTAACAGAGGAATCAAGTATATTGGGGAAGACATTTCTGTCCTACCCTATTCGAGTTATGAAATGTAAATAAATGGAATAATAACAAATCACATGACTGAATTTATGCACCTGCATGGGAGAGTATCAAGATCAAGAGACTAGTATCCCCACCTTATCATAGGGTGTATGGGAGATATCCCATCCTTTCTCGGAGTGTTCAGGAGAAACAATATGGTATTGCCATCAAACCACTCACCCTTAGCTAAGTCACATCCTAATAATTTTCTGATATTAGAATCATGCTCATCACATATCCCTTTTTTCTGGAGTTTCATGATCCCTCCGCATCAAAGCATCATGCTCCCTCTCTGGATATATCCACAGGTAGGTCTATCATCCTATCTCTTCAAGTCCTAATATGAGCACCATATTTCACAGAGAAAAATAGCACAGTTCCTTACTAAAATGTAATTATCCATCCTGGTGATGACTAGGTACATCAAGGATCCTCTCAATTGTTATTCTGAATACACCAACAACGCCATTAGTGTATCCAGGTACTCACAGTCATCATGATGGATCTTCTCAGGATCTCAACTGTGTTCTTCCTTAACCTAGGAAGATATCATCATATTTCTACCATACCATCAATAGGCCAAGATCCTCATCTCAAGGGATAAATCCCTCTCCTCATAAATCAATTGAGTAGCTCTCTCCATACTCTATTCCTTATGTCATGACTCTAATTGAAAAACAATTGGTTTCCATAATCATTGAAGAACCGAACATCTGCAGTAGAGAGAGAGACCGACATTAGTTGGAGCCTTCTACTCCCAAACACCAATCTCTATATGAGATCCTCTGGGCCTATGGGCCATGTATCAAATATAGTTGGATGTATTAGGGACTCGTCTATCCATTGATGTATAGTCATGATTTCCATCTAACTGCTTTTTCTAGGAGTCATCCTTCTAGACTGAGAGTCATGCTCCTAGAAGCTTCCTGCTTTTGATTAATCTGAACATCAATGGGATTCATGTTTCCACCACTTGTTCATCAGAACAAGTCTCATCATCCTTCTCTTGTGGGACATATAATATGGTCTTTCCCTACAAGTCAAATCCCTTCATACGGTTAGCGACATTGCATAATCAAATTTAATCAGTTTATATTTCAATGCAATGATAATAGTTTACACAAGTATGTAGGCATTTTAGCTAATGCTTCAACACAAAAATCATAAACATGTATCCCAAACACATATGGTAACTATCTATATGTTTTTTATATCCATTAGAACATGCCATCAAGATTGTGCACTAGTCTAAGCATGTTAGACAGATATATCATCTAAACTAGCTCCAATGGGTGTTCATGGAATTTTGTGTAGCTCATATGCATAACAAGTACAACAAGTGACTACAGTACATCCATAAGTGAACTATATCAAATGCTCAACAAAATTCCTAATATATATGCATACAATTTGTTATGAAAACATATCTATGTGAGCAATAAATCCAAATACTTATCTTTTATTGTTTTTGTGTGTGGGGCTCCCACTGCCTCCTTGTAGGAATCATGAGAGTCCTCTAATATTCATTTTTCTTGTTGGGAGCCCATCGCAATCTATATCTTCATATAATCACCTCAACATGAGGAGAATTATAAGAATAACTCCATACGATCATCATTCCTTGACTTCTTGTGACAAGTATCTTCATCAATATCTACAGTTGAGGATTCATGCTTCCTTTTATTTGAACTTCGACAATATCTAGCATAGTGACCATGTACTTATTACATTTGAAGCATTGAGTATGAGAGAGATATTTATTCTTCTTTTGATCTGGTGGCGGGCTTGATCTTCTATATTTGTTCTTATTGTTATGGAACATTCTTCCTTTTCCTTTTCCTTTCTTGGCATGAGATGTAAAATCTTGATTTTCTTCGGATTGAGTGCCATGTAGTTTATTCCGAGCTGCAATTCTTGTTTCTTTCTGGATACAATCTTCCCATAATCGATCAAATTTGGGAAACTTGGTTCATCCACTTAGACTTTGAATAAATGGTTCCCAAGAGGGAGGGAGGCCATTAATATTTTTTATAACAAGTTCTCTATCTTCAAGAGGTTCTCCACTAGTGCTTAGCTTATCTCTTAGTTCAGAGATACTCATGAAGTAAGAAACAATTGATTCGGACTATGGCATCTTGAGATTTGATAGTTGATTCCTCAGTGCAAGAGTACGATTGATGCTACTATGTTCAAATAGCTTCTTCAAGGTTTTGAACATCTTTATGCTTGTCTTCTTCTGAGAGATATGAGGAACCAAATGATATTTTATTGAATCTACCAAGATTCGTCTTGCTTTGGCATCATTATTTCTCCATTGAGTCTTGTCCTATTTCGCTTCTAGTTCTGAAACCTTCTCATTGACGAACTTCAAGAGATCATTTTCTTCTAAGATGACAAGAACTCTATACTTCCAACAGCTGAAGTTGGAAGCCCCATCAAGTCTATCTTCAACCTTCATTCCAATCATCTTGACTGAAGTGTTGAACTAGAAACCCTAGTAGGAGCTAGGTCAAAATTGAAGTTTGTACTTTTGCAAAACTAATTCCACAGATAGATGTGCCCTATCAAGGGGAGTTGAGAAGCGGTAAAATCAAGTCAAATCTATGGACAAAAGGGATTGATCCAAGAAGCCATAGTTTTGACCCCGACGTAGTGTTAAGTCAAAAAATGAAATTTCACGAATTTGGATTTGGCCTCCACATAAAGTTGTCCCTCCCCTAGGGAGAAATTTCTAATGCTCTTTTTAGGGAAAACAGAGGTGGGAAGCCTTCAAAATAAGAAACCCTAGTTTCCAGCAATGGCTTCTTTTAGTACTGCTCTGGTACCATGTTAGATTTTATAGAATTCTAGCAGTATAATTAATTGCAAATAATAAAACATGATCACTAAAAGAATAACCAATCACATAAACAATAAACACAAATTTTTATGTTGGGAAACCCAACAAGGAGAAAACCCAAGAGATAACCAGTTTCATATATCAGAGTACATCCAAATATCATGAATAAGAGAGAGAGAAAAAAACTTCTCCAATAGTAGAAACCCCAAGAAATCCTTCTCTAACTGCAGTAGCGAACTTCTCTTCTCCTTGAGTGAATTTACTTGTGTTGAGTGAGTGTGCAAATGAGAGGAGCTCATCCTCTATTTATACTAGTCAATTTGACATTTTTCCTCAACTGCGCTGACTTCTCTAGTAACAGGGCCAACTTGACATGGAGGAATATGATATTACATTTATTAAATATTTTCTTTAGGTAATTCTAACCCAAGGTTTACATTGATTATTTCATGATCAATTACATCCATAATTTATCCCAAAGGAGATACAACAATAATCTAATAAGATACAATAATAATAACTTCCGAAGTTACATTCTTTCTAACAGAAAGGATGGTGATGTGTCATGGGTGATTATTATCTCATATTATTGAAATTTTATTATTATTTTTGGAGAAAATTCTAGAAGGAATCCAAAGCTACCTGATGTTTATAAAAGAAGCATGAGCACTCCATTTCACATTTTTTCCAATTTGATCATCAAATTTATGAGATTTAAGCTTTTCAAGACTTGGGAGATGTGCCCCCAGTCAACAGTAGGGAGATGTGCCCCTCTGTAACCAAAACTAGTTGGACTATTTGCTAGCATTCCAATGGGTGACTAAGGAGAAGGACATCGAGTCCTTTTCATAGAAATTCAATGCAGCATATTACATATTTTGTAGGTCTTATTTGAGTCTCAATATGGTGTGGGCGACCTCAAGTGTGTTGGTGCTTCTATAGTGTGGTTAGATCAACTCAATCAATGGAACCGATATCGGTGGGCCAAAAACAAATATTTTTTTATTAGAGTATTTCTGAGCATTTATGGACTTTGAGACCTGTCCCATTGAATCTGTAGCATCGTTTACAGTAGGAAACACTTTTTGTTTCATCAAAAAATGTGTTTGAATGAGAAATTTATGGCCATTTTACTAGATTTGAGGGTTTCAGCTTTAAAGAACGTGCCATTGCTTTTCTATCTATAAATATTCCTGAGTTTCGAGTTCTATGAGAGCCATATATTTAGGATGGAATCCATCATTTATCACTGAGTGAATTATCATATCCGATTCCAGTTCCATCCATTATCTTCTACATGATTCAATGTTGCAAACTTCATTTAATATTGGAGTATTATCTTCTGTAATTATTCTATGCTTCCTATATCGAGGTTGCTAGTGACCCTATGAGTAATTTAAACACTTCTGAGGATCTATAACATGATGGACATTTTTTTTTAAATAATATTTTATATTATCTACATATTTATATTTTGCATGAATTTGAGCTACTACTATACATATGCTCGTTGTAATGTTTATTTTGACTAGTTTTTCGGTAGTTGCAGTAAAATGCATTATGTGAGATGATTGGTATTTCTGAAAGTTTTTGCATGTTCATCAAACCCTGATAAACTCATCCACAACCTTAAGCCTTAAATTTGTGACCCTTTGGAGGTGTTTGGAATCTTCTATAAATAGACTAGTCATCCAGTCCTAGGTAGCACACTTGCTAGTTTGGCCTCCAAACCCTGTCAAATTACTTCTAAACATATGTATTATTGCTATATAATGTTTGGGGATAATCCATTTAGTCTAATCTGGGTCTGATTACCTTCTGTGAGCACCAAAATCCTTGGGTTTCGATAGAAGTCCTCGGGGAAAGTGCATTGATAGCCTTGGCTTTCCAAGGAAATATTCCCAGGTGTGAAGCCCCCATAAATGTGCCGCTGTCAAGGTATTGTCCTGTTTTCCATTTGATTATCATCCTTAGCAAGTTTGAAAGTTCTAAATATATCTTGGGAGAATTTAGGAAGGATTCTAAATATGTTTGAAAGTTTCTTCTTGAATCATTGTCAAACTAGCTAGTCTTGATTGAAACTCATCTACTGTTTGTTTCATTTTGCAATATTTTTGAGTTAATGTGCCTTTGACCATAATTGGTACATTACAATGGTGTCAAAGCATGTTCCTCTACACCTGTGGAATATAAATCTCTCAGTTGAAGAAGATTGCAGATCACATCTTCCAGCAAAGAAGAAATTGCATCTATGAGATTGGTTCCCATCGACGATGATTGGGAATTGGATGCAAGGGAAGAGTCTTTCCCTGATGAAGATGAAATTTACATTGATGGAGGAGCTGCAACCACAAGTGTATTTTTGCATGCTTCACATGAGGAGTATGACTCTTTATGTGACTACTCCTACACAGATGATAGGTTGCATAGTCCACCAATGGCTAGACTAGTAGAAAGAAATGATCCTGCATTGAAGGAGTCACTCAAAAAACATGATAAGACACTCCAAGATCTTGAGAGGAGTGTGCAGCAGCTTAAAGAGACCTTAACATAACCATCTGGAATTCGAACTCTCAAGAGACTCTTCTTTGGTTTGTCTCCAAAGAAAGACTCCAAAAATCCTTGTGAATAAATTGGTTCTGAGGGAAGTACATCCACTATCACTGTTCAGCCTTCTAATGAACATGAAAGGAGAAATAATCCATCAAAATATGAACCATGTGGTTCCTCTAACCAGTGCATGGATACATTGACAAGAAAGAAGAAGAGACACCTAAGGAGCGTAATCCACTCTAGGAAGATTACCAAATAGAGGAAAAATGTCTAAAAGCAGAGCCTAAAGAACATGGAGCCAAACCTACATCCAATTTTGTCGAAGATGTAACAAAAAGGTATGAATATAATTCTGATTTTTGCAGCATAAAATTCCTTTGTATAGTTATGAGATTGTATCCACTTCCGATTGGAATATTTGCATGGAATAATCTCCCAGTGTTAATTCAAAATGTTGGTGTCGAAGATAATTTCGGTGAGAGGACCGAATTGATGGATGGGAGTTTGCATGAATCTCATGAATTGGATGAGACCACATATGGTAGCATACATATTGTTGATAATTTTCCATTACACCGTTTTTAGAATCAACTTTAGTCTCATAAGAGAAGGTGTTGCAGGTATTGGCAAGAACCGATGGTGCACATAAGGTTGTTGAAGACCTTGTGAGGAGGACCCATTGGAGGATAGTAATAGATGCTTGGTTGAAAGAGTCTCTAGTAATGAATTCTGCATCATACAATAAGAAATGGTAAGATTGAAATCAGATTACTTGCAACTTTTAATGGATAGATATCTAGCTCTCAAAATCGCAGAAGAAAAAGCCATAGAGTTGGAGCAACTTCGTATGGAATGGGAGGATCACATTCTTCCATCAACCTCATTGAAAATCAGATTTATATGGTTGGTGACAGACATGATTTGAGAAAATAGCCTCAAGACATTATTATACACAAGAAACATTCAAACTTGCATGAGATTGAGGAATGAAATGTCTTGGAAGATAGTGGTCAATCAATTGTTCCACTACAAGAGGACCATGAGCTGCCTTTATGTGAAGAATACTCAACTTTGGAGAAGGTGGCTGATCATATTCCATTGGGATCATCAATCAAAGAATACTATTCATCCATGTATTGGGTGGATAGATACATTACCGAAACGGAGATCCAAGGGTGTGCAATACTTGTTGACACCGATGATAGTCTCTTTTGCATTAGTGATGGATTTATTGGTGCATTTAATAATGTCATGTTTTGTGAACAACAGAAAAGGAATCAATGTATGCAATATGATTCCTTCCATACCCACCCATTCATTCCTTGAATGGAAAAATACATAGCCAGTGTGGGTATAACTCATAGCATGAGTTCCATTGTGAAGCATGGAGACTGTGAGTGGGATGCTAAAAGTCTCAATACCACTCAAAGCACAAGTATGGACTTCTCACATCATCTTGAAGACATTGAGAAGTCACTACAAAATCATAAGAATTTTCTTGAATGCCTTCCACCGGGTATACCACCTGATAAAGGAGTGAAGCAAAAGGTCAAGTTGAAAATGGGTGCACCACCCAACATTATCTCATCTTCCAAGCATCCCATTGCTTTCGAAAGTAGAAGCTTGCAGCCACATGGAACACACCATACCATATTTGACATATCCATCGTCACCATCATGCATGCAATGTCTAAGTCTAGACAATACTCATTGTGGAGTGAATATGTGGTCAAGGTTGATCACAACATTTGGATGCATTGCATGACACTAAAGGAGCTTAATGATTGGCAACCAAGATTGGTAAGTGATGTTCAAGTTTATAATTTTGATCATGAATGCAAGAATGTAGTAGTATATGTTCTTCTTTCTTCAAGGGAAGATTTATTTGATTGGGAAATTCATTTAGTAGTAGAGTATCCCAAAGGAAAATTTGCATATGAGCTGCTAAATGGTTGGTTTCAAGACGAACAGTTTGACATCATGGATGAAGGCATATTTTGGGAGCCAAAATCAAGTTTATGGATTTTATGGGGGTTGCTCATGATTTGCTCCTAGTTTATTACTTGCCTAAAAAGGGAGTAAAGGCTCAACAAAATTTCACCCACACATACAATCATATCAAAAGATTCAAAGGTGAATGGACTTTAAATGGGTTTCTTGAATTTGGATTCATAAAGCTCCATGTGATTCTAATTAGTTCCACAATACATTGGGTAAAGGTGAGGAGTGGATGGCTTAAGGACAAGAACTTCATGAAGGTTGATCTCCACCTTGGATATCTTCAATTTCGAATGAAGGAAGAGATTTTGTAGGATATAAGGGCCACTCTTGATTGTCCAAGTCCAAGGATCCAGGTGGAGTTGGAAAAATTCAGCCACAACACTACTCTTCACACATTCATTGGAGTATCTCCATTCCAATATTTGTATTGGTATGGAACTCCTATCCATTAAAATCATATTTATGGAGTAGGAAATGCACAAGAAGAGAAGGCTTGGGACCAAGCAAAGAATGGAATCTTGAAGAAATTCCAAGGCAATTTGCAGAAGGTGCAAAATCAGCTACAAGTGTGTGAAGACAAAGGCAAGACAGAGCAAAGCTTCTTGGCAGTTGAATTGGCACATTCAAAGTTTCATCCATACAAGCAAGTTTCCTTGAAAGGAAAGGGGGCTAAAAAATGGGATCTAATGCCATATGGTCCATGCAAAATCATGAGGGGGATGGAAAAGGATGCTTGTGTGTTCAAACTTCCAAGAGGAAGCAAGGCATACCATGTATTTCATGCACTTTATCTTATGGAAGCAGTTGTGCATCAAGGAAGCTTCCTCCATTTGATAGTGGACACTTGATTCTTGTACCTGAGTGGATCATGCAAATGAGGGAGAAAAGGTTGAAAAGAAGAGTCACCCAAGTGTATTTTGTGCAATGGAGAGCTTTGTCCAATAAGGAGGCAACATTGGAGGAGAACAAGTTTGGCATCACCTTGCATTGTTGTTGCTTGAGGACAAGCAATATTGGGAGGGGAGGACTGTCATGTCCCCATTTTGATACAACCATGGAGAAACCACTAACCCATCCAAATCCATGGGTTCTAGTGTAAAATCATTAAATTAATTAATAATGGAGTAACCTTGGTTAAGTTACTTTAGGCAATTGAATAAATTAGCTAGGGAATAAATTCTGGCTATAGTTATTTTGGAATAAATTAAATTAGAAGTGATAGCGTTTATGTTTTTGAATATTTATTTATGATATGAGCTGGAAAAATGACAAGAGGGCCCATGAGGGTGCATAAGGAGATAATTATGGATCTATAAGTTGTCATCCAACAAGGAAACTGGAGCATAAAGCAAGAAAGCAACAATAAAGTATAAAAGATGGAAAGCAACAGTAAAAGCAGGAAAGAGGCAGAAAAGAAGGAAAGTTCTCAAAAGCAGGAAAGTAGCTGAAAAGCAGAAAATAAAGAAGTTTACTGATTTGTGCAACTCAAGAAGGATTAGCAACATCCATAAAAGCTATAGGGTCCAAATTTATCCAGTGAGGGCGCATTTGAGGATAGAGTGGGTCCACATGATGGTGTAAATCACCCAAAAATCAATCTAAGCACCTCTAATTCGAATTTCAAGGATGGTAAATGTTTTATTTGGTAAAATAACATTAGAAAGGATGCTAATGTGTCATGGGTGATCATTATCTCATATTATTCAAATTTTATTATTATTTTTAGAGAAAATTTTAGGAGGCCATAGCTACTTGATGTTTATAAAAGAGGCATGAGCACTCCATTTCACATATTTTTCAATTTTGGTCATCGAATTGATGAGCTTTAATATTTTCAATACTTGGTAGATGTGCCCCCATTCAACAATAGGGAGATGTGCCCCTCTGTAACCAAAACTAGTTGGACTGTTTGCTAGCATTCCAATGGGTGACTGAGGAGAAGGAAATCCATTCCTTTTCATAGAAATTCAATGCATAATATTAAATATTTTCCAGGTCTGATTTGAGTCTCAGTATGGTGTGGGAGAGATCCAGTGTGTTGGTGCTTCTATAGTGTGGTCAGATCAACTCAATCAATGGAACCAATGTTGTTGGGACAAAAACAATATTTTGGTTAGAATATTTCTGAGCATTTATGGACTTTGAGACCTATCCCACTCCATCTAGAGCATCATTTATAGTAGGAAACACTTTTTTTCATCAAAAATTGTGTCTGGATGAGCAAGTTATGGCCTTTTTACTAGATTTGGGGTTTCCAACTGTAAAGAATGCGCCATTACTTTTCTATCTATAAATATTCTCGAGTTTCGAGTTCTATGAGAGCCATATATTTATGATGGAATCCATCCTTTCTCACTGAGTGAATTATCAGATCCGATTCCAGTTCCATCCATGATATTCTACATCCAATGTTGTAGACTCCATTTAATGGAGTATCATCATCGATAATTATTCCTTGCTTCCTATTTCGAGGTTGCTAGTGAGATTCTATGAGTAATTTAAACACTTCTAAGGATCTGTAATATGATGGAAATTTTATGATAAACAATATTTTATATTATCTACAAATTTATATTTTGCATGAATTTGAGCTATTGTTATACCTATGCTTGTTGTAATGTTTATTTTGACTAGTTTTCTAGTATTTGCAGTAAAATGCATTCTATGAGCTCATTGGTCTTTCTGTAAGCTTCTAGAGGTCCATCAAAACCTGATAAACTCATCCACAACCTTAAGTCTGAAATTTGTGACCCTTTGGAGGTTTTTGGAATCTTCTGAAAATAGACTAGTCAGCCAGTCCTAGGTAGCGCACTTGCTAGTTTGGCCTCCAAAACCTGTCAAAATACTTCTAAACATATGTATGATTGTTGTATCATGTTGGGGGATAATCCATTTAGTATACCCCTGGTTCGATTACCTTCGGTGAGCTCTAGAATCCTTGGGTTTCCAGAGAAGTCGACGGGGAAAGTGCTTTGATATCCTTGGCTTGCCAAGGAAATATTCCCAGGCGTGAAGCATCCATAAATGTTCCAGTGTAAAGGTATTTCCTATTTTCCATCTGATTATCATCCTTAGCAGGTCTCTAAATATATCTTGGGATAATTTAGGTAGTTTTTTGAAGTTTTTATGAAGTTTCTTCCTAAAACATTGTCAAACTAGCTAGTCTTGATTCCATGTCATATATTGTTTGTTCCATTTTGCAATATTTTTGAGTTAATGTGCCTTTGACTAGAATTGGTACATTAAATCCTTACCAAACATGTGTAGGAAAATTGTTGGAAGGAAAATTAAGGGGTTTGGAGCAAGAGATTAGGATCATCAATTGCTATGGCCCATACTCTAGGCACATGGAGTTCTAGGATGGTGTTGGATATTGTGGGGTCCTTAATGATTCTATACTTATATTGGGTGGTTATCTCAACCTAACTTTAATGGATTGTAAATTTTTGGGTTCAAACCCCAGAATTGATCCCCTTTCAAACTATTTCCAAAATCTATTCCAATGGGCAAATCTTCTGGATGTCAAACCTACTAAATTATGTCTTACTTGGAAGAATGGAAGGAAGGTGGAAATGGTGTTGGGAAAAGGATAGATATATTTTTTATAGCATATAGACTCATTGCTTCAATAGACAAATTTAGATCCTGGATAGTAAATTCTAGTATATCTTACTATTCTCCTATTTGTATGCAAATTGAAGGGAAATATGCCAAACATAATTAAATCCTTTTAAGTTTAATCATACTTGGCTTGAAGAGGAGGATTTTAGAAAACTGATTAGAATGCATTGGGAACATACATAGGTATCAATAGAAGATTCTGCAATGAGGATATTGGTTGAGAAGCTTTTAGAAATATTAAAAGAGTGGTAATTATTTGGGAAAAAGTAAAGAAACATCAGTTGAGTCAGGAATTAGTGGAAGTGGAAATGAAATTGGATATAATTTATAATGAAAATTTGACTGAATTTCCAAATTTTGAGGATAAAGAACAAATTGCAAATTTGGAAGCTAAGAAAGAAAACTTATTAAAGATCGAGGAGGAAACTTGGATATTGAAGAGCAGAGTTGCCTAGATAACCCAAGGGGATGAAAACAAAAACAAAAAAAAATCATCAATTTGCAAATTTTAGAAGAAAATATAATACAATTTGGGATATTAAATATCTACATGGGAATTTAAAGTATTCACAAAGGGACCTGGAAAGGGATGCAGTTGAACATTTCTCAAAAAAATTTATGGATCCAAGTAAAACCAATATACCATCGCAAATTTAACTGATCAGACATTATCCTATATTCTATACTCCTGAAGAAGGACTATGGATTGGTTGGCCAGTGACATTAAAAGATATTGAAGAGACCCTAAAACAATTTGCAAAAGCAAAGATTCCTGGACCTGATGGTTGGACAATGGAATTCATTTTGGTTTTTTTATTTAGTTGGTCATGCTATTTTAGAAGTGGTTGAAGAATCAAGGACACGAGGATATGTCTCTGGGGATATAAACTCCACTTTTATATCTTTAATTTCTAAATGTGAAAAACCAAAATCTTACAATGATTTCAGACTCAAACTTTCTAAGGTTATAACCAAAAAATAATTTCGCTTCTCAGGCAATAGGAAAATATTTGATGCTATGGGGGTAACTCATGAAATTATGTTTGCATACTATTAAGAGCAAGAAGCTTGATGCCCTAATTCTTAAGATGAATTTGGTTAAGGCATTTGATAAAGTGTATTGGATATTTTTGAGATTTCTCTTGTTTTAGATTGGTTTGCCTCTAGAAGTTACATATTGGATTATGGCATGTGTCACATCCACGTCACATCTGCTTGTTTTGTAGTCTTAGTTAATGGCTCCCCCACTGATTTCTTTAAAGGGTACAAAGGACTCATACAAGGTTGTCCTTTATCCCCTCTTCTCTTTCTACTTTTGATAGAAGGTCTTAGTAGGCTTATTGGTAATGTTAGAAGAGAAGGTTGTCTAGAAGGAGTGACGTTATTTGTTGATGATGTCCTACTATTTGGTAATGATACAAAACATGATTGGAAAATTTTCTCAGATATTATTGCACTTTTCTGTGAAGCCTCTGGTATGGACATTAGTACTAACAAATCATGTTTTCTGAGAAATGGGGTGGATGAAAATATTTTTCTTCATATTTCCTCTTTGTTCCCTTATAGGACTAAGCCTTTAGAACATGGCTTTAAATATATTAGCTACCATCTAAAACCAAATAATTATTTAGAAGTTGATTGGATGTGGATTATCAGAAAGAAAAAAAAAAATTGGCAATCGGTGCTATAGATGGATATCTTTGGGAGGTAGGCTCACTTTGGTGAAATCTGTATTAACTGGACAACCTATATATTGGTTTTCTCTAGCAATTTTTCTTGTTTCCATTTTACATTTGGTGAGAAATAGAATAATAAACTTGTTATGGCCGGGTGTTGCAAACGGGATGAAAATTCATCTTGCAAGCTAGGAAAATATTTCCCTTCCAAAGAGCATGGGAGGGTGGGGCATCAAAAATATATCTTGGTTTAATATTAATTTGAATTTAAAAAGTTGTTGGAGAGTTCTATTTGGCACATGACTATGGAGTGAAATACTTAAAGAAAATATTTGAAAACAAATTATGTAATTGAGTGGATCACATCAACAAAAAAAGATGTTGGCAATGCATCAATTTTTTGGAAAGTTTTTGTTAAATCATTTCATTAGATCAATAGATGGTTGTCTTAGAGGGTGGGCAATGGAAATAGGGTTTTGTTGAGGATATGCCCCTTCATTGGGGGAGATGAATATTACTTGGTTTCTGAAAAACTGGTGCCTTTCCTACATGATAGGGGTTATAGGAAACTTGCAGAAATTAGAAATATGGTATGGTTTAATAGCAATGCATAGTATTGGAAGAAGGCATATGATACAACGCTTCAATATTAAATGTCAAAGATCACTACTTTTTCAAAATTCAATGAAATATGATGAGAAAGAGGTGCCCATTTTCATCCATGTCTACACTGGCTGAAAACAGGGGATCAAACAATGTAAGATTTATTCAAAATGATGCCCTTTAAAAGAAACATATGAGAAGGTACATGCTTTTAAAATGACATATGGTTGGGTTTCAAAACTTAAATATACCAGGTGCGAGTTTATGTTTCACTATCACATTGTCTTTTAGTCCCAAGGTATGTATAATCCACTGAGGCTAGCCATGAGGATGGGAATTGACCTTATCTTAATGAAAGTATCTCTTAAACATAAATAAATATAACCATGCGTTGACCCTTGTTGAACTGTAAAAACCAGGATGGTGATGGTTGATGACAAGTAGTAAGACTTGACTAGTGTTTGTGTGATTTTTTCAAATCATCTATTTAGAAATGAAGGATTTTTTTTAGAAAAATATTTCTAGGACATAGTCAACCAAGGATTTATCAAGTTTAATGTCAAGGAAGGGGACCCAAATATTGTTACTAGTTTATGGCTAATTACCCTATTCAATATGTCATACAATATCTTGGGTAAGGACTTAGCCCTAAGAATTAGGTATATCGTCCCTTGGATTATTCGATTAAAGAATATGGGTTTTATTTAGGGATGTTCATCCTAAACAGCGTTGGAAATTTAGGAGGGCATGGAATGGACTCACTATCTTGGGTTGAAATAATCACTCATCAACATGGACTTTGAAAAGGCTTATGATTGGGTGGAATGACCCTTTATTCTGGTTATGCTACAAGTTCTTGGGTTCAATCTAGTGTTTTTGTAAGCTAGTGAAATCCTCTTTGTTGATGACTCGACTCATCTATCCATTAACCAATCCAAATTTGATTACTTTGATTAATCATGAAATTATTCCCTTTATCCTTGACTCTCCATGTGATGGTTGCAAAAGCTTTATGTTACTTTATCCACCACAAGACTTATTAGTGGTTGATTTGGGGCATTCCCCTTCTTAGTCAAATTTTGGATGCTTGGTCAATGGGAACTTTGGGGATGAATATTTTCTCACCATATTGGAGGAAAAGAGTCTGTGGAGAGCACATTGGATTGCATTAATATTTTCAAAGAAGACTTGGCCTCTAACTTATAGGAAACCAAATGTAATGTTTCTACTTCTCCCAAGAGACTACTCTTTCATGGATCACCTCATAAGGTTGGCCTTGGATGCTACAAGTTTAGGTGTTTATGTTCTTGGGGATCCATTTTACCTTTCATACTTAACCAAAATATTATGAGGTTTTTTGCTCCAACAAATCTCCAAGAAGGTGGAAAATTTGATTTATTTACCTTTATCCTTGGCAACGAGATTCCAAAATTTTTCTAAGATCCTTGTTGCAACTCATGTCTATTACTCATCTTGTTGAGTCCCTTTGTAATCGACCTATCAATGGCTAGGTAGAATCTTGTGAGGATTTGTTTGGGTCATCTTGCAAGGGAAAAAAATACTTCCACTGGGTTAATTGGGAATTATGTTATAGTTCGAATGATTGGGGAGGATTAGGGATGATTAGTTATACTTGAAATGACTAGACCTATGTGGTAAATGGTTTATTAGTGTTGTGGTTTCTCAAGAAAATTGGAACACTCTTTTGTGCAATTGTATTCTTCAAAGAGATGTGTTGGTAAAAAGATTGGTCAAATCTAAAATTCTAGATTTTACTCATTTTCCTTGACAAATTTCATATCCAAGGAACCTTTTGTCCCGAAGCATCTAGAGAGGATGGGAATCCATTAAAAGGTGGTTTTATTGTTAGGGATAATCTAGGTGCACTTGATTATCATTTCAATGACCATTGCATTTGGTGGTTTCCATTAGTTCCATTTAAAGGAAAACCTTTATGGGGTCCTCTTGGTTTTTAACCAGGAGCTTCTTTCGAAAGAGAATTTCTTGTACAAGGAACCTTTATGACAACAAGGATCACTATTGGAAGTCATGGAAAACGCTTAAGGAAAAATTTGAACTTGTGAAAGATGATTAAGCTATCCTTGAAGAGGTTTCATACCTTATTATTAATTACTTATTTACCAAATTGGGTTTTGTCGACCCAACAACCTAGTGGAAGGATACAAGCCAATAAATGGGTATAGGTTCTTCAATGTTGCACCTAGGCTTGACTCTGAGACTAATAATATTTGGAGGATATGTTATAAACTCTCTAAGTTTCTGGTTAGAATTGAGTCTATGTGGAATTCACGCATTGAGCTTGAAAAGGTTGTTTTTGTTTGGTTTTTTATTCTACCCATCCTTCCTCTTAGCTAGCACCCATGGGATTTTTTAAACCCATTCCATCACAGAAGTGAAAGTGTCTAGAATATTTTTTGACATTGATCTTATCATTAATAAGCCTAGGATTGTGTCTCTAACCTATGTGGTTATTTCCTTTCGAGGAATGTTACCTTGCAATCTACTCGCCTTGTTGATAATCTCTTATGGTTCATAGAGTTTTATTTAGTAAGGGAAGTTGCTTGTGTATATTTATTAATTTTTATCTGGAAAATGGTATGAATATGTTTTTAAAAATTAATCGTTCGCATGTTTCACTTGGTATGTGGCACTCTAATTTTGTGTGAAATTGTAGTTTCAAATCTAGGTTTGGGAGGAAGATGGGGCTAGTCTATTAGAGTTTTTGCACCTCTAGTAGTCAATGAAATTATAGAAATTAACACCTTGCACCATGATCCAATTCCCACCATCATTTCACTCCACACATGGCTCAAATTGTTCACATTAATATGTAAACAAACCATGCCATAGGGAAGTAATATTGGTTTGGGACCCCAATAGATGTTGACGAAAAATCCTTGAGCAACACAACAACCTACGTATTTATTTATCATTGAATGATGAGTTCCTATACTATGCTTAGCCATGTCAATGGAGAAGCACTGACAACAACAGGTAGTTGATAGATAAGGAATCTCTTATCGTGTTGATGATCCACCATTTACTAGGGAGTACCCAAACCTTGATCAACTTGACCTATATCCAAATCTCATATTCATTGTTGTTACTTGAATTATCTTGATATTTATTTTAGCCACTTTGACACCTTGATTTTCTTTACATGTTGTTGTCTAGCCCTTAACCACATGGCTTTGAATGTTGTTAGTATTTTTAGACTTAGACTAATACTTTTTTGATATGCCCTTGGCCCGGTGATACAAGTTTTTTATATGAGGTTAGACTAATAATTTTCTTATATGCCCTTGGTGTGATACAAGTTTTATATGAGGATGGGGTGTTGTTCGGATTTACTTATGGCAATTGTAGTTGTGGCTAACCTTTTAAAATACAAGATAAGTATTAGTTATTAATAAAATTTGAAGGAACCATTTTATTAAAAAATATTAAGCATTTTAAGTTAACTTTCGATATTTAATAGTCTAAGATAAAATATATATAACCAATAAGTTAAGTTTCAATATTTAATAATCTAAGATAATTTTTATTTTTTTTGCAGCAAAAAAAACCATACTATTGGTATTCATATAGTGAATCAAATAGTACAAAATGAATAAGCATGTGAAAGACTTATGATCAATTATATGATGATACCCATTTCATCAAAGAACTTATATATCCATCCCCATACATAAGAACCGGTCATAGTTCATCAAAAAAAAAAAACATTGATACATCAGTAATTAGTGATCATAGATCTGGACTGAGCCAAAATCAGTCATCTCAGAAGCTCGAAATTAATCCCATAAGATTACCCCTTCCTCACCTATGTAGGAATATTTGGAGAGCGTATCATCCATGGAATTATGTTGGCGGTAGATATGTTCAAAGGTGATATCGCCAAAGAGTTGTATTTTTTCTTTAATTCTGCAAGACCACTGATAAAGAGAGATAACATTTAAATTATACTCTCCTCTAGCCCATTTTATGGTCACCCTTCAATCTCCAAAGACCGCCAATTCTGGTAGGCCAAAAAAATTTGAAACAGTAAGAACACACCAGAGAGAAACTAATTCAGATTTCATGTTGGTACCCCTTCCACAATTCATATTCAATGTATAAAAATGGTCCTCATTTAAATAGATGACACCAGCCACAGCACATAGGCCATCACATGTAGCCCCATCAAAGAAAAAAATAGGTCTGTGCTAAGTAGGGAATAAGTTGTTATTTCTTTTGAAACTTGACTTAATGAAGTCGATGCACTGTCAGAAATCACCGTAGTGATCCTGTTGAAAGTACATACCATGTTGGGTGTTTGGTTTTCAAAAATAGATTCATTCCTGGTGTGCCATATTTCCCAAGAGATCACCACAGGTAGGAAAGGGAGCCCAGCACAATTCCTGTGCCATTCCAGAGCACACCGGTCGAACAATCCAGTACCCCACTGAAGATTCAAATTGAAATGTTTTAAAATATTAAACCAAATATTTATGGCAAATCCACACTCAACAAAAATGTGAGTGGCGGATTCAGAACTATTACTGCAGAGATAAAACATACTTGGGCCCATCCACCCCCTTATAGTAAGGTTATCCTAGGTTTTCAGTTCTCCACGCAGAGCAAGCAACATGAAACACTTGATTTTTAGCAGGATCTTCCATTTCCACAAAACTTTGTACCACCAATTTGCTGGAAAATTGCATTTGTAATTACTGATTGCCTTAAATGCTAGATTTGTAGTCACCATACCTGTAGCTTTGTTTCTATTCCAAACTAATTTGTCTTTGTCTAAAGATAGACGGCAACCTGTAGAGTTTAATTTCTTGATATAACTTTCCCATTCTGTAGCAGCATTGTCTGTGAAACCCAACTCCATCGCATTGAGCCAATAGGATTGATTAAGATCAGATTTGTTCCTCTTAATTTTGCTGAGTGTTGCACGGTCAAACCAGTGTAGTGTATTTATGATTTCGCTGGACAAAGAGTATTCCTCATCCATACCTGAAATCAGATCGATGCCAACCAGAATGTTCTTACCATTCCCGGCCCTCCAAGTTAAATATTTTTCCATCGAGTTATATACTTTAATAAAGGCATCCCAAATAGGAGAAACACCATTGGTTTTCTTTGATGGATTCCCAATCTAGTCTAAAACATTACCTTTGACATATTTTACTGATAGAACTTTATTCCAGAGTGTAGTGATGAAAAGAACCCTCCATAGACTTTTCAATCTAAGAGCGTAGCTAAATATAGACAATTTTTGAATCCCCCGTCTTCCATAGTTGACAGGTAAGGAAATGGTATCCCATCTAGTCATCACCAATTTGCTATTATCCAGTTCCCCTGTCCATAAAAAATTAAAGAAAAATTTCCTTAAGCAATTTATAATATAACAATGGACTTGATGGAGAGAAAACCAATACATCAGTATTCCAGTTAAGACTGATTTTATCAGTGTTAGACGACCACCATTAGAGAGTAACCTGTAAGTCCAATGGTTTATTTTGTGCTCTACTTTCTTTAACAGCCGCAACCAGTCATTCTTCCTATATTTTGCTTCAGAAAATAGCCGAGGTACTTGAAACTCTCCTCTAATTGTTGAAAATTATATGGAAGAAAATTCTTCATAGAGTCAATTCTATTGTTCTCAAGCCTGTAATGATAAATACAAGATTTCCTGTTGCTCACCAACATGCCAGAAGCATCGCAGAATGTCGCAATAATATTCTTATACATTTGCCACTCATTATCAGAGTCTAAACCTACTAAGAGAACGTCGTCTGGGAACAAGAAATGTGTGAGAGACAACTCAGGAGACAGCTTTATACCTGTTATAGTACCTTCAGATTTAGCAGTGCCAATCAATCTATTCATGCCCTCAATGATCAACAGAAATAGTAATACAGTATATATATATATATAACCAACAACAAAAATAGTAATAGTAAGATAAAATATATATAACCAATAAGGCATACATGCATATGGGAAATAATGTATATCCCACCAAGCCAGCACCACCCTGAACATGTGAAACACAATTGAAAAAACATCGTGATTAAAAATCAAAGTAAGATTTCATTTTGAAAATTAAAATTCTTATGTACAATGTCAGATAGAAATTACATAGACCTCCTTTTACCGATTCTTACCTCTACAATGGGAAACATTAACGTGTCATCCTTAGGAGGCATGATATGTTCCGAAAATTATGCCTAATTCAAGGTACCATCAATTTGTCATTGTAAATCAACCTCTGTACAACTATATTATTTATAAATTCAAAGTTATATATAATAAACTAATTTTATTGTTTAAAATAAAAAAATAAAAAGTTTTATTGGGGAATTGATTATGTCGATATGTTCTTTCTACAATTCAATATGAGGGGGATATGTGTAATTTTTTTAGATGCTTAACATGAAGTTGACACATGACATTAAAAAAATATTAATAACAAACATAATATTTTAATTTCAATTATATAAAAATTTAATATTCACCTCAAGTAAAATATTTCAATATCAACATTATATGCAATAGTAAGAAAAATATACTATAGTTAAAACATTTTTGTAATGTGCTTTAAGGGAGAGGTGTAATTCCTTTTGTGTCCAACATGGAGTTTTCATATGGCAATTAACAAAAAAAAATGGTGCATCAAGTATGCTAAAGGTGGGGTGAGTTACATTACATATTGAGATTGATCATTATATAATAAAATGTAAATATATATACAAGAAACATAATGCGAATAAAACCATTATAGATCCATCTTAACTCTGAATCTATCATGCATTGAGAGCGATCAAATACCTCAACGTGCAAACCCTTTTTAAAGTGCAAAAGATTGAAAAAAGGTTTTCACCTCAAGCGATTTTATTCCTTTCAATGCATTATAGATCCAAAGTTAAGAGGGATCTACACTAGATTTAAATTTTTACCTTATCAATTATATTATAAACATTGTCAACCAAGGTATCAAAGGAAGCTTGATCATGAATGGTCTTCCTTCTTGCATGATGACTGCTCTGAAGCCCTTACCTGAGCAATCACATTTTAGGACAAAGGTTTTAGTGAAATCAAGAAAGTGAGTACTAGAGTGGTACACATGTCCTCCTTTAAGTCCTAGAAGTCCTTTTCTACCACATCATTCCAATTGAAAGCATTTCTTTTGAGAAAAGATCCAAGTGGAGATACAATCTTAGCATAGTTCCAGATGAACTTTCTGTAATACCCAATGAGACCTAGAAAACCTTTGAGGCTTGTAATAGTTTTAGGGGGGGCTAATCCTTCATTGCTGCAATTTTCTTTGGATCCAAATGCGCACCCTCCTAATTGACAGTATGGCCTAACTATTCCACTTTTGAGACACCAAAGGCACTTTTTGACCTTTTAAGAAAGAATCATTGACCCTCAAGTAATAGTACGACCTTATCCACATGGGCTAAATGGGATTTCCAAGTCTTAATGTAGATAAAGATGTCATAAAAAAATATAAGGACACATTTACGTAGAAAGGATTTAAATATTGTATTCATGAGACTCTGGAAGGTGGAGGGTGCATTTCAAAGGCCAAATGGAATCACCAAGAACTTGTAATGGCCTTCATGAGTGCAAAAAGATATTTTAGGAATACCCTCCTCCATGAAAATTTGATGATATCCTAAGCGGAGATCGATTTTGATGAAGAATTGAGCACCCTTGAGCTCATTTGATTTAGAATTTTTATAGTTAGTCAGAAACTTGCAAGGGTGATTATGAATAAGAGCATACACTAGCATGAATAGAAAGCACATGAATGCATAATCATGCATATCATTAGAAATACTCCGTCAAATGCTACTTTTTCTCAGATAAACTGAGGTGGTGTCTATATCCATGTCCTTGAATTTTTTGAAAACATGCAAAATGTTGTAAAACTAGTTTAGCATCGTCATTGAATGCAAAAGACAAGATATCAAATAGCAGAATGTCTACATCTTATGTAAAACATGCCTTGTACATATTATATACAGTCATGATGCAAATAAGTATCGTGTTCCAACTAAAACATATATTCATCATGCATAACTAGATCCATTTCAGGATGATGATAGCAATTACACATCAAAAAAATCACCAAAAAACATTTTACTACTAAATGACCCTTGCAGAAAGAAAAATACCGTAAAATGAATACCAAACCCAACAAATTTAGGTTATAGAT
Source organism: Larix kaempferi (assembly GCA_027924585.1). Taxonomy (NCBI): domain Eukaryota; kingdom Viridiplantae; phylum Streptophyta; class Pinopsida; order Pinales; family Pinaceae; genus Larix; species Larix kaempferi. The sequence goes on from BSBM01000613.1 coordinate 10,667,602, forward strand.
AAAATTGATGAACTTGGAAATACGAATAAAAAATCTATTAGTCACGAACTTATCGATACAAATAAAAGAATCTACCAGAATGCTTTGGATAACTCTACAGGAAGATAGTGCCAAAATAATTACCATTCCATTATAGCCCCACCATTATAATTAGTGTGCATTCATTTATATTACAAATTTCCCAAACATCAACAATAACATACAAAAAATATGAACATACACACTCTCATGAACGGCTCAAGTCCAATAATAATTGCAGAGCAAGATCCTAATAAAAGCATATTTTAAACAAGTAGGTCCAATTTAGTTTGAATATATAAAAACCATGTGGCATCTCTCCATTAAAAGTAGTAGCCACTGATAATGTATAAATTTCAATTGATGGTTTAAACATGACAAGGAATAGAATAAATCATATCTTATTATCTCTGTAATGCTTTCATGAAACCAATACTCCTAGGATAGATAAAAACCCTAACAATGTCACATAAGCCCTAAGAATCAAGAGCGCCCTAGAATTCAATGGGCCTTAAAAAGCATCCATGATAAATGGAAAATTTACAGTATAATAATCTATTTTCGTTGTAGATAAAATGAATAAAAAGCATGATAAAAATCATATTGCATTAATTATTGGCTAAAAAGCATGATGTGAGTATGTATTCTCTAACTCAAATTGCATGTGTGGTATGCCCCTTCAAGACTTGATCTTTCAACAATGGAGATGTTGTGCGAAGATTAAAATGTCGAGAAAACTAAGAATGAAAAGTGGAATCACATAAACCAGAACCTACACCTTGCAAGTGAAATCCGATGTGGGTGAACCATGAATCCCTGCAACCATTATATAGGACAAAATTGCCCCTAATTTGCTCTCCAATACTGGAAATCGAAGGCTCAAAGAAGGTATCAACATGAAATTGACTAAAAATCCAGGTGAATGCAACTATATGCCTAAATTAAGGGAAAATGGAGGGAGAAATAACCCTTGGGAGCCTCCATTACTGAAAATCGAGAGCGAAGGAATGATTCCACATGAATCTCTTTAGAAATCAGGGGCGAAGATAGACTGGAGGGAAATTTTGTTAGGGCGAAAATAGTTTTTACATTTTTCTCATAAATATATGGGAGGCTATTCATTTTGGATTTATTTATTTTCTAATAAATATTGGGATAATATATTTAAACTAAAAAAACCTTTCCATATAAGAAAATAGCCCACTAAATTTCTATAAACCCCTTAATTTAGCCCATGGGCTAAATTTAGCCCCTAAAATTATCCATGGAGAACAACTTATTTAGTAAATTTATTGAATAATATTGAAGAAAGGATGGGACATAAGGAGAGTAATATGGTGGGACATATGAATAAGATGGAGGAAAATTTGGAAAGGATTGCTAAGATCATACAAAATCCAAATGAAAATATCCCTAAAGGTGATGATGTGTCCTAGGGTACTCAGGAAGATAAATATAGTTTCCATGCTAAGAAACCTTCCATTAATAAGCATACTCCAAGAGGATTTGATTCTAATAATGGAAGTAATCAGGGATGGTACCCAAGGGGTATCCAAGTCCCCAAGATTGACATGAGGAATTTTTATGGCAAGGAACCTATAACATGGATATCCCAGATGGAGCAATTCTTTGATATACACTAGGTTCCAAATCTACAAAATGTAACTATTGCATCTTTATATTTAGAACTTGAGCAGTTTGTGTCGTACCAATGGCTTTGCGAACGTAAAAAGAACTCCATAATCTCTTGGTCCATTTTTATAGAATAATTGATATCATATCATGATGATGTTAACAATAACTCCTTCTTTACCTAGTTGATAAATCTAAGGTAAAAAGGTCCAATAATCGAGCATATTCAACAATTTCAAAATTTGAGTCTTGGAGTGGAGGGCATACTAGATGATAAATTGTTGGATATATTTATTTCAACCTTGAAGGATAACATTCAACATGAGGTGGGTCTCTTTCAAACCAACTCCCTTAGAGAAGGATTTCATTTTGGCAAGGAAGGTTGAAAGTAAAAACATGGCGATGGATACTAAAAGGACCACCTCTAACACCTATAGAGAGAATAATGTTCATTCTTTTAACCCACCTCAACTGACAAGCTTGACACCTCAACAAACGGATGAAATAAAATCAAAAGGTCTATGCTTTAATTGTGACAACAAGTATAGTAAGGGACATAAGTGTGGTGAGAATAAATTATTCTACATAGATTGTGAAGAGGAAGAAGCAATAGAATAGGAACCATCTCAAGCTGAAGAAATAGAAGAGATTACGCCCGAAGAGATTACTCCCAACATATCTTGTCATGAATTGGTTGGAATAGAATTCCTAAAACTCTCAAGATTGAAGTATATATCAAAAAGAAAAAAAGGTAACAATGTTTAGTGATTCTGGTAGTACTCATAATTTCATTCACTGAAAAGTAACCAATGTTTTCAAATGCTTTATATATATAGCACCGGAGTTTCAAGTAAGGATTGCAGATGGAGGAACTATCAATTGCTCAAGGAAATGATATAATATCAATATTACTATGGGGGAATATGTATTTAATATTCCAATATCTCTATCCCAATGGGTGGTGTTGATGTTTCCTTGGGGTTTCAATGGTTACAATCATTGGCAACATTGGCTTTTAATTTTCAATAAATTTTCATGGGAAGGAAAATAATTTGAGTTAGGGGTATCACAGGGAAACCAAGCAAGGTGATAAGCTCTAATGGAATGAAAAAAATGTTGAAAAGGGGACATCATGTTGTAATTGCACAATTATGCTCACTAGAGGTTCAAACATCTAAGCCTCATATTCCCCTAGATCTACAAAGGGTCATTGATAAGCATTCCAATGTATTTGAAGATATTCCAAAAGGTATTCCACCTACTCGTGATCATGATCATGATATTCACTTGAATCCAAGAAATGTTCCTCCTAACATCATACCTTACATACACCCCTATGGCCAGAAGAGTGAAATTGAGCATACGGTTGAAGAAATGTTAGAAGATAGAATAATTAGGCCTAGCCAAATTTCTTACTTTGCACTGGTGGTAATGGTACACAAGAAGGAGGGCTCATGGCATATGTGTCCATATTATGGAGAGCTCAACAAACTCGCCGTTAAAGATACGTTTCTCATTCATGTCATTAATGAATTGTTAGATGAACTACATGGACCAGATTAGTTCACAAAGTTGGATCTTCATTTAGGGTATCATCATATTAGAAGGAAGGAAGAAGAAATCCCAAAAAAAACATTTAGACCTCATGAAGGTCATTATGAATTTATGGTCATTCCTTTTGGCCTTACGAATGCACCTTCCACATTTCAAGGCTTGATGAATCCCATTTTCATTCCCTTCGTTAGAAAATTTGTATTAGTATTTTTGATGATATACTAATCTATAGCAAGTCTTGGGAAGAACATGTTCAACATGTTGACATGGTTCTACAACTACTAAAGGAGAAATATTTATATGTAAAACCTTCCAAATGTTTATTTTGGGTAAAGGAGGTAGAGTATTTGGGTCATATTGTATCTCATGAAGGTGTCAAGGTAGACCCTAACAAAATTAAATCCACGATGGACTGGCCAATTCCCAAAACCTTGAAGAATATTATAGGATTATTAGGTTTGACAAGGTAATATCCAGAGGAAACTCAAGCTTTTGAACAAGTTAAGGAGGCAACGTGCAAATCCCCTTTCTAAACCACACCAAACTTTACAAAAACCTTTATTGTGGAATGTGATGCCTCAGGAAATGGAATTAGTGTTGTTTTAATGCAAGAAGGAAGGCCCCTATCTTTTGAAAGTCAACCAATCAGGAGAAATAACTTACACAGACCCATTTATGAGAAGGAAATGTTGGAAATACTGCATGCACTTAATCAATGACATCCTTACCTTATAGGTAGGAATTTCAAGGTCAAAACATATCATGATAGTCTTAAATACTTATTGGAAAAGAGACTATCTTTGGAAGAGAACCACAAATGGGTAACCAAGATATTGTTGGGATATGACTTTGAAACCATCTATAAAAAGGGGAAACAAAATATGGTGGCATATGCACTCTCAAGAAAAGATGAAGATGTTGAGGCATTACTTTGTATTATTTCTATTTTACAACCTGATTGGATAGTAGAAGTAAGGGAAGAATGGAACAATGACCTATCAGTGTGGACGCTCATTCAAAATCTACTAAAGGATCCTAGTGTATCAAATACTTTTGTGTGAAGAGATGATTCACTATGGTATAAGGATCTCTTATATATATGTAAGAACTCCCAACTCAAACAAAAGGTCCTTTTAGAATTACACACCTTTCCTATAGGAGGAAACCCGGGATTCCTAAAAACCTATCATATGGTCAAGAAGAAATTTTTTTGGGAAGGCCTTAAATATGATGTTCAAAGGTTTTTGGCAGAATGTTTGGTTTTCCAACAAAATAAGGTTGAAACAATTAAGACCCTAGGTCTTTTACAACCATTAAACATACATTGTCATCACTGGGAGGAATTCCCAATGTATTTTATCACAGGTCTACCCAATTCAGAAGGGAAGAATGTTATTATGGTGTTTTTTGATAGACTCACAAATTATGCCCATTTGTGTGCACTCTCTCACCCTTTTAATGCAAGTAAAGTAGCTGCAACATTCATGGAAACAATTCAAAAGCTACATGGAAACCCAAATATTACTGTAAGTGATAGAGATCCAATTTTCACTGGAAAATTTTGTACTGAATTATTTTCTTGTTTGGGTACCCAGTTGGCTCATAATTCATCTTATCATCCTCAATCCAAAGGGGAAATTGAGATAGTGAACAAAGGTTTGGAAGGCTATCTTCACTGCTTTGCATTTGATAAATAAACACAGTGGGTGAAAAGGTTATCTTTGGCAGAATGGTGGTACAATACATCCTTCCATACATCATAAAAAATGTCCCCATTTACGGCACCTTATGGGTACCAATCTCCATCTATCACATCTCACTTGAAAGGACAATCTAAATTTCAAGTTGTGGAATATCACCTCGAGCACCAACAAGAAGTTCTCTAGATATTGAAGGACAACCTGTTTATATCAAAAAATAGGATGAACAACAAGCAGATAAACATCTTTGTGAAAGGAGTTTTAAAGAAGGGGATTGTGTATTTTTGAGGCTACAGCCTTACAAAGAGATGCCTCTAAAGAAACTAAATAAGGACAATAAATTAGCACTTGGGTACTATGCTCCTTATAAAGTTTTGCAGAAGATTGGTGGTATGGATTACAATATGGAGATCCCTTCATCTTCAAGGGTACACCCAATTTTTCACGTTTCTTGCTTAAAGAAGGTAATAGGAGACAAGATCCCAATTCAAATTATCTGGCATGAGCTTAATGAAGAGGGAAAAGTCATATTGGAACTTTAAAAAATCACTGAAACACGAACCAAACAACTGCAAAATCAGGTTATTACTAAGTACCTCATCAAGTGGAAGAATTTACCAATAGAATATTTGACATGGAAAGATGAGTCCTTCATACCGAAGCATCCAAAACTAACCAAGAATTGAGGACAACACTTATCTGAAGGGGAGGGGCATGTTAAGCCCTAAATTTTGGCACATTCCCCCCTAAATTGGTCACTTTATATTAGTATTGTTGTATTATGGATGCCGGCTTGAGTCCATTAGTGGTAATTGCACCTCTTTGTCTCCTATATATATCAAGGAGACATTTTGAATCATCTTGTCTTGTCTTGTCTTGTCTTGTCTTTTCTTATGTACCTAGTACATTTATAAGGAGGTTTCCCCCTCGAAGAGGCTTGCTATTCATCTATTTTCTCATTATTAAGGCATGGATTACTCTTTCTTGTCTATTTATGCTCTTTTGGGGAATTTGTTGCATAACAAATCACCCATTTGAAGCCACACATTTTCACAATGACCAACACATTTCATAGCTCCTCCATTTGTAATCATGCTTTGGAAGTTTTTTATAGCTGGTATATAGCAGTGTTTCTTGGACTACTCGATGATGAATAAAGGGATGAATAAAGGTATGTATGATACCACCTTCAATTAAGACAATGACCTTGTGATGTTTAAGGTAGCCATTCAATTTGAGGGTTGGGGGAGAAAAAAGATAATCAAGGCATGAAAAGAGATATGAGGTTCTTCCTCCAGTAGATTAGGATACGGAATGTCCTACACAAGTGGATGGGGAACTTCATGGGTTCTAGCTTCAACTTCCTCATCATAAATGTCCTCGAAAATGACCATAAATATATTTTACTCCTTACATTATGGTCAGGGGAATATTTCTCATCACAGTTGTAGCAAACACCTTTGAGTTGGTGCTCTACTATTTGAGGTTGGCTTAACTTTTGTCTCTTTACAGGTGGAGAGGTTAGGGAGGGATTAGTGGAAGGGAAGGAAGGTGGGCATAGATAGAGAATAAATTGGACCTTTTCTATTTGAGCATTCATCATATTTTGGGATTCTCTATCTCTTTGAGTGGAATCAAACCAAGTAGTAGGAACAACCATTAAGACCTATGCACGTATCTCTTCTTTCAAACCACTGATGGAACATTCCTTGTAAAAAGTATCAGACACGCCTTTAGTGCAAATGACTAGCTTCTCAATAGATGATATGAAATATTTGAAAACACCTAATTGTTTGAGATTGGTCAATTTATCTAAATAATGCTTGTATGTTTCAAAATGTTCATATAGGACTTAAACAAATTGTGTCCAAGTAATATAACCATTGTAGAATTTGTTGTGTCGTTTCCACCATTGCTAGTGTTCGAGATCTAAATATAATACACCCACTCTATTTTTCACCATATCATCTATGATGACATGCAAAGAAATTTAATGTTCCATCTAAATAACCCATCGAATTTAGTGATATCCACTTTAGGAAGTATGTGCAACATTTGAGTCATTGTATCTTAGATAAGCGAAGTAGAGTGAGGCCCATTGGGATTGGATGAGCCAGACCCTTCCTTGTGTGAATTTTAGTCTAGTTCATGGTAGATTAAAGATGAATAAGGAAAGAGTGTCGTGAAGTGGGTTATCTGGTCATAAACTAATTCGGCCAATTTGGTAAGCTTGCCACAAATGTCATCAAGATTTTAAGGAGTAAAAGAGTGGTTGCAGTCTAACTTGTGTTGCAACTCATCCTATAGTGTTTCCAGTTGGAAAATTTGTTGGAGAGATTATCACCTCCTCGAGTGTTAGCCATAGGAAGAATGTGTCCACAAAAGTGTGTAAGGAAGAGTGGTACCAATGTGATTAGCTTGGTTCAAGGATTCTATTAAGACATGTTGGAAATAAGGATCTAAAGATGTGGGTGTGAAAAAAGGGTTATTGAAGAATAATACCAATGAAATCAATGCAACATAAGTATTATGTTGAGATGGGTCTGCAATAACGGTGCAGGAAGGAATATTACTCTAGCTCGAATATTATTTTGCTGACAAAATTCCCAAATTCTTAATATTGTAATTTATGTAGGAATTTCATGGACTAGTTATAGAGGGAAGGGAATTGAGTGTCCTAAGGGTAAGGGAGTGTTAGGTATTATAGATCTCTGATATAATTGGAAGGTCCAACAATAATACTCAACCCAATCTCTCAGTGTAATAACTAAGGAGGATCGATTGTTTGCTTACCTATACTAACTGACTACCAAATCTCTCAGGGTAATAATTAAGGAGGATCGATTGTTCACTTACCTGTACTACCTGACTACCTAGGTACTAGAGAGTAATTTTCCCCAATGTTGTGCTCGGTGTCACTATAGAATCAAGACAGTCGATCGAATTATCTAAAGCTAGTTTCAGGATACCTAGGGGACTTCTAACATACCCAAGGGTATGTGGAATTGAAATTCCATATACAGGCAATGACTGAAGTGATACTACTCGAAGGGGTACCAACAAGGGTTATAACGGTCTCAAACAAGGTAAACCTCGTTTATTTCCTATTTACAGTACTCCTTGAATGCGGATTTACTTGTTGAACTATATATTAATGTGTTATTTATATATGTTGGATCATGTCTCTAGCCTAAGAAAAACCTAAATTTTTTGGCTAAAGAAAGTGCTCTAATATCATAGGTTATGTACCTTAATAGTAGAATAGGAGATTCATAGTAGAAATAACATAATAAAGAATGATTTTAGAATGAAAGGACAAAATTACGGTAGAAACAAACAATTGTAGACAACCAACTATCATAATAGAAATACCTTTATTGATGAAAGTAATGTTCACTTTCCTCTTTGAAGGGGCAACCTCCAAATGATCAAAGCTTTGATTAAAATATACTTCACAAGACATCTTATTACATTGCTTATACTCCTTTATATATTTTCTAGTGAAGGAACTTTCTAGTAGGTAGAACCTTCTAGTAGGCCTTCTTAGTGAATGAACTTTCTAGCAGGAGGAACCTTCTAGTAAGTCTTCTTACATATATTTCTTTCACGCTACATATTTATGGGCCTTATTTAATATATATGGCCTCAATACATAACAATTGATATATTTAAATGGGTTAGGGTATGACCCTAACACATATTGAGCAAAGAACTATGAGCAACAAGTATAAAGTATGAGCGTTAACGTTAATACAATAATAGCTTGGGTTAAAGAGATATCTCCCTTGGTGTACAACTTGGAGAAATGGTAATGTATAGAAACATTAATTTATTCAAATTAAGCGATGGTTGTTCTAGTAGTTGTCTCTATTTGTGACACACGATTTCTTATATTACAAGAATTGGCTTGGTTTTGAAAAAAAAAAGTGTTTTAATCACCAGATTTTAACCATAGGTTGCATGAATTATTCTCCAACATTCCTCTTCTTCATTTTTCTTTTTATGAAGTTTTGTAGCTAACATAGCCTCTTGTATATGGAGTTCCTTATTCTATATTTCTTCTTCCACTTTGCACTGTAGTTTGTGTAAAGTTGCATGATAGTTCTTTCTTGCTTTGGATATAGAGCATATGAGATGTTTTCCAAATTTTGGAGACCTTTCTTCAGTTCTTTGATATTTTGTTCCAAAATGTAAGAAGGTGACTTCTAATAGGGAATTGTCCATGCTTGCTTAATTGTGGTCCTTGCTTCCTTAAAGTGTAACCACATAGCATTGGATTTGAATGGGGTTGGACCATAGTCCTTTTCCAAGTCTATGATTAGGTCTATGGGATTATGATCAAATACAATGGAGGGAAATATTTCTAATCTAAGTTGGAGTGAATTGGTGAGGAAGGAGAGTTGGAATAAGAAATGATCAAGCCTTTCAATGATGTGCCCCAAGTTTCTTATGCAATTTTTCCAAGTGTACTTACCCCTGATTGGGTGTTGGGAAAGGAGATCCCACTATCTAATAAAATCCTTAGCTATAATTGTTCACTCATTCATGAGTTAATACATGTATTTCTTTAAGGACTTCTAGTATTTTAATTTCTCTTGCAAACTATTAGGTGCATAAATATTGAAATGTTGGAACCTAAAACTTGTAGCCTCTTCATAGAGAAGGATGAATAACCAATTTATCCATGTCATTACATCAAGAAGGGTAAGAGTGTCAGGGTCCTAAATTGTGCAAATTCCTTGTAATGCATGCAATGTTGCTTAGAAGTTGACGTGATTGTTCTTTTATTAGATTTTTAAATTTATTGTTTGTATGTCTTTGTTTCTAGGTTTGGTCTCTTGGATCAACATAAATTATAGTTTTTAGTTGTGGATCCAGCTCCTTAAACTTAATTATTTTATTTGGATGTTGCTCCTAGTCCCCTTTAATTCTATGAGAGAACTATCACTCATCAAGAGAGGGGGGATATATTCCCTTGTTGAAGGCAGGTGGTAAAGTTTCTTGAATTCCCAATGATTTCTCTTTATTAGTCTCTTCTCTCGGGTTGCTTTCATTGGATTTATTCCTTGTTTTGAACATTTTCTATGGTGATTTGTAGTGTCCTCATTGCCTCGATTCATTGGACATATAAGGATCTAAATTTGATATTGGTTTATACAGGTCAATGGTATGGGGGAGGAGGTGGAGGGGGTTTCTAAATGGGATGTATATATATGTTTAACCACATAACATATGAGTGGGGAGAGGGCCGTAGAGGAGGATGAGTCCATTTATAGTCTAGAAGGTTGGGGGTTGTGGGGGAAAACATGTAGGAAATCAAGGGGAACATGAAGGGGGGGTTTGAGATAAACTAAGGAAAAGGAGGATTTAAGCAGAAGAGGGAGGGATGGATCCTCTAGAAGGGGGTTTGTTAGAGATATTAGATCCTCGAAATGATTGGATTGTAGAGAGAGGGTTGCGAAGGGGGAATAAGAGGTGTAGTCTTGGATTCTTTGAGAGAGGAATGAAAGAGAAGAGACCTTCAATGGTGGACCTCTTAGTATTCTTCTGAAAATACCAAGAAAAATGATCATATTCACGATATATATTGCACTTAAAAGGAATTTTCTCATAATCCAGAGACTGTATATGGCTCTAATCTCTTATTTGTAATCTCATTACTTTTGGGAGCCAACATTTGAGGTCAACTTCTACACAAATCTTGGAATAAGAACGGAGGCATTGTTTGGGGAGGATATATCAATAAATCACCCAAGTCTACTTCTTATATAAGCTAATGGTTTGTCATCACAGAGAATTAGTTAGAGGTGCAGTAGGTGCACCTAGACTAGAACAACAATGGGGGTGTTAGCTTCCAAACTAAAGTTAAGAGAACGATGATTGAGATACATTCCTCACCTAATGATGTATGAACCACTCCTATAGATGATACCTATATCATCGTTTTCTTAAAACAAAAAAGTGAAATCCTTGGCCACGTAAGTGGACTTGAATCCTTCCTTGATTAAGGTTCTCTAGTTCATTAAGACTATTTATCCATTAATTTTGGGGCCCGTTAAATACTTGTGAACTATCCGACTAATTTCCTTTCATAGAAGGAGAGCGTTTTTTTCCTTGGGGAAACTAGTTAAATTCCACCATGGGGATTTCATCTAGTTTTCTAACTAACATAGATTGTTTCACTTGTGGTGTTGTTGGATTTTTCCTAGTTTTCAATAAATTCCACTTGAAAGAGGTGATTTCTTCCCTAAATGAGAGGCCTAGTTTGTTTGATGTTGCACCTAACCTATCATTACCCATGACTCTGATGGTGTAGGATAAAGAAAGGGAGCATGAGAGTTAGCAAATCCTCCTTCTATTGTCATCACCACCACTCCATTAATCCCTTATAATCACAACCTTATGAAACCCTAGCCGATGCTCAATGAAAAATTTTTATGGCCTATATTTTTCCATTTGGATAATTTTCCTATTTTTCAAAAATGATTTACCATTTTCCATTTTTTTCCAAAAATGATTTACATAAATTTCTATATGATAAAATTATTTTACTTAAAAAAACCACCAATTCTTTTTAAAGAAACTATATTAAATCCTTAAGCCCACATGGGTTAGAGCAATTGGTAATGAGTAATTGAGATGAGAAGTTGTAAATGGAAGGTCATAAGTTCAAGTCCCTGTGGGTACTTACTTACACACAAAAAAAAACTATATTAAATCCTTAAAAATTTGAGCATTCTTACAAACATGTCACCAAACACTTAAAATTGACATTTTATGAATAAGTAAGAATCACTAGAGTTTCATCCCTTATAAGATAAGTATGAATCCTTATAAATTTCTTTCCATCAATCCAAGTTTTGTAATGGACTCATTAGACCCTCAATATAGGTTTTGCACCCTTAATCAAGGGTCTAATACGCTCCTCTACAAACCCTCCATTGGGGGGTTGATTTGACTAAAATCCTTGAGAGTGTGTTGAACCCATTTATGCCCCCCTATCCTTGCGAAAAAGAGTGACTAATGTACACAGATTGACACATTACTAATTATCTTGTATTGAGAGAAAATTTTCAACATATTGTATAAAACATGTTGTGTTTACAATAAGCTTGAAATGTAATGCCTCTAGATAATCATGAAGTGATAAAAAAAAAATCTTATGATGGATCAAACCATTCTAGGAGGTTTTTTAATTAGTACATTTTTAATCATGAAATACACATCCTAGGGAAACCCATTAGGCGCTTCCCCTCATTCTGAGGATGGTACCAGGATAAACTAGATTTTGTAGAAGCTCGAGGTTTTGTCAACATAGGGCTCAAGATCATTAAAAAAATATACTCATTAAGAGATAAACATGTTACTTGTAGGAATTGAACTCAGGTGGGGAGGATAACAATCCTGATCACAACCTCCTAGGCTAGACCCAAATGACAAAAAAATGGGCATTAGGGACCATCGGCGAAATACATTTTATCTCGCACTCTTGTTGGAATATTTTATATTCCTTGGAAGGTAATAATGTCTTTGTATTATGTCGGAAGATATCTACAATGATTATGTAAAAGAGTAATACATTATATCCCATATTCATTATGGTAAATTATACTCTTGATATTCATTATTATATAAAGAGATGTTATTGTGGAGAATTATATTATTCCACATGTAATATGTGAGAGTAATTCCTCCTCATCTCTTAGTATATAATAGAGTCAAGGGAGTCACATCACTCATATATCATGATCTTTACTTATTCACACAAGTATTGCTATATTGTATTGGGGTTATTGGAATTGCTCTCTTGTAAGATTGAGGGAGATATTTTAGAGATAATAGAAAACTACCTTCCCGTGGTCGTAGCCCAATTGGGTGAACCACGTATATCTGGTGTACTCCTTTCTAGTGTTTTGTTTCTGTACTTATTGTTGATATATTATTGTTTTGCATAGATAGGTAAGCTAGTTTATCTAGATCCATATCTCTGACATGGTATCAGAGCTAGTCGCTATGATCTAACACCTTCTATTGATTTCAAAACAATATTTTATCATTTGGGCATTGTTTATTTTGTAGATTTGCTTTCTATTTGGTAGCCATTAGGCTTCTCTTCAAATTTGGGCATGTTTCTGCAGTTTTTTTTTCTAACCCTAACCTTGTTGTAAAAAAAAATTTGCAGAAATTTTTCAAGGGTTTCTTGAATGTTTTTTTGTAGATCTATATGATTTTCTTATTCTCCTCAAGGAGATCTGTCTTCTGGTTGACAGATCAACATTTTTCGTCCAAGTTTTGTAGACTTTGTGGAGGTTTCCATCTTTGGCAGATTCGACACTGTTTTCGGCCTCTAACTTGACGTTCGCGACTTTTTCTTCGCAGAACCCACGGTTAACCGCGACTGTGCCTATTGCGAACCCGCAATTATACTGTAGACCCGCGACTTCCAGTGAGAAGACCCACATATTATACGGCATACTCGCGACCATTCTCACTACTCACTCGCGTGTACTTCAGTCTACTCGCTACCCTCCTGTGCAGAGACCCGCGAGTGCTTCGGCATAGCTGCGACTTTACTGCACAGACACCTGCGAACGCCCTGATCAGAACCACAACATTCTCCTTTACAGACCTGTGAACCCACGACTGAGTCTACTAGAAACCCGCGAGTAACCACGACCTTTGTCGTGCAGCACTCGCGAGTATCAACTTTTATTCGCTTGTTTCCTGTGGCAAAACCCGCGAGTGGATTTTCTTGGCACTTTTTTTTCAGAAGGGTTGTAAGTAAAAGTTTATTTTCCTTTATTGTTTTTTCTACTGTGTTTCTGCAGTTCAGTACGGTAAAGTATTTCAGTTTTCTATTATTCACTTTTTCTCTTGTCATTTCTAGCATTTGGATTTTATTTTTTCTACCATTATGACTTCAGAAGTAGCTTTTGTTCCTGAACTTGTTGGTCCTAACTATCTTGCATGGAAGAGAAAAATGATTGATGTTTTAAGGAGTAATAATCTATGGAGGATTGTCAATGGTGAACACACAAAACCTGTTGATGCTCAAGCTTTGGCTATGTGGGAAGATAAATGTGATCAAGCAAGAGGGCTCCTTGGTCAAACAGTTTCAAATAGTCTTCAGGTAAATATAGAGGCAAAAGATAGCCTCGTTGAGGTATGGAAAATTCTTGCTTCTTTATTTGATAAATCTGATGATGTTTATGCTTATTATCTTGAAAATAAGATTTTTGAGCTAGATCCTGCTAAATTTGAAAGAGTAGAATTATATCTTACTGAAGTGAAAACCTTAAATGAAAAATTAAATAATTGTGGTAAAGATTACAAGAAAACAGACACTACTCTTATAATTCTTGTAGAACAAAAATTTCCATCTTGTTTTGATATGTTCATTCAAACTAGGAATAGAGCCCTTGAATTGTCTTCAAATACCACGAAACCTATTTTTGATGATTTTTGTAAAGGGTTGATTAATGAGCAAGAAATTTTAATTGTTTCAGGACAAGTCTCACCTAATAAAGCTCTAATGGCACATAATAAGAATCCTAAGATCATTTTTAATAATGCTAAAGGTTCTTGTTCACACACTTCAAAACCTACTAATAATTCTGGTAATGCTTCTAATGCACATCATGAATCTAGTAAGAAGAAGAAAATGTATGATCCTTGTAAGCGTTGTGGTAAAACTAATCATCCTGAAAAGAATTGCTTTAAATTGAAACGTTTAATGGCTAAGTCTAAAAAGAATAGTTCTTATGAAGCACAAGTAGCTTTATGTGCATTTGTTGTTTCTTCTAGTAATTCTTCTTCTAATGTGGAATGGATAATGGATTTTGGTGCTTCTAAACATATGATTGGTAATGCTTCTTTATTTACATCTTATGACATTCCTAAAAACACATCTCAGAAAGTATCTATAGGTGATGGTAAACAACTTTCTGTAATTGGTTCTGGTAATGTTAATGTTGCTAATGGTCAATTGGAAGATGTTTTTCATGTTGAAAATATGCCCATTAACTTACTTTTTATTTATCGTGCATGACAAAAAGGATTTAAATTCGAAGCTTGGCCTGATAAATATGTTCTTAAGAATATCAATAAAAATTTCAAAGTAGTTTCTTCTGGTCCTGTTGATCATACTATTGGTTTATATAAATTTGTTGGTTTTAATTCAACTAAAAGACAACCTTTTTATTCCTATATTGCTCATGCTGATGAACTAAGTAAATTATGACATGAAATATTAGGTCATTTGAATTATGGTAAAATGAAAATGTTAACTAAAATGGTACATGGATTACCTTTCGTCTACTAACAGTGTTTGTGAAGGTTGTGTTCTTGGTAAACATCATATAGAAATGTTTGATAAAGGTAAAGCTTGGCGTGCTAAAGAACCTTGAAATTAATTCATAGTGACATTTGTGGTCCTCTTGAAGTTCCTTCTATATCACATACAGTCGATTTTCTTACCTTTATTGATGACTTTAGTAGAAAATCATGGGTTTATTTTTTGAAACATAAAAGTGACACTTTTTCTAAATTTCAAACTTTTAAATCCTTGGTTGAAAATGATTCTGGTAAAAAGATTAAGACTTTAAGAACTGATAATGGGGGGGAATTCATTAAGAAATAATTTGAAGTATTTTTATCTAAACATGGAATTCAACATCAAAAGACTGTTCCTTACACACCTCAACAAAATTGTATTGCTGAAAGGAAAAACACAACTTTAGTTGAAATGGCTAGATGTATGCTTTATTCAAAAGGATTACATAAGAAATTTTGGGCCGAAGCCATAAGTTGTGCTAACTTTATTTGAAATAGAGTTCCTACAAAAGTTGTTAAGTATGTTACCCCTGAGGAAAAATGGAATGGAAGAAAACCTGATATTAGTAACTTTAAAGTGTTTGGTTGTGAATGTTGGGCTCATATTCCTGATGAAAAACGAAAAAAGTTAGAACCCAAGTCTCACAAGTTTATATTCATTGGTTATTCTGAGGATTCTAAGGATTATAGGTTGTTTGATCCTTCTAATCAAAGTGTCATCATTACAAGAGATGTTCAATTTATTGAAGTCTCTACACCAGCTAAGTCTGTCGAACCTCATGTTACTTTGAATATTCCCTTATCACCTGTTACTCCTATATCAATTACTCCTTCCAGTTTTGTGACTGATATTAGTTCACCTTCTTTTTCTTCTTCAAGTATTCCACCTGAATGTCTCGAAGCTCCTAAAGTGACTTCTGTCCCTTCTAAAATTCCTATTTGGGCCCGGAAAACTCTTGAATCTGCAGGAAGTGATATTGGAATCCAAGTTCCGATAGTCGTAGAACTAGATCTAACTTTGCTCTTATGACAAAAATTTTGGCCACAGAAGATCCTACTACTTATGCTCAAGCTAAGGGTAAATCTAATTGGGAACAAGCTATGTCTGTTGAGTATGATTCTCTTATGAAGAACAAGACTTGGTCTCTTGTTCCTCTTCCTTCAGGAAAGAATTTAGTTGGTTGTAAATGGGTTTATAAAACTAAATTTATTGCAAAAGGACGGATTGAAAAGTATAAAGCTAGATTAGTTGCAAAAGGATTTAATCAACTTAAAGGAAAGATTATAATGAAACTTTTGCTCATGTTTTTAAAATAAATACAATAAGAACCATTTTATCTATTGTTGCATCTTATAAATGGGAAATACACCAAATGGATGTTAAAAGTGCTTTTCTAAATGGTGATCTTAATGAAGACATTTATATGTAACAGCCTCCTAGTTTTATTAATGTTGAATCATCAAGTTTAGTATGTAAATTACACAAGTCTTTATATGGTCTTAAACAAGCACCTGGGGCTTGGTATAACAAAATTGATGCATATTTCTTGAATAATGGTTTTAAGAGTTGTATATATGATCCTAACCTGTATGTTAAGCATGTTGATGATAATACCATTGTTATTGTTTTATATGTGGATGATCTTATTATCACTGGCAGCCAAATTGTTCTCATTCAAAGTATGAAAAGTGATCTTCAAAAGCAGTTTGAAATGACTAATATCGGTATATTGCACTATTTCTTGGGTATTCAAATTTGGCATTTGGCAGATGGTATTTTTCTCTCTCAACCGAAGTATGCTACATATTTATTGGCTCGTTTCCATAAGAGTGATTGTAAACCGACTCCTACGCCTTTTCAGTCCAGTGTAAAGTTAATTGTTGAGTGTACTACTCCTCTTGTTGATGCTACTCTTTATCGTCAACTCGTGGGAAGTTTGATATATTTAATTCACAACAGACCAGATCTCTCTTTCGCTGTCAGTATGCTTTCGTGGTTCATGCAGCAACCTCATGAAAGTCATTGGCAAGCAACAAAGAGAATTCTGAGATATTTACAGGGGACATTGTACTATGGTGTTTTTTATTCGAGTAGTGCTACAGTTTCACTTTCTGGTTATACAGATTCTAACTGGGAAGGTGATAGTTCTGATCGGCGATCAACTGTTGGTTATATATTTCAACTTGGTTCAGGTCCGATTTCTTGGTCCAGCAAAAAGGTGAAGACTCTTTCTTTATCGTCGTGTGAAGCAGAGTATAGAGCATCCAAAGAAGAAGCAAAGGAAGCAGTTTGGTTATGGCATGTTCTCATTGAGCTTGGTCTGGTTCCAAAATACTCCACTCTGTTGAAGTGTGACAATCAAGGTGCAATTTAGCTTGATTATAATCTGGTATATCACTCCAAGACAAAGCATATCGATCTTGATACTCATTACATTCGAGGTCTCGTCGCATATGGTGTTCTTTCTCTTGAGTATTTTCCTACAAAGTAGAAGGCAGTCGATATCTTCACCAAATCCTTAACAGCACCGAAGTATGTGCATCTTTGTTCCTTACTTGGGATGAGGGAAGTTGTCATCAAGGGGGAGCAGTAATGACTCCTTCATTCCTTTGTTAGTGGGCTTTTCTCCTAGCCATTATTAAGGGGGAGTGTTGGAATATTTTATATTCCTTGGAAGGTAATAATGTCTTTGTATTATGTCGAAAGATATCCACAATCTTATGTCAAAGAGTAATACATTATATCCAATATTCATTATGGTAAAGTATACTCTTGATATTCATTATTTATAAAGAGATGTTATTATGGAGAATTATATTATCCCACATGTAATATGTGAGAGTAATTCCTCCTCATCTCTTAGTATATAATAGAGTCAAGGGAGTCACATCACATATATCATGATATTTACTTATTCACACAAGTATTGATATATTGTATTGGGGTTATTGGAATTTATCTCTTGTAAGCTTGAGGGAGATATTCTAGAGATAATAGAAGACTACCTTCCCGTGGACATAGCCCAATTGGGTGAACCACGTATATCTGGTGTACTCTTTTCTCTTATTCTCTTTCTGTACTTATTGTTGATATATTATTGTTTTTCATAGATAGGTAAGCTAGTTTAGCTAGATCCCTATCCACAACTCTAGCCTGTAAGAGAGAATGTGATTTGTTGGTACCTTTCCAAATATCCACAAATATTAGCTTTCTAACATGTACATACCCTACCCACCCTATAAAATTGAACATGTGAACTCTAAAAATAAAACACTTGTTCTTAACCATTAGGCCCACTCACTTTGTACATATTTCTTAATTAGTATATCCACCTAGTCATTATTTGCACGTGTCCATTGAGTTGATTTGTATGCTCCAAAATTGGTACATATCTAACTAAATTTTACATTGAGAGTTTTTCGATTGATGTATCCATTTCAATTGCCATGTAAATAGATTCACTGTGTCAAGAAGACAACCATTTTGTTAGAATAATTAATACTCCATCCTCATCCTACCTTAGCATTATCTCTTAATTAGTATATCCATAAGCCACCTAATGTTCCCCGCATGCATCATTTGAGGACCACTTGAGTCAGTTCCCTATATTTCAGGAGCCAACTCAATGTTCCAGTTCAATCCACCTAAGTTATCTAACTCTTGTGCATGGTTTATGCTCTGATTTCCACTGATTGTGGCCTCTTCCACTCTTTTCTAAGTGATTTGCATGACAAACTCACTAATGCCCCCTCCTTGGTCAGTTAACTGGCCGTGTCTTTAGTTAACTAAGTTTTGGTTCAGTTCAGTTCAATTTGGGTCTTCAGGAGCACTCCGGTGGTGACAATTCCTATGCTAGACAAACTGAGACTCGAATTCTGCTAGGTGATTCGAATTCTATCCATTGTAACATCATTGTTGACTATACTGATTATTGGATCATGTGAAATTATTTTGTTCCTATATGAGTTCTCATGCATGATTAATTGTCTGCTCATTTTTACTGTAATTTTCACTGTAATTCATCTTCTCTACTCATTCTTTCTCTGTGACGTATACTCAGCTCCATGATCTGGTGTGATTTAGAATTTCACATGGTATCAGAGCTCAGTGAGCATAGGTTGAGCAGCTGCTTTCAGTAGTGCACCAGAATCCTCTAGATTTCCACAGCAAATCCTAGTGCCATTGCATTGTATTCATTGGAAAAATACTTTGAGGTCTATCCAGGTGTGAAGGATCCGGAAAAATGTGCCTATTGTCCTAAACCAGTGCTCAGTAGTAGTCTATCTCCAAAATTGAGAGTTTTTTGCAGGAAATTGAAATTTTTTCAGTGCAGCAGTAGCGGCAGTACCACATTGTATTAGCTACAGCAGCTCTAATGGAGAATTTGAATGCTCCTCTCTCTCCCAGGATCCCGACACCCTTCAATTATTTTGATTGGAAGGATGATATCCAGATGGTGTTGCGCAACAAATTACTGTATAGGGTAAAAATGGGAAAGGAGATCGAACCTCAAGTAGCTGTTGAGAAGGAAAAGTAGTTGAATAGATTGGATGAAGCATTTGGTTGCATGTCTATTCATATTTCCAGAGATCTATTCTTCCACCTCGATGGATTGAAGACTCCAAAATATTTTTGGTTGAAGTTGGAGATCCTCTTCAGAAAACAAGATGAGCTAAGGGAACATATTCTGGAGAATGAGTTGGTTTCTCTTCAACCCAGCAGTTTCGAAACCATCCAGCAATTCTTTTCCAAATTCAAATCTTTGGTCATGCAGTGCAAGCAATGTGGCATTGAGAAGAAGGATGAGCAGTTGGTGCTATCCATTTTGAGAAATCTTGGTCCTGAGTTCTCCATCTTTGTTTCTACCATCCATTCAGGGAGATTGTCAATCCTTGGTTGGAAAATTCCATCCGTAGATGTTTTCACTGAATCTATCATCCAACAAAAATACAAATTGATTCAGATGGGCGCCTTGAAGGCCTCCAAAAATCAAGCTATTATGGTTGGAGAGTCAAAAAGTGCGAATGCAAAAGGGAAGCAAAAAGGAAAAGAAAAGAAGCAATTTGAACCCAAGAAGAATGCAAAGTCTAGTCCATCAGAAGGAGCCTCCATCTTTAAGAAGGACAATCAAAAGAAATTTTAGAAATCCAAGTGTACATACTGCAAGAAGGGTAACCATCCTAAGATTTCTTGTATGAAGAAGACCATTGATCAAATCGAAAAAATTCTTGAACATCATAACATTTCACTCCCTGAAGGCGCCATGAAGACAGATCCAGGTGGCAAGTTAGAAGAACATGAGAGATACCATGCATTGAAGGATGGATTCTCACAATCCCAAGCCTTTCTTATTGATTCTAAAGCCTCCAACCACATGGTTTCCTACAGAGAGCCATTTTATTCATTAGATCTCACTGATGGCCCTAGCATACACATGGGAGATAACTGTCATATATTTATTAGAGGGAAGGGAACAATACACTTGAGCATGGAAATTTCAATAATGTGTTATATGTGCCTTCTCTAGCAGCTAATTTTTTTTCTATTTATCAGATGACACACACAAATTCACCAAAGAAAGTAGTATTTGGACCTGACACAGTTGAGGTTGCAGAGATCTCATTTGGGAATATGATAGCCAAAGGAGTTACAAACCATGCCTCCATGTCATATGATTTCTCCTGCTTCTTTCCATTCTCACATCAAAGTGCTCTCTTGACTCATGCAAATGAGACAAGCAGACTCTGGCATGAAATATTCGAACACCTAAACTTCAAATAACTTCAACAGTTGCACAAGGAAGAGATGGTTGAAGGTTTTCCGGACATAAAGTTATCTCAAGGAAATTGCAAAGGTTTCTTGGTATGTAAGCACCCAGAGCGAAAGTATGATGTTGGGAAGGCAAAGAGAGCTTCCTCCATACTAGATCTGATTCATAGCGATGTTTTAGGACCGATGCCCACTGATTCAATGAATGGATCCAAATACCTTTTGAAATTCATTGATGACTACTCTAGGTTCTGTTGGATCTACTTTTTCAAATAGAAATATGAGGTATTTGAAATCTTCAAAGTTTTCAAAGCCTTAGTTGAGAACACTACTGAAGGAAGATCAAGGCACTCAGATCAAATAATGGAGGGGAGTACATCAAGAAGGAGTTGCAGCAACTATGTGCTTCTGAAGGTATTCAAATGCAACATTTTGTCTCATACACACCACAACAAAATGGTGTAGTAGAGAGGAAGAATAGGTCATTGAAAGAGATGGCTACTTGCTTGCTTGAACCAAGATATCTCCCATCAAATATCTGGGCATAAGCAGTGAACTGTGCCACATACATTCAAAATAGGGTACCCCACAAATCTGTTGATGGGGTCACTCCATTCGAAGCATTGAAGGGACACAAACCTTATGTCTCTCAACTGAGGGTTTTTGGATCCAAGGCATGGGCCAGAATCCCCTCTGAAAAGAGGAAAGCACTTCAACCTCAAAGTAGTGAATGCATTCTTCTTGGATATGTAGAAGATGCACAATCTTACAAACTGATGGAGATTGCAACCAA
This sequence comes from Larix kaempferi, assembly GCA_027924585.1. Classification (NCBI taxonomy): domain Eukaryota; kingdom Viridiplantae; phylum Streptophyta; class Pinopsida; order Pinales; family Pinaceae; genus Larix; species Larix kaempferi. The sequence continues at coordinate 10,689,401 of BSBM01000613.1, forward strand.
GAGATGCTTCATTGAAAGAAGTGTTCAATTCAATGAGGATCCATTGCACGATCTACAACTAGTTGAAGAACAAGGTATAACTGATTTACCTATTCCATTTGCTCCTAATGATGTTTCTACAAGTGATCCACATTCATATTTCGAAGAAGAAGATCAATATGATTGAGATCTAGATATTGATTATGAAGATCTATCAGATCTAGATCCAGATCCAACACCTACTCCCAATCCAAAGCCTAAATGGGATAAAAATCTTATTAAGGTATCTTGGAACATTGTTGGAGATCCATCTTACTACAGAAGAACAAGATCTCAATACCAAGATGCAAACATTGCACTTTTCCGTATAGATCCACTTCTCCCTGAGAGGTGCTTTATGATGGTGGGGTCTGATCCACAGTCTTGCATATAGGCTTGCCATGATCCGAGATGGAAAGAAGCCAAGGATGAAGAATATGAGTCACTATAGAACAATGAGATATGGGATTTTTTCTCTCTTTCCCCAGGGAGGAATCTAGTTCAGTGCAAATGGATCTACAAAACAAAGCTTGCATCCGATGGATCTTTAATAAAGTACAAGGCTCGGTTGGTTGCAAAGGGGTAATCACAAGTTCAAGGTTTGAACTACAATGAAACATTCGCTCCTATAGCAAGAATGGATTCAGTAAGGGTTGTTTTCGCCATTGCATCTTCGAATGCATGGGAGGTACATCAAATGGATGTAAAGAATGCATTTTTGCATGGTGACTTAGAAGAAGAGACCTACATGAAACAACATGAGGGGTACACTGATGATCCTTCCTTGGTATGCAGACTGAGGAGATCACTGTATGGGCTCAAGCAATCCCCAAGGGAATGGTATGAAAAGATGGATTCCTTCTTACTGTCGCAAAATTTTGGAAGATGCAAATCTAATTCCAATGTTTACATGCAACAAAAGGGAGAATGTCTACTATTGATTGTTTTGTATTTGGATGACTTGGTCATCACCGGAGGATCTGCTACTCGGTTCAAGCACATCAAGTCTTCCTTGAACAAAGTATTCACTATGACAGATCTAGCACTGTTAAAACAATTCATTGGTTTTGAAGTAACTCAAAATGCTTCAGGGATCATGATTTCATAGTCAAGGTAAGCATCTGATTTATTGACAAAGTTCCATATGGTTGATTGCAAAGCCACATCGTTTCCCTTCCTATCTGGCATTAGATTGGAATAAGGTGGTTTTGCTCCCTTGGTTGATAGCACTCTTTATAGATAGCTTATTGGTAGCTTGTTGTATTTAACACATTCTAGACCAAATCTATCATATGCTATTGGTGTTGAGGCTAGGTACATGCAGGAGTCACGCAAGCTGCATTGAAAAGCAACTAAGAGGATCTTGCACAATTTGCAAGGTACAAGAGAGTTTGGTATTCATTATTCTTTTGGTGCTCAACTAGATCTGGTTGGTTTTACTGACTCATACTGGGCTGGAGACAATACTGATAGGAAATCTACTTCAAGGTACGTATTCATGTTGGGATCAGGACCAATCTGTTGGTCAAGCAAGAAGCAAGCAAAACTCACACTTTCTTTAGTAGAGGCAGAGTACAGAGGGGTTGTGAATGCAGTTATCCAAGCAGTTTGATTGCATGGGATCTTGACAGAGTTTGGCCTTATGCACCCTTTTTTGAGTGCTTTGCATGACAAACTCACTAATGCACCCTCCTTGTTGAGTTAACTGACTGTGTCTTCAGTTAACTGAGTTTTGGTTTAGTTGAGTTGAGTTTGGGTCTTCCGGAGCACTCCAGTGGTGACAATTCCTATGCTAGACAGACTAAGACTCGAATTATCCTAGGTGATTCGAATTCTCTCCATTGTAACATCATTGTTGACTATACTGATTATTGGATCATGTGACATTATTCTGTTCCTATCTGAGTTCTTATGCATGCTTAATTGTCTGCTCATTTTTACTACAATTTTCACTGTAATTCATCTTTTCTGCTCATTCTTTCTCTATGAGGTATAATCAGCTCCATGATCTGTGATTTAGAATTTCACACATTTCTGATTGGATAGCTTACTATGGTCTACAAAACATATGTAAAAATTTTAAACTTTAGGATTGTGATAATAAAAACATTCATTTTTAACACTTTTAGAACCTAGGTAAGAAGAATAACGCTTTATCCTACAACCACTCAAACTAAACCCAATTCATAAAATCATCATAATTTAAATTGACATTTATCATCCCCTAAGATCAATGAAGTCCCACAATTTACAAAGTTACTCATCCTAAAGTGTTTTTAGGTTCTTCCATAACTAGTTTCAATATGAAGTAAGTTTTGATCATAATTTTAGTAATACTTATTTTGTTCTTTAACCTCATAATATTAAAAATATAGTTTAATAAATATATATTTAATTATATTCCAACTTTCTTAATAATAATTTCATTTTTCTTATTCATACGATCTTTTAATTTCATATTGATATAAGATTTAAGATACTTTTTCTTTTATTTTTAAAGTTTTAAGCCAAGCTACATAATCTTTAATTTGATAATGCTAACTACTACTACTAATACTAATAATAATAATAATAATAATAATAACTTTTTGTTACCGAAACTAACAAATTATGTTTTTAGAATATGTACATCATGACTTTAGTCTCCATAAAAGTATAGTATCTTAAATTAAGAAAATGATAAAAGTTGTTATATCTAGATATAACTCTTTTAGTTTTAATTATATGCTTATAATTGGAACATGTGTTTTTTTAAGTAAGTATCTAATTGTATATTAATGTATATAAATAATGGAGTAGTCTATTTATTCCAGGTTTGGGTTTTGATGGGAATCTTTTTTTTTCCAACCATAAAAAAAAATAACAAAATTCGACTAAAAATATGCTCATAAAAAGTTGAAAACGCAGAATATTTAGACTACACCATAAATAATAGCTTAATATTTAAGATTTGAAGTTTTAGTTAGTTTGTAAATTTGGTCAAATTTTTTTATTGAAAGATGAATTTAATTAATGATAATGGTTAATATTCATATTTAAAGTTTTAGTTAATTTATTAGTTTGGTAAAAAAATAAAATTATAGAAGACTAATTTAATTGATGATAATGATAATGGTTAATGTTTACATTTGAGTTTTTAGTTAGTTTGTTAGTTTGTTCAATTATTTTATTGAAAAACTAATTTAATTGACAATGGTTAATGTTCATATAAAACAAATTTTGTCTTCTTTTTTTTCATTTGGACATCAAGTGGTGGGAGTCGAAATGGGTGGGAAGGAAACTGGGTGGGAAGGAGTTGAAATCTAGGTAGAGAGGGCCATAGCCTCCCGTCTCAACCATCCAACCTATAATTCACTCACGAAACCAAATTTTGTCTATTTGACCTTAAGAGAAGAGAAAAGAAAGAAATTATTTGGTTTGTTTTAAAATTTTATTCTTTCGTTCAAAAAGCTTAAATAGAAAGGTTTGTATTGTAATAAAGATTTTTAATTTTTTTTTTTGTGTTAGGAGTCTTTTGTGCTTATTTTGTTAACTATAAGCTTGGGTGTTTGTGTAGCCTTAATTTTGTCTTCCACACCGAGTGTTTCTCCTATTGGGAATCTCAATGCAAAGTTGGCTTAATCTCTATGTAAATTTTTTATAATATTAATGTAAGTGCTAATTTACAAAAAATGTGGACGTAAGCATTGCATTTTAAGATAAAGTGATTTTCATATTCAAAACTCATAAACATAAACCACTCTTAACAATAGACATTTAAAATGGCTCAAATATTGAGGATTTTGCTTATATTCCTATTAGGCATGGAAACTATATTCTCCATCCGGATTGGAGTGTATGCCCAAGTGGATGCCCAAGGAACCAAAGTTGGCTTCTATTCCAATGTCCAAGAATGGAAATATCATGATATCAAATGTGGAAGCCCATGTGAAGGCCAACATAGTACTTTCTCCTAGACTTCTTAGGCTTCATTTCCATGATTGCTTTGTTAAGGTAAATTCACATGAACTATTCTTATTAAACCAACATTTATTGATGTGTGATTCTTAGTTAGTCACAGACTAATTACTAAAGACGATTACTTATCCTTCTTTGTATTCTATCCTTCTTTGTATTCTTCTCCTTGCAGGGTTGCTATGGATTGCTTCTTTGTATTCTATCTTGCTTTGTATTCTTCTCCTTGCAAGGTTGTTATGGATTGATATTGATTAGTGGCCCATCTGCCAAGATAAGTGTGCCTCCAAATATTGAATTGAGAAGATTCCAAGTCACTGATGATGCCAAGACAAGACTTAAAGTAAAATGGATAGGATTTGTTGCTTGTGTTGATATCCTTGCCATCACCACATTCAATGCAACAGTATTGGTAAGTATAAGATTTGTATTTTTGTTCAATAGTATTGGTAAGTACAAGATTTGTATTTGTGTTCCTTGTATATTATTTTTCTATTATTTGAAGAATAATAATATGAATTATTGTCATCTACTCAGCCTTCCAATCTATGATGGAGGAGAAGGAGGAAGAGAAGCACCAACATTTGGGAGGCATCTAGGTATTTGTCTAGTTACCATAAATCTATATCTTTATAGTCCTTTGGATGCTTATGGAGTAAGGTTGGTAGTTACTGCTCTTACACTCTTATTTTCATAGCTAAAGTGGGTAGCACTCAAGATGGCTATGGCTCTGGATTAATGCTCTAGGTGTGGATAAATGGATCATGTTCTTGCTTGGGATAAATTGAAATGGATTTGGCTTTAGAGAAATTGTACAAAAGCATATAAACATAGGTCTTCACGAATGTTTCATGCTCCTTGGTTGGATAGATATGTGGATAGATGGTGGATATGGCTACTGATGCATGCCCATGTATAATGTAATTGTTAGATAATTATATGAGTAATGTAATTGTCAATCATTATATGAGAGGATAATTCATAAATGTTAAAATAATTTAAGATTAAGTCTATATGTTTTTGGTTGAAATTCTTTATTATTTATTTTTTAAATCAAATTTTTATCATGACAAATATCTTAAAAATACTGCCACCACAAGGGAAGTAAGTCCCATTATCGATTTCTAAATCGGTTAAAAAATAAAATTTTTTTTTTTTCAAAATGTTCATATTAAGAATTTATTTTACAAAATGTTAGGACATCAAGACAATAATAACTAAAAACTCGGATTGAGTTCGGACCAAGGGAGAAATGCCAACACCTACTATTCCAAGTAGAGAATCAAGGTATGGCCAGAAATACAATCATTTCAATAGGGACTCAACAAGAACATCATGTCACTTACAAGAATTGAACTTGGGTGGGAAGGAAAACAATCATTTTTCCCAACCACTCAAACTACAACCAATAAGCATATTTAAAGAGCATTAATAACTTCACCGATATAAAAAATACCTATATTACCCTCCTCCAAACAAATGATCATGAATTGTTGCATAGTCAATTATATGGATGCCATCATTAATAAAAGTACCCTCACTCATTGCGTTGGGGTGGGACATCATATTAAGGACATGATTACAAAACTTTCGATAATGTAATAATAATAAGTCCTTGCTAAACTAGAGTAATAATAATTCGTATGATTACACAATATTATGCTACTGATAAAGTTGCAATCCTACTCTTGCATGACGTGGATACACTCGTGACCACTTACATGAGTTTGTACAGTACCTAAACCACCGTCACTAGTAGGATTATGCTTGTCGATAGGGAAACAAAAATAAAAATAAAAACATACTTTACCTATCGAAAATCAAATGTTAAAAAAAATAGTTGAATGCTCGATAAGGGTGATAATGGGCAGATTTGAGTTTTAGAGGAAATGAAACTTCGATCGAGGGGTTTATAAACCCTCGAAGAAGGGAAAACTTTAGGGATTAATTTTTTTGTGAATAGGTTGCACCAAGTCAAAATTAAAGGACCATAATCGTTATGCTATGACTACAAAAATAAGAGACACTTTGGTCGACATTAGAAATTAATTGGCATAGCTTAACACTCCTCACTAGGTGTATTTTTGTAGCCATAATCTACTGTTATCATGTTGTGTAAATTGACTTAGAAATTAAAAAAATGAAAATGTATATATATTTTAAACAAAGATTAATGTTTCATTGAATACCTATATATTCCATTTTGATGGAAGAACTAGAGAGACCTACTTCATTTGTTGGAGGTATTGGAGCTTGTCTTAATGAAGTGATCAAGATTTATACTAGGAAATAGGTAAATGTAGACAAGTGCGTGTCTATGTCTTCTGATACATTTGGAGCTGCTTCCAATTATTCTTTTTTCTTTGCGCTAGGAAATGGAGAGTTGGACCTATGTCTCCCACTGATTTACAAATTGAATGCAATGATGGACCTCTTGTAATTCAATCAAGGGATTGCTGCTCAAGCAACATTGGTCATCATGCTACATGATCTTCAAACACCATTTTCATAGCTTGGGTATCCAAGGAAAAAGTGACACGCTTCTTTCCTTGTTGCAACAGGATACACCTCAGAGTTCTACAAATTGAAGTAGTGAGGATCCATGATAAAGTTTACCTACTAGCCTAGTGAGAGGACACTGGCAAAAGAGGATGTTGAAACTAGTTGGAGGAAACCATGCTATTCCAACCTCTAAGCAAGCCAATTCACATGATGAGGAAAATTTGGAGGGGATTACAACAAGATAGATTGTTATAGGAGGATACTTCAAGTGGTTACTTAAGAGATTGTATATGCAGAATAGAATAAGCAAGGGAGGGATGGTTCTATTCTTATTGGTAAAGGTTCAAATGGCGAGATCATGATGCACGAAGATGTAGGTTTGAAGGCCACCTACCATCACATGCATGGAGGAGAGGGGAGGATGAAATAGCCTTGAATGCCCCTCCATCACATTAAATGGTTCAACACGTGATGGTGGGAGAGTGTAAATGAAGCTAACCCCTCCTCAAGCTCCAAAATAATGGATCTTGTATTATGGAATGAAATTTGTATCATAGAAATCCCCTCCCTACTCCCTACTCCATGTTTTCGATATGCCCCATTAAGGCACGCCCCTTGGTTTTATGTCATGTCCACATTAGAGTTGTTTTCTCAAATAACATGATAGAAATGATTCTAATCAAAATGACGAATTAAAGATTTTGTTTTGAGATAAAGTCTAGCTAGGGATATAGTAGAAATTTATCTTTCTAATCTTAGAGCCTTGATGAATAAAGATGAATCTCCTATAATTCTTATGGCATTCTTGATTATCTTAGAGACAAATTTCACTACTTGATAGACCACCAAGGCTTCAACCTCATTGTTGTGGAAACAACAAGGCCCCATGCATACAAAGTCAATTTCTGTCAATCCAAAGCATAATTCACCCCTCCCAACATCCATGTGGTTGTCACCAATGGGATCCCCTTTGTAGCTCCATCAAAGAAGAAAGTGTATCAAGATATCGTTAGGCATTAGGTCTCCAGTTCATTTTTATTCAATCACAAGTTACTATTGATTATGCCCATTTCCCAATGATACATCCTATGTTTGGATGGAGGGGGTGAGTCCAGAAGACTCTAAATCCACTCTCTAGGAGGTGTTGATATAAAGGCTATTGTTTCGTCTCCCTTTTACTCTAATGGAATTTTCCAAAACTTTTCTTTCTAAAGAGGTTGTTTGGAGGAGAGATCATTATTTTTCCTTGAATAAAGAGATATTGTGAGACTACCAAACTTTCCAAGAGATTTATTTTGGAAGGGCCTTCCAAACCTAGACAAGGAGTGTCTCCCCTCTTATAGGATGAGGATAATGTTTTTTCCAAGATACAAACAATTGCAACCAATTTCAAGGGGGAAATGTTTTTACATGGAAATCCCTAACAACTTGATTCCAAGTTTGGGTGGTGTAGTAGCATTCAAGGAAGAGGTGTTGAGTTGTTTCTTCATTTTTTCTGCACATGGAGTAGCATCGGAGGCCATTTATGCCCCCCTTGTTTAGGTTATTTGTTGTAAGGATTCTATTATGAGAGAGGATCCAACAAAAAAATTTGACCTTTAGGATGGAATCTCCTTGCAATATGTGGGGCTATAGTTTAGATATTGAATACATATTTTGTTGATAAAGAAGCCAACAATATCTTCACTTGACTATGTAATCACCACCGTGACTCCTCCATGCTCTTTCATCTTTGATGGAAGTAGACATGCAAGTTGAATCTTTGAGTTTTCAAAGGGGCTATACTAGGCTCTTGTGAGCAATTCTTCCCTTGGAATCTAAAGGTGCTTCCATCTCTTCCAATTTTTGTCTTTTGGTTGCTCTTAGATTGAGAGATGATACCATGATTTGATACCTTATCTCCCTAACAAGGATCTTAGAATGACTAAATAATGGTTTTGCATGAGTGAGGGGTTTCCTATTATGTTGTGATCCCAAACGCCAACACTTTTCTTATTATCTAGAATCTAGGAAAGAGAATTGTTGATCATAAAGGTTGTTCCTTTTATGATTTTATAGATTAGGGAGTTAACATTATCCCTTAGGGAAATTTATATACATTGATTCATTGGGGCTTTCTAAAGATATTTAACTCTTAACAATTCCTTCCACTAGTCATCCATACCATTAAGAAGTCACCATACTAGTTTGATGCTTGTCGTGAGGTTCATAATCATAGTATCCCTAATGGTTAGCCAGCATTGGCATAGAAAATTCATACAAGTTGCCAACTTTCTAGGTGAAACATTTTTCTATCCTACTTGTCACCTTTCCAGAGTGTTGGATTTTGTGCAACTTCAGAAGTTATTCTTATTATATTCTATAGTAATTTTTTATACCTCCTACGGGAGTTGATATTGATGTAATTAATCATGTAAACCCTTGAAAGAATCAATGTAAACCTTGGGGATAAAATTAAGAAAAGAAAATAATTATTAAATGTATTTGTATATTCCCCCAAGACAAGTCGTCCAACTGGGTAAACGTCCCCAAAATAGTGGGCAGTCTACCCCAAACAACGGGAAAAACTGCCCCAGTCAGGTCGGCCCAGTTTGGGAAAACTCAGGTCGGCCCAGAAAGGGAAAAAGTCATTTTTGCATGTGTATAAATAGAGAGGTCGTATGCCTCATTTTTTCATTCACTCACACACAACAAGTTCACATCTCTTGGAGAGGAGATCACACCTACAACTAGGAGAAGCTTATTTTTGGGGTTTTTGGTTAGAGAGACTTTCTACTTTCTCTCTCTCATCTCTATACTTTGTTCTCAGAATTATTCATCTCTATACGAAGGTTGTTGGGTTTTCTCTTGTTTGGGTTTCCCTAGATAAATTCTCGTGTTCTTTGTTTATGTGATTTGTCTTTCTTCTAGTGATCCTATTGGTTTTATGTTATTGAATTATTATGCTATAATTGTATGAAACACTAACAAGGTATCAGAGCAGTACTAGAAGAAGCCATTTCGGGTACTAGAGTTTCATCTTTCAATTCCTTCACTCAACATTTTGGCAGAAAAAGTGTCTTGGAAATTTTGCTCTAAGGAGGGCGCACCTTTTGGTGAAGGAAGAATCTGATTCTAAGAATTTTCAATTTTTGGCCTAATTCTCCAGCTGCAGCAGAAATTAGGGTTTCAGTTTTTGACCTACTCCCTCCACATTTTTGGCTCGGCCATACCTTTTTTCAACTCACCTTGCTAGGGCGCATCTCCCTGTGGAGTCATTTTTCCAAGAATCCAACTTTCATTTTTGACCTAGCTCCTGCTAGGGTTTCTGCTTCAGATCTGTAGTCAGGATGACTGGAATGAAGTTTGAAGATCGTCTGGAAGGGGATTCCAACTTCATCTCTTGGAATTCTATGGTTCTTCTCTTACTAGAATAAAATGATCTATTGCAGTTTTTCAATCAGAAGGTCTCATAACCAGAAGCCGAAGAAGACAAATCTCGCTGGAGGAAGAATGATGCCAGAGCAAGAATGATTTTGGTTGACTCAATTAGAGACCACTTGGTTCCTCAAATATCAGAAAATAAGACTTCTAGAAAGATGTTCAAAATCATAAAGAAGCTATTTGAACATAGTAGTATCAATGTGACACTCACATTGAGGAACCAGCTATCGGATATGAAGATCCATACCGCCAGAACAGAGGTCTCTCGTGGTTCCCACAAGAAGGCAATGGGAGCCCACACAAAAAAAAAGAGATAAGTATTTGGTTTTCTTGCTTACATATATATGTCTTGTCTTATATGTCTTCATAACCATTATATGTAGATCTATTAGGAAGTGTGTTGAGCAGTTGATATAGTTTACTTTTGGTGTACTATAGAATCTTGTTGTATTTGCTATGCATATGAACTACACAACATTTCATGAACACATGATGGAGCTAGTCTAGATGTTATCTCCTTCCTGCATGATTAGAGTAGTGCACACTCTTGATGGCATGTTCTAGTGGAGATAACAAACATCTAGATAGTTCCAAGATATGTTTGGTAGACATGTTTATGATTGTTGTGCTAAAGTATTAGCCAAGATTCCTATGTAAACTATTGTCATTGCATTGAAATAGACATTGGTTAAATTTGATTATGCAATGTCACTGATCATCAGTCGGGATTTGACTTGTAGGGAAAATACCATGTGATATGTCCTACAAGAGAAGGATGGTGAGACTTGTTCCAATAAACAAGTGGTGGAAACATGAATCCCATTGATGATCAACAGGAAGCTTCTAGGAGTATGACCCTCAGACTAGAAGGATGACCTCGGAAGAAGCTTTCACAGGAGTGAAACCAGAAGTGGGCCACCTCGGGATCTTTGGTTGTCCAGTCTACATACATGTGCCCAATGAGAAAAGGACAAAGTTGGAACCTTCAGGAAAGAATGGAATTTTCGTGGGATACAATGAGTCTTCAAAGGCATACAGAATCTACGTCCCAAGATCCAGACAGATTGAAGTCAGCAGGGATTTGTCCTTTGAAGTAGAAATGGCTGTCAAGAAAGGCTAAGGATCAAACATGGAGATTGATGATGAGGAAATGCTAGAGCCAAAGGAGATGAGATCATCTCCCCCTTCAGTTTAGAGGGAGTTAGCAGAAGAGGATGAACCCATTGATTCCATTGATCTAGTTGAGCCAGTTGATGTTCCCAAAGATATTGTAGTAGGTCGGAAGAGGCCTAGATGGGCACAATAGACTTTGCATGGAGCAGATGGGAGTGTGGAAAAACACAAGGCTAGATTTGTTTCCAGAGGGTTCTCTCAGAAAGAGGGAGTTGATTAGGATGAGACATTTTCTCTTGTGGCTCGATATACTTCCATCAGATCGATCATTGCTATTGTTTCATCCATGGGATGGAAGTTGCATTAGAATCATGCAGACCTCAACCTTTACTACAAGGTTGTGGATGATGAGCCATTGATTTTGGTCCTTTATGTTGATGACCTGTTTCTCAATAGAAATGAGAAAATTATCGTATGGTATAAGAATAATCTTGCCTCTAAGTTCGAAATGAAGTGTCTTGGATTGATGCATTACTTCTTGGTATTAGAAGTATGGCAGAGGCAGAAGGAGATTTTCCTAGGACAAGGAAAATACACCATAGATATTCTGAAGAGATTTGGGATGTTGGACTGCAATTCCATGGCCACTCCGATGGATGCAAATTTGAAGAAGTTGAGGGACTCTTCTTCAGATTCAAATTTGATTGATCCCACTCTGTATCGCCAGCTGATTGGGTCCTTGATGTATCTGACGAACACCAAACCAGATATATGTTTTGTTGTGAATGCTCTCAGTCATTTCATGTGTGAACCGAGGAAGATTCACTAGATTGTTGCAAAACATGTGCTCAGATACTTGCGTAGCACTGTGGAATATGGGATGAGATATGCTTCAGAGTGTGACTTGAGATTACAGGGGTTTATAGACTCATATCGGGTCGGATGCGTTGCAGATAGGAAGAGTACTTCCAGATGTTGCTTCAGTTTGGGTTCTGTAGTGATTTCCTGGAGCAGCAGGAAGCATAACTCTATAGCACTCATTACTACAGAGGTCGAGTATATGGATGCTAGTACAACAACCCTAGAACCAGTATGGCTTCGTAAACTCCTTGAAGGATTGTTTGACCAGATTCCAGATCCAACCATGATTCACTGTGATAACCAGAGTTGTGTGCAGATGTTAGTGAATCTTGTATTCCACGATAGGTCGAAGCATATAGATATTATGTATCACTTCATACATGATATGGTGTAGAAATGTGCGGTCGAGTTATAGTATGTTCCGGTAGATGACCATATTGCAGATGTTCTAACCAAGCCTCTTCCCATGATGAATTTCAGATACTTTCGCAGAAGACTTGGAGTAGAAGAGAATGTGTCCCTCCTTGAGAGGGAGAGATGACATAGAGATGTTTACCTTGCTTTCACCCAGGTGCTTCTACTTGTCTAGATTCTCATCCAGGTATGGGATAAATCCCATTAGCAGATGAGATGGACAGGAAGTAGATGGTCGAGTTCCATCCAGGTGCCTCTAATCGTCCAGGTTCTCATCCAGGTATGGGATAAATCCCATCGACAGATGAGATGGACAGGCAGTATATGGTCGGGTTACACCTATGTGCATCTACTCATCCAGGTTCTCAGCCAAGTATGGGACAAATCCCATCGGTAGATGAGACGGACAAGCAGTAGATGGTCGGGTTCCACCTAGGTGCCTCTACTCGTCCAGGTTCTCATCCAGGTATGGGAGAAATCCTATCAGCAGATGAGACGGACAAGAAGTAGATGGTCGGGTTACACACAAGTGCCTCTGCTCAACTAGGTTCTCATCCAAGTATGGGAGAAATCCCATCGGAAGATGAGATGGACATGTAGTAGATGGTCATGTGATGATTGCACAAGTACCTCTACTCGTTCAGGTTCTCAACCGGGTATGGGAGTACCCCATCGGAAGATGAGATGAGCAGGTAGTAGATGGTCGTGCACCTCTACTCATCCAAGTTCTCAGCCAGGTATGGGAGGATCCCATCGGCAGATGAGACGGACATGTAGCAAATGGTAAACCCTATCTCTCGGACATCAAGGTAGGATGGAGAGACTCTCGTGGACTCACCGAAGGACTGGTGGAGTTGATGCATGATGACACTTCTCGAATGACTGAGACTGTGTTGACAAACTTTAGTATGTATAGAGATGATTGAGACAATATATATGTACAGATGAAACCCAGATGATCATGATGCTGATGAAGACCAAAGAATACCTTCTTTGTTGAGAGAGAGTGTTATATTTTGTGCAACTTCAGAAGTTATTCTTATTATATTCTATAGTAATTATTTGTACCCCCTATGGGAGTTGATCTTGATGTAATTAATCATGTTAACCCTTGAAATAATCAATGTAAACATTGGGGAGAAAATTAAGTAAAGAAAATAATTATTAAATGTAATTTTATATTCCCCCAAGACAAGTCGGCCCTGTCAGATTAGACAAGTTGGCCCAGTGGGTAAACTGCCCCAAAATAGTAGGAATTCTACCCCAAACAATGGGTATAACTTCCCCAGTCAGGTCAACCCAATTTGGGAAAATTCAAGTTGGCCCAGAAAGGGAAAAAGTCATTTTTGCATGTGTATAAATAGAGAGGTCGTATGCCTCATTTGTTCATTCACTCACACACAACAAGTTCGCATCACTTGGAGAGGAGCTCGCACCTCCAGCTAGGAGAAGCTTATTTTTGGGGTTTTGGGTTAGAGAGACTTTATACTTCCTCTCTCTCATATCTATACTTTGTTCTCAGAATTATTCAACTCTATACGAAGGTTGTTGGGTTTTCTCCCGTTTGGGTTTCCCAGGATAAATTCTTGTGTTCTTTTTTTTCTGTGCTTTTTCTTTCTTCTAGTGATCCTATTGGTTTTATGCTATTGAATGATTATGCTATAATTGTATGAAACACTATCACAAAGGAAGTCTCTTATGGATTTTTCTATTTCTTGATGAGTACCTAAAGGAGCATGGAGAGTAGAACACATGTAAATGGAAAGAGCAGAAAGAACATATTTTATTAACGTTAATTTTCCATGGAGTTTATTCTATTTAGATCCCCATTAGTCATTTTTTGCTTGATATTTTATATAATTGGTTTCTAGTTTATCTTTGTGAAGGGGGCCTTTGTTATTGAATTGTCGAGGAAAGGATTGCCAACATATGTCATTTGTGAAGTCTAGAATTCCAATGATCAAGTATATTTTACTAGTTGGTGTGTTCCAACCTTATAACCTTCATTTGGATGTGTTAACTAATCCCTCAAAGAATTCAAGTTTCCAATCAAGTAAATTGTGAATGATTGGAAACGTTGAATTCTCTCACAATGGATATGCCAGGGATCCTTTCGAAAGGTATGACAAATTCCAATGTCCCCACCAAAGATTCAACCATTAGAATATAAAGAACATGGGATAGAAGACAAACTTAGTAGAGTCCTATGGAACCATGGAAGAAGGTGCTTGTACTACCATTTACTAGCAGGTAAATCCAAGTTCATCTATGTAATAATCTTAGAAAGTGAATAATGATCAAGGAGAACCCAAATTTTGCTAGGATGCATAAAGAAACTTGTGGCTTTGTCAAACTCATTTGCCATAGCTTAATAACCATCCCTTTTTCCTTTGAATGGGAGTAGGAATGAGAAACTTCTTGGATTATAACAACATTATCACCAATTTTATTCTGAATACTGACCCCCTTTCTTTGTTGAGATAATAGGGTGGGCAAGAGGGTTGATTCTTTTAGCAATTTTTTTTGTAAAAAATTTATAAGCGACATTACATAGAGATAGGTTTAAATTTGGAAAAGGATATTGGTTTGGTTCCTTTCATAATGAAATCTAGAAGGGAGAAGTTAACACCTCTATTGAATTTTGGTATGAAGTGGGTGCTTTGCATCATTATCTTAAGGTCATCTTTGATTGTGTGCCAACAATATCCATAGAAGTCGATGGTGAACCGATCCATCTTGGGGATTTGTCAAGATATAGCAACTAAGCCACCTCTTTATTTCTTTCTCTATGATTGGAAGACGAAGCTTGGAATTTTTCACCTCTGGCACTAGTTCTAGAATGTGTTCCAGGATTACAATAATAACTTGGGTTAAAGAGATATCTCCCTTGTTGTACAACTTGGAGAAATGGTAATGTATAGAAACATTAAGTTATTCAAATTAAGCGATGGTTGTTCTAGTAGTTGTCTCTATTTGTGACATATAATTATTATATTACAAGAATTGGCTTGGTTTTGAAAAAAATAGTGTTTTTATCACCAGATTTTAACCATAGGTTGCATGAATTATTCTCCAACATTCCTCTTCTTCATTTTTCTTTTTATGAAGTTTTGTAGCTAACATAGCCTCTTGTATATGGAGTTCCTTACTCTATATTTCCTCTTCCACTTTGCACTGTAGGTTGTGTAAAGTTGCATGATAGTTCTTTCTTGCTTTGGATATAGAGCATATGAGATGTTTTCCAAATTTTGGAGATCTTTCTTCAGTTCTTTGATATTTTGTTCCAAAATGTAAGAAGGTGAATCCTGATAGGGAATTGACCATGCTTGCTTGATTGCGGTCCATGCTTCCTTAGATTGTAACCACATAGCATTGGATTTGAATGGGGTTGGACCATAGTCATTTTCCAATTCTATGAATAGGTCTATGGGATTATGATCAAATACAATGGAGGGAAATATTTCTAATCTAAGTTGGAGTGGATTGGTGAGGAAGGAGAGTTGGAATAAGAAACGATCAAACCTTTCAATGATGTGCCCCAAGTTGATTATGCAATTTGTCCAAGTGTTCTTACCCCTGATTGGGTGTTGGGAAAGGAGATCCCACTATCTAATAAAATCCTTAGCTATAATTTTTCACTCGTTCATGAGTTAATACATGTATTTCTTTAAGGAATTCTAGTAGTTTAATTTCTCTTGCAAACTATTAGGTGCATAAATATTGAAATGTTGGAACCTAAAACTTGTAGCCTCTTCATAGAGAAGAGTGAATAACCAATTTATCCATGTCATTGCATCAAGAAGGGTAAGAGTGTCAGGGTCCTAAATTGTGCAAATTCCCTGTAATGCATGCCATATTGCTTAGAGGTTAATGTAATTTTCTTTTATTAGATTTTTAAAATTATGGTTTTTATGTCTTTGTTTCCATGTTTGGTCTCTTGGATCAACATAAATTATAGTTTTTAGTTGTGGATCCAGCTCCTTAAACTTGATTATTTTCTTTGGATGTTGCTCCTAGTCCCCTTTAATTCTAGGAGAGAACTATCATTGATCAAGAGAGGGGGAATATATTCCTCTGTTGAAGGCATGTGGTAAAGTTTATTGAATTCCCAATTATTTATCTTTATCAGTATCTTCTCTCGGGTTGCTTTCATTGAATTTCTTCCTTGTTTTGAACATTTTCTATGGTGATTTGTAGTGTCCTCATTGCCTCGATTCATTGGACATATAAGGATCTAAATTTGATATTGGTTTATAAAGGTCAACGGTATGGGGGAGGAGGTGGAGGGGGTTTCTATATGGGATATATATATATATATATATATATATATATATATATATATATATATATATATATATATATATATATATATATATATATATGTTTAACCACATAACATATGAGTGGGGAGAGGGCCATAGAGGAGGGTGAGTCCATTTATAGTCTAGAAGGTTGGGGGTTGTGGGGGAAAACAGGTAGGAAATCAAGGGGAACATGAAGGGGGGGGTTGAGATAAACTAAGGAAAAGGAGGATTTAAGCAGAAGAGGGAGGGATGGATCCTCTAGAAGGGGGTTTGTTAGAGATATTAGATCCTCAAAATGATTGGATTGTGGAGAGAGGGTTGGGAAGGGGGAATAAGAGGTGTAGTCTTGGATTATTTAAGAGAGGAATGAAAGAGAAGAGCCTTCAATGGTGGACCTCTCAGTATTATTCTGACAACCCCAAGAAAAGTGAGCATATTCAAGATATATATTACACTTAAAAGGAAGTTTATCATAATCCAGATACTGTATATGGTTCTAATCTCTTTATTGTAATCTCATTACTTTTGGGAGCCTGTATTTGAGGTCAACTTCTACACAAATCTTGGAATAAGTACGGCGGCATTGTTTGGGGAGGATATATCAATAAATCACCCAAGTCTACTTCTTATATAAGCCAGTGGTTTGTCATCATAGAGAATTAGTTAGAGGTGCAGTAGGTGCACCTAGACTAGGACAAGAATGGGGGTGTTTGCTTGCAAACTAAAGTTAAGAGAACAGTGATTGAGATACATTCCTCACCTCATGATGTATGGACCACTCCTATAGATGATATCTATGTCATCTTTTTCTTAAAACAAACAAGTAAAATCTTTGGCCACGTAAGTGGATTTGAATCCTTCCTTGAATAAGGTTCTCTAGTTCATTAAGACTATTTCTCCATTAATTTTGGGGCTTGTTAAAGCCTTGTGAACTATCCTACTGATGTCCTTTCATAGAAGGAGAGTGTTTTTTTCCTATAGGAAAGCAATTATATTCCACCATGGGGATTTCATCTAGTTTTCTAACAAACTTAGACTGTTGCAGTTGTGGTGTTGTTGGATTTTTCCTAGTTTTCAAAAAATTCCACTTGAAAGTGGTGATTTCTTCCCTAAATGAGAAGCCTAGTTTGTTTGATGTTGCACCTAACCCTATCATTACCCATGACGTTGATGGTGCGGGATCAAGAAAGGGAGCATGAGATTTAGCAGATCCTCCCTCTATTGTCATCACGACCACTCCTTCAATCCCTTCTAATCACAACCTTATGAAACCCTAGCCGATGCTCAATGAAATATTTTATGGCCTATATTTTTCCATTTGGATAATTTCCCTATTTTCAAAAATGATTTACCATTTTACTTTTTTTCCAAAAATGATTTACATAAATTTCTATATGATAAAATTATTTTACTTTAAAAAACTACTAATTATTTTTAAAGAAACTATATTAAATCCTTAAGCCCATATGGGGTAAAGCAATTGTTAATGAGTAATTGAGATGAGAAGTTGTAAATGGAAGGTCATGAGTTCAAGTCCTCATGGGTGCTTACTTACACAAAAAAAAAATATATTAAATCCTTAAAAATTTCAGCATTCTTACAAGCATTTCACCAAACACTTAAAAATGGCATTTTATGAATAAGTAAGATTCACTAGAGTTTCTGCCCTTATAAGATAAGTATGAATCCTTAAAAAATTTCTTGCCATCAATCCAAGTTTTGTAATGGACTCATTAGATCCTCAATATAGGCTTTGCACCCTTGATCAAGGATCTAATATGCTCCTCTAAAAACCCTCCATTGAGAGGTTGACTTGACTAAAATCCTTGAGAGCGTGTTGAGACCATTTATGCCCCCCTGTCCTTGCCAAAAAGAGTGACTAATGTACACAGATTGACACATTACTAATGATCTTGTATTGAGAGAAACTTTTCAACATATTGTATAAAACATGTTGTGTTTACAATAATCTTGAAATGTAATGCCTCTAGATAATCATGAAGTGATAAAAAACAAATTTCTTGTGATGGATCAAACCATACTAGGAGGTTTTTTAATTAGTACCTTTTTAATCATGAAATACACATCCTAGGGAAACCCATTAGGCTCTTTCCCTCATTTTGAGGATGGTACCATGATAAACTAGATTTTGTAGAGGCTCAAGGTTTTGTCAACATAGGGCTCAAGCTCATTGCAAGAATATACTCATTAAGAGATCAACATGTTACTTGTAGGAATTGAACTTAGGTGGGGAGGATAACAATCCTCACAACCTCCTAGGCTAGACCCAAATGGCAAAAAAATGGGCATTAGGGACAATCGGCGAAATATATTTTATCCCACACTCTAGCTTGTAAGAGAGAATGTGATTTGTTGGTACCTTTCCAAATATCCACAAATATTAGCTTGCTCAAATGTACATACTCTACCCACCCTATAAAATTGAGCATGTGAACTCTAAAAATAAAACACATGTTCTTAACCATTAGGCCCACTCACTTTGTACATATTTCTTAATTAGTATATCCACCTAGTCATTATTTTCATGTGTCCATTGAGTTGATTTGTATGCCCCAAATTTGGTACATATCAAACCAAATTTTACATTGAGATTTTTTCGATTGATGTATCAAGTTCAATTTCCATTTAAATAGATTCACCGTGTCAAGAAGACAACCATTTTGTTAGGATAATTAATACTCCATCCTTGTCCTACCTTAGCATTATCTCTTAATTAGTATATCCATTAGCCACCTAATGTGCCCTGCATGCATCATTTTAGGACCACTTGAGTCAATTCCCTATATTTTAGGAGCCAACTCAGTGTTCCAGATCATTCCACCTGAGTTAGCTAACTCGCTCCAATTACCACTGATTGTCGCCTCGTGCTCCCTTTTCTAAGTGATTTGGGTGACAAACTCACTAATGCGCCCTCCTTGGTTAGTTAACTGACTGTGTCTTTAGTTAACTGAGTTTTGGTTCAGTTGAGTTGAGTTTGGGTCTTCCGGAGCAGTCCAGTGGTGACAATTCGTATGCTAGACAAACTGAGACTCTAATTCTCCTAGGTGATTCGAATTCTCTCCATTGTAACATCATTGTTGACTATACTAGTTATTGGATCATGTGACATTATTTTGTTCCTAACTGAGTTCTCATGCATGATTAATTGTCTGCTCATTTTTACTGCAATTTTCACTGTAATTCATCTTTTCTGCTCATTCTTTCTCTGTGAGGTATACTTAGCTCCATGATCGGCTGTGATTTAGAATTTCACATGGTATCATAACTTAGTGAGCATAGGTTGAGCAATTGCTTTGAGTAGTGCACCGGAATCCTCTGGATTTCCACATCAAATCCTAGTTCCATTGCATTGATTTCATTGGATAAATCCTTTGAGGTTTATCCAGGTGTGAAGGATCCAGAAAAATGTGCCTATTTTCCTAAAGCAGTGCTCAGTAGTATTCTATCTCCAAAATTGAGAGTTTTTTGCAGGAAATTGAAATTTTTTCAGTGCAGCAGTAGCAGTAGCAGTAGTACCACATTGTATTCGCTGCAGCAGCTCTAATGGAGAATTTGAATGCTCCTCTCTCTCCCAGGATCCTGACACCCTTCAATTATCTTGATTGGAGGGTTGATATGCAGATGGTGTTGTGCAACAAGTCACTAAACAGGGTAACAATGGGAAAGGAGATCGAACCTTAAGCAGTTGTTGAGAAGGCCAAGTATTTGAATAGATTGGACGAAGCATTTGGTTTCATGTGTATTCATATTTCCAGAGATCTACTCTTCCACCTCGATGTATTGAAGACTCCAAAAGAGGTTTGGTAGAATTTGGAAATCCTCTTCGGCAAACAAGATGAGCTAAGGGAACATATTCTAGAGAATGAGTTGATTGCTCTTCAACCCAGTAGTTTCGAAACCATCCAACAATTCTTTTCCAAATTCAAATATTTGGTCATGCAATGCAAGCAGTGTGGCATTGAGAAGAAGGATGAGAATTTGGTGCTATCCATTTTGAGAAATATTGGTCCTGAGTTCTCCATCTTTGTTTATACTATCCATCCAGGGAGATTGTCAATCCATGGTTGGAAAATGCCATCCTTAGATGTTTTCACTGAATCTCTCATCCGAGAACAAGACAAATTGATTCATATGGGCGCCTTGAAGGCCTCCAAAAATCAAGCTCTTATGGTTGGAGAGTCAAAAAGTGTGAATGCAAAAGGGAAGCAAAAGGGAAAAGAAAAGAAGAAATTTGAACCCAAGCAGAATGCCAAGTCTAGTCCATCGGAAGGATCCTCCGGCTCCAAGAAGGACAAGCAAAATAAATTTGAGAAATCCAAGTGTACATACTACAAGAAGGGTAACCATCCTGAGATTTCTTGTATGAAGAAGATCATAGATAAAATGGAAAAACTCTTTGAAAAACATAACATTACCCTCCCTGAAGGCACAATGAATACTGATCTAGGTGGCAAGTTAGAATATCATGAGAGATGTCATCCATTGAAGGATGGATTCTCACAATCCCAAGCCTTTCTTATTGATTTTGAAGCCTCCAAACACATGGTTTCCCAAGAGATCCATTTTATTTATTAGATCTCACTGATGGCCCTAGCATACACATGGGAGATGACTGCCAAATATTTACTGAAGAGAAGGGAACAATACAACTTGAGCATGATCATTTCAACAATGTGCTATATGTGCCTTCTCTAGCAGATGTTTATCAAATGACACACACAAGTCCACCAAAGAAAGTAGTATTTGGACCCGACACAGTTGAGGTTAGAGAGACCTCATCTGGGAAGCTGATAGCCAAAGGAGTTACAAACCATGCCTCCAAGTCATATGAGTTCTCCTGCTTCTTTCCATACTCATATCAAAGTGCTCTTTTGACTCATGCAAATGAGGCATGCAAACTCTGACATGAAATATTCGAACACATAAAATTCAAATACCTACAACAGTTGCACAAGGTAGAGATGGTTGAAGGTTTACCGGACATAACGTTCTCTCAAGGAATCTGCAAAGGTTGCTTGGTAGGGAAGCACCCAGAGCGAAAGTATGATGTTGGGAAGGAAAATAGAGCTTCCTCCATACTAGATCTGATTCATAGTGATGTTTCAGGACCGATGCCCGCTGCTTCAATGAATGGATCCAAATACCTTCTGAAATTCATTGACTCTAGGTTCTGCTGGATCTACTTTCTCAAACAGAAATATGAGGTATTCGAAAGCTTCAAAGTTTTCAAAACCTTAGTTGAGGACACTGTTGGAAGGAAGATCAAGGCACTCAAATCAAATAATGGAGGGGAGTACATCAAGAAGGAGTTGCATCAGCTATGTGCTTCCGAAGGTATTCAAATGCAACATTATGTCCCATACACACCACAACAAAATGGTGTAGCAGAGAGGAAGAATAGGTCATTGAAAGAGATGGCTACCTGCTTGCTTGAACCAAGACATCTCCCATCAAATCTCTGGGCATAAGAAGTGAACTGTGCCACATACATTCAGAATAGGGTACCCCACAAATATGTTGATGGGGTCACTCCATTCGAAGCATTGAAGGGACACAAACCTGATGTCTCTCAACTAAGGGTTTTGGGATCCAAGGCATGGGCCAGAATCCCCTTCAACAAGATGAAAGCACTTCAACCTCAAAGTAGCAAATGCATTCTTCTTGGATATGAAGAAGATGAAAAATCTTACAAACTGATGGAGATTGCAACCAAGAGATGCTTCATTGAAAGAAGTGTTCAATTCAGTGAGGATCCATTGCATGATCTACAACTAGTTGGAGAACAAGGTATAACTGATTTACCTATTCCATTTGCTCCTAATGATGTTTCTAAAGGTGATCCACATTCAAATTTCGAAGAAGAAGATCAATATGATTCAGATCTATATATTGATTATGAAGATCTAGCAGATCTAGATCCAGATCCAGCACCTACTCCCAATCCAAAGCCTAAATGGGCTCAAAATCTTATTGAGGTACCTGGGAACATTGTTGGAGATCCATGTGACTACATAAGAACTAGATCTCAATACCAAGATGCAAACATTGCACTTTTCCATACAGATCCACTTCTCCCTAAGAGGTGCTTCGTGATGGTGGGGCCTGATCCACAGTCTTAGATAGAGGCTTTCCATGATCCGAGATGGAAATAATCCATGGATGAAGAATATGAGTCACTGTAGAACAATGATACATGGGATTTTGTCTCTCTCCCCCCAGGGAGGAAACTAGTTCAGTGAAAATGGATCTACAAAACAAAACTTGCATCTGATGGATCTACAACCAAGTACAAGGCTCGGCTGGTTGCAAAGGGGTACTCACAAGTTCAAGGTTTGAACTACAATGAAACATTCGCTCCTGTAGCAAGAAAGGATTTAGTAAGGGTTGTTTTGGCCATTGCATCTTCAAAAGCATGGGAGGTACATCACATGGATGTAAAGAGTGCCTTTTTGCATGGTAACTTAGAAGAAGAGATCTACATGAAACAACATGAGGGGTACACTGATGACCCTTCCTTGGTATGCAGACTGAAGATATCACTATATGGGCTCAAGCAAGCCCCAAGGGCATGGTATGCAAAGATGGATTCCTTCTTACTATCACAAAAGTTTGGAAGATGCAAATTCGATTGCAATGTTTACATGCAACATAAGGGAGAATGTCTACTATTGATTGTTTTGCATGTGGAGGACTTTCTCATCACCGGTGGATCTGCTATCGGGTTGAAGCACATCAAGTCTTCCTTGAACAAAGTATTTGCTATGACAGATCTAGGACTGTTAAAATAATTCATTGGTCTTGAATTAACTCAAAATTCTTCAGGGATCATGATTTCATAGTCAAGGTATGCATCTGATTTACTGGAAAAGTTCCATATGGTTGATTGCAAAGCCACATCCTTTCCCTTCCTATCTGGCATTAGATTGGAAGAATGTGGTTCTACTCCCTTGGTTGATAGCACTCTTTAGAGACAGTTTATTGGTAGCTTGTTGTATTTAACACATTCGAGACCAGATCTATCATATGCTATTGGTGTTGTGGCTAGGTACATGCAGGAGTCACACAAGCTGCATTGGAAAGCAGCTAAGATGATCTTGCATAACGTACAAGGTACAAGAGAGTTTGGTATTCATTATTATGTTGGTGCTCAGCTAGATTTGGTTGCTTTTACTGACTTAGACTGGGCTGCAGACAATACTGATAGGAAATCTACTTCAGGGTGCGTATTCATGTTGGTATCAGAACCAATCTGTTGGTCAAGCAAGAAGCAAGCAACACTCGCACTTTCTTTAGTAGAGGCAGAGTACAGAGGGGTTGTGAATGCAGTTATCCAGGCAGTTTGGTTGCATGGGATATTGACAAAGTTTGGCATTCACACTTCTCCTTCAGTAGAAATTTTTTGTTATAATCAAAGTGCCATAAGGATCTTCAATGACTCAGTTCAGAAGCAAAGGACTAAACATATTGAGGTTCACATGCACTACATCAGGGATAGTGCACAACAAGACCATCTCACTGCATTATTGTCCTACAGAGGAGATGATTGCAAACATATTCACTAATTTTTTCACTCAAAAGATATTTGTTTATCTCATATCTCTACTTGGTGTGAAAGTTGTTTGAGCTCCCTGTTGTCCTGTTTTGAGGGGGGGGGGGGGGGTTCCCATGAGGTTTTCCCCATTTCCTTGGTTCATGGACAGTTATTTTATTTTCATCATTTATTTAATTTTATGGGTGACCTTTGTTCTTAGTAACCAGGGCCCAGGATTCACAAGTTTGGATTAATGGGGGTTGTTAGGATAATTAATACTCCATCCTTGTCCTACCTAGCATTATTTATTTTTCCTAGTAGTTGATGATGTCATTTTCCCCCTAGTGGTGTACATATGTCATCTAGGATCCATCCGCCACCTAATCTGACCTGCATGCATCATTTTAGAACCACTTGAGTAATTTCCTTATATTTTAGGAGCCAACTTAGTGTTCAAGTTCAGTCCACCTGAGTTAGCTGACTCTTGTGGGGGGTTTATGCTCCGATTGCCACTGATTGTGGCCTCATGCACCCTTTTCTGAGTGATTTGCATGAAAAAGTCACTAATGTGCCCTCCTTGGCCAGCTAACTGACTATGTCTTCAGTTAACTGAGTTTTGGTTCAGTTGAGTTGAGTTTGGGTCTTCTGGAGCACTCTAGTGGTGACAATTCCTATTCTAGATAGACTGAGACTCGAATTCTCCTACGTGATTCGAATTCTCTCCATTGTAACATCATTGTTGAATATACTGATTATTGGATCATGTGACATTATTTTGTTCCTATATGAGTTCTCATGCATGATTAATTGTCTGCTTATTTTTACTGCAAGTTTCATTGTAATTCATATTTTCTGCTCATTCTTTCTCTGTGAGGTATACTCAGCTCCATGATATGTGATTTAGAATTTCACACATTTTTTATTGGATAGCTTATTATGGTCTACAAAACATATGTAAAATTTTTGAATTCTTGGATTGTGATAATAAAAACATTCATTTTTAACACTTTTAGAACCTAGGTAGGGAGGATAACACTCCATCCCACAACCACTTAAACTAAACCCAATTCATAAAATCATCATAATTCAAATTGAAATTTATCATCCCCTAAGATCAATGAAGTCACACAATTTACAAATTTGCTCATCCTAACGTGTTTTTAGGTTCGTCCATAACTAGTTTCAATATGAAGTTTTGGTCATAATTTTGGTAATACTTATTTTGTTCTTTAAGCTCATAATATTAAAAAGATAGCTTAATAAATATGTAATTTCATTATATTCCAACTTTCTTAATAATAATTTCATTTTTCTTATTCATACAATCTTTTAATTTCATATTGATGTATACTGATCTTGGTCTTGCTGGTATATGGAAGGATGAATGGGAGCATAATCTTAACTTGGCTGGAATTCGTCTTAACGGGGAGCAGGACATACCGGTTTGGGAAAAAAATATGGTAAATGGACAGGTTACTGCCAGCTGGGCTTACCAATCCATTGTTGATCATCATATAGATGGACATAGGAAATGGTGGTATATGAGTATATGGAAATGGAAACTCCCTATGAAAATCAAATGTTTTCTCTAGCTTCTCTTCAACAATAAAATTCTCAAATGGGAGAATTTGATGCGTAGAGGTAAGTATGGACCAAGCATGTGTATATTATGTAGAGATGGGAATGATTCGGCTTATCACTTGTTTTTCCAATGCAACTTTTCATTGGTTGCTTGGAAGTCTATTTGTGCAAATCTCAAGATCGACAATGAATGGCTCATTCTAGATTTTGAATGTGCATACCAGTTGTGGATGAAAAATAACAGAAATTACAAAACACTGCCTGGTTTGTTTGCTTGGACTATTTGGAAGATCCATAATTTGGCAATATTCCAAGATATTAAACCTTCCATAAAACAGAATGCGTTTATGTTCTGAAATCTAGTCCAACTTTACACAAAAGAGGTGTTTGTAAAACAAAAATTTCAAAAAATGAGAATTATAAATTCTGAGGAAATCGGTAAAGCAGTAGCCTTCTTTGATGGTGCATGTGTGGATCAAAACTGTGGAGCAGGTTTCCCGATCAGATGTGGAAAAGATTTCTTACTCAAATTTCGTCTTGCATGTGGTTTGGGTACAAACACGAAAGCAGAGCTTTTGGGACTATGGGGTGTATTAAAAGTGGCTTCTATCTGTGGTGTGGATTCATTAAAGGTTTTTGGGGACTCCTTGGTAATTATCAATTGGGAAAACAAACATTTCAATCTTGAAAATGCTTTACTTCATCATTGGTGCCATAGAACCTCATTTTTGCTGCACAGTTTTCTTGATCTCTCTATTGAACACACTTACAGAGAAAACAATGATATTGCCGACTCTTTGTCAAAAGATGCTCTTGACGGTATTCCCGGGGTGTTGTACTGGGAAGAATGGGTGGAGGATAACAAAGTTCATTTTGGTTCTATAAACTCTTTTCTTTTGGAAGCTTACTAGTTCTATTTTGAGAAGATTGCCTGTAAGGCACTTTTTGTATGTATGAGGACTTGCATAGGTTTACTAGTTGTTGTTCGTTTTGGACATTGATACTTGTAAAGTTTGAGTAATGTTGTGGTATTATGTGATACTCCTAAGTCC
The DNA here is from genome assembly GCA_027924585.1 of Larix kaempferi. Taxonomy (NCBI): domain Eukaryota; kingdom Viridiplantae; phylum Streptophyta; class Pinopsida; order Pinales; family Pinaceae; genus Larix; species Larix kaempferi. The sequence goes on from BSBM01000613.1 coordinate 10,716,175, forward strand.
AGATTTTTTGACTTTGGGTATGATAATGTACTTTTTTATTTCATGGAAATAACAAAAGTACGAGTTTTGTTTTCTCTGACAAAAAATTTTCATATTGATGTAAGATTTAAGATACTTTTTCTTTTATTTTTAAAGTGTTAAGCCAAGCTACATAATCTTTAATTGATAATGCTAACTAATACTTATAATAATAATAATAATTAAAAAAAACTTTTCGTGTAACAAATTATGTTTTTGGAATATGCACATCATGACTTTAGTCTCGATAAAAGTACATCATCTTAAATTAAGAAAATGATAAAAGCACTTATATCTAACTGTTTTAGTCGTAGTTATATGCGGTAGCTAATATATGTGATTCTAAGATTTTTTAAAGATTTCCAACCGGAATAGAACAAAACTAGACTCAAAATATTTAGACTACACCATAAATAATAGCTTAAGATTTAAGATTTGAAGTTTTAGTTAGTTTGTAAATTTGGACAAGTTTTTTTTATTAAAACATGAATTAAATTGATGATAATGATAATGGTTAATGTTCATTAAAGTTTTAGTTAATTTATTAGTTTGGTAAAAAAAAATTATTAGAAGACTAATTTAATTGATGATAATGATAATGGTTAATGTTCACATGTGAAGTTTTAGTTAGTTTGTTCAAATTTTTTATTGAAAAACTAATTTAATTGATAATGGTTAATGTTCATATAAACTAACTTTTGCGGGAGTCCAAATGGGTGGGGAGGAGTCGAAATCCAGGTAGCCAACCATCCAACCTACAATTCATTTACGAAACCAAATTTTATCTATTTAACCTTAAGAGAAGAGAGAAATTATTTGGTTTGTTTTAAAATTTTATTATTTTCATCAAAGAGCTTAAATAGAGCTTAAATAGAAAGGTTTGTATTGTAATAAAGATTTTTAACTTTTTTTCTGTATTAAAAGTCTTTTATGCTTATTTTGTTAACTATAAGCCTGAGGTGCAGCCTTAATTTTGTCTTCCAATCTGAGTTTTTCTAATTTGTTTATTTTGTAAAAGTTAGTATTTTGTTAACCATAAGGCTGAGAGGCCTGGTGCAGCCTTAATTTTGGCTTCCAAATTTCCAATCTGAGTTTTTCTCATTTGTTTATTTTGTAAAAGTTATTATTTTGTTAACTATAAGCCTGAGAAGCCTGGTGCAGCCTTAATTTTGTCTTCCAATCTGAGTGTTTCTAATTTGTTTCTTTTGCAGATACAATTTTTATTGAAAATTTTGTATGCCCTTGTAAAATTTCCTCATTAGATTTCTATATGTAGCTTGTGCAGAACCCAAGGAGCTTGACTTTGACTCAAACAACAGTCGGATTGATGGGAACCTCACGGTCTGACACAATGGCGGTCAAATTACTTGTGTGGCACGCTTCCTGTCATGGTCCATCACCATACAGGAATGGAAACGAAACAACACCAGGCAAAATACCGATCTGACTGAGCTTCTAGTTCTACCCATCTGATTGAGCTCTCAGATCCACGGTCCCAATTTAAGGCGATTCGTCGTGCCCTCCAGCCTGATATCAAAGGCCAGGAAATAGAATTACACCCATCACAATTTTTGCTTTAATTTAAACTGGGGATTAAGGTTTTGTTCGCTTAATGTATTTTTTAATGAACAAATAGCGGTGTAACGCACGATTTGAGAATCTGGAAAGTATAAGAACATGTGCTCTCTTCCCCTTTTTCTTCGTAAGTACTCGAGCCACTCGTTACATTCTGTGTCGTAGCTTTTCAGAACCAGATCATATTTTCCATAAAATTATTCTTGCTTTGAAATCACATCAGATCCACCCTTGGTCGATTCTCTTCATTTCAGCTTAGAATTCATCGACTTTGTCTCTATCTAGATTCTACACCATGCGATCCCTATCTTTTCTGTGTAAGCCCTATCTTTGCCTTTCTCCCATTGTCTTACCAGAAAATATCAGCAGCGATGAAGCCGAAGAAGGTTCAGAAGAAGAAGATGGAGCCACCACTGGTTCTCATGTTCTTGAGTTGGAGAATCCTAAATCTAAATCTGAATGTTCATCATACCAAGAAAGTAGAGATGAGAGTAAATTTGTGTCATGTTTTCCTATTGTGGACAAAAAGTTCTGTTCATCATCACTTGTTGTGTTGACAGTGAGAAAGAAGCCCCTTGTTTTCAGTGGAGGAGGATTCACTGTCACAGATTCCAGTGGCCAAGTTGTTTTCATGGTGGATGGGAGAGGACCCAGTTTCTCTCACAGATTAGTCCTCATGGATGCTCTTGGAAAGCCTCTGCTTACCTTGCACCACAAGGTTCTAAATATCATGTACAATGCTTGGGATGGTTTTGTTGGAGATAAATATGAAGGACAGAAGCCCATTTTCAGACTCAGAAAGTCCTTCATTTTTAATAGAAATGCTCTTATAGAGGTTTTCCTCAGCTCCAATAAACGAAAGGAGCACTTTGATTATAAAATCGAAGGATGTTACATGGAGCGTTATTGTACCATTTATAGTGACGCTAGAACTATAGTTGCAGAGGTATTCTATTCTATTCTATTCATTCCTGCTTTGTTATTATTGTTCACCATATATATGTTTGTGAAAATCTTAATACTGAATGGTATTATGAATTTTTGCAGGTCAAGCGTAAATATGCAACGCCAGAGGTGCTGTTGTCTAAAGATGTGTACAATGTAGTGGTTCGAGCAGGGTTAGATCAAGCTTTTATTATGGGTTTAGTGATCATTCTCCATCAGATGAGTGGAGAAAATGACTCAATATGACCTAAAATACCATGACTGATCTGGATTATTGATATTAATCCTCCTGGGTTTTGTTTGCATGACTAGGGTTGGTGGAATATATGGTTCTTGATATATATCTGCGAACCTTATTGTACATATGATACGTACTGTCACTCAATCTGGAATGGAATGCTCCAGTTCTTCATATATCATTTTACTCTGAATCCATGAAAAGAATTTGTGATATTATCAGGATCTGGAGCTTCCAATCTGTAGTTCAAGATATACAAGTTTTTTTGAAAACCTGCTGTGGATTTGATATATGAAAGTTCTCCAGATTCAGGAATGCCATTGAGTAAAAGAAATATAAATTTCAGAAGTTTTGGATGAAATTTAAGAAATGCAATATGGCTAGTTTTATCTTGTTTTCTTTAGATCAAAATTTGTATTTTGATTGAAATCTTCCCTTCAAGGCCTTTTTTCATAATTGCTGAAATGCTATACGCTGATGTGTTTTTTAATATACTCTATAGTTTTATCGATTACACCGAGCGTTGGGAACTTGAAATCTATATGGATGCGTGTCTTAATATTGAATCGAATCTCTTGGAAAGACTGTTAAAGTGCCCTCGAAATTCACTTGCTAGCAGCAAAGCAAATCTTCTGAAAACAATATGATCAGAGGATGCTAATTTAAAGCCTGCACACAAATAGAAAAACAAAGCAAAAGTGAAACATACAAAGCAAAAGCAAAAGAAAAAGATGATGCTACATATAAGCAGCGCAGCACAGGAGATCACAGAGATGGAATAGATTTGAGAGGAATATTTAATTGCACTACGAGTCTACGCTTTGTCTGCATAACATCGATATTGTTTTGTATTTTATTTTTATTTTTATTGTTAAAAAGCACAGGCACAACAACTCATTTGAGAAGACAGGTTGATAAATTTGAAGAGACTGAGAAGACATGCTGATAAGTTTGAAGAGACTGGTTGTACTTGCATTAAGGCTAGGTTGTAGAATAACAGGTGAAGAGACTGGTTGTACTTGCATTTTAAGGCTAGGGTGTAGGATAACACATGATGATAAAAATAATGGGAGTTCAAACTGTCAAACTAGTATTGAGTTCACATAAATTCTATAAGTTAGATGCATAAATTGCAGCATAATTCAGATGTAGGTAGTAAGGTTTTCTTGTTTATGAAAGTTCAATAGATTTAATTTTAGGTATAGGTGTTTATATTATAGAATTTGGAAATTGGGGTGGATTAGTAATTAAGATTTTTCTCTATTGTAGGGAGTTAATTAGATGAGATTTATCTAGTGGGTCAGATTTTATCTAGTCCGTCAGATGAGACAAGTGTATTGATAAATCGGTCAGATGAGACAAGTGTATTATCCAGATTGATTTTATGAGGATCTTTTCACATTTTAGATAAACAATTTATTAAAAAACTTGTAGTGTATATATTTTAAGTTTAAAAAATCTTAGAATCACATATATTAGCTATGGAAATTACATAATTTGGGTGCCACGGGGTGTTCAAGGGTGCTGAATCTATTTATGGATTAAAAAAATAATTTAAACAAGTAGAAATTTAGATTTTACCAAAAATAAGTTACCCAATTCCGACAAAAACCAACTTAAAATCCAAAAAATAGAATAAATAGACTGCTCCATTAAAAAATATCAAAAATAACTGGTAATTAATACATGGAACAAATTTCTATAATATGTCTAATTCTAATTTCAAAGTTAAAGTCTTTTTAATATTACTTTCATTTTCATTGATAATTAATACATAGAACAAATTTCAATTATATATCTAATTCTAATTTCGAGACTATGGTCTTTGTAATATTACTTTCATTTTCATTACAAAGTTAAGCACTAAAAAAAGATAACAATGGCCTTCTTATACTGTTGTGCTAAGCAGTCAAGGAAAAATGAGAACAATGGCCTTCTTATATTGTTGTGGGTCTGTTCTTTTATATTCAGCCAAAGCATCATAGAGAACACTTTGCTCTGTTTGATAAGCCTATGAATTAGACAAACATACTGAAATGCTGGTAATTTTCAACTGGAATGAGAAAATAAAATTATTAAATGATTTATAGTCCCAAAACACGTGAAACCCATGTTCCTTGAATGATTTTGCTTCCATTCGTTAAAGTCTCTCCACTTGTAAAATCAACGTGTAATTTCATGGTTGCAATAGCACCATTAAAAAAAAAAAAAAACTGGGAAGTGTATCCCTCCATAATCAGATCCAAGTTAATTTTGATATGATTGTATTCACTAGAATAATGGTAGTGCAATCCTGTTGTGACAGGAACATATAAATTTACAGAAAATTGGAAACCGTTTTCTTCAATATCGAGGTAAATGAATTTGAAAACCAGGGAATTAATGTTTTTATTTGACCCGGTTGAGTCTGATAGCGTTTTTTTTTCACCAAAAAATGCTGACTTTGCTATTCTTCATTGAAATCAAGGGTCGTACTGATTTGAATCCAAGTGGACTGAAAAACATTGTGCCACCTAACCATTACACTATCCACTCTGAACGGGATGATTTATTATTAAAAATAGATAGTTTCATTGGAATGAAAGGTAGGCCTGATTTGAATCAGGATGGACTACAAAACATTGTCCCACCCAACCATTGCACTATCCACTCTGAACCGGATGATTTATTGTTAAAAATAGAGAGAGTGGGTTGATTAGATTCAACTATTGTTAGAGTTGGTTAAATTTTAGTTGGTTATTTTGGTTGTTACTTAAATTTCGGTTAATTTTGTTCATATCCAGCCAAAATTAATAATATTTATTTACTATTCAAATTACATTTTTGTTAAAAATAATTAACCAACATTTATTTTGTTCACAATCTGACCTTTACTGTAATCTAGAAGGAATCTTTGTCTTTTGGAATTTCGCTAGATTTGATTATCCATGTTGGTTGAGTGACCTTAAAAAAAGAACCATTCGGTTTGTTGGTTGGGGTGACGCATGTGATTGCTAGATGAATGGATGGACTTATTTAATGATTAGGTTGACGAGGTTGATTGTGTTGTGATGAAATTGTTTAGGTTCACTGCATTCAATGGTTATTAAATAGGTTAAGTTAAATGAGTTTTTGTTGGGTTGATTCATGTGTATTGAATGAATAGGTTGATTTAAGACTGCATTCAATGGTTTTTTTGTTGGGTTGATTCATGTGTATTGAATGAATAAGTTGATTTAAGACTGCATTCAATGATTATTAAATAGGTTAAGTTAAATGAGTTTTTGTTGGGTTGATCAAAGTTTGTATGGTACATTGATGGGTTGACTAGGGTTTTTAAACGGGTTTGGATTGGGTTGATTCATGTGTCTTGAATGAATATGTTCATTAGGTTGACTTAGTATTTATTAAGTTGATGGGTTGTGTTGATAGGTTTGAAAGTGTTATGTTATTAATGTTAATGGAGTTGACTAATGTTTTTGAGGTATTAAGAAACATGTATACATGATGAAACTTAAATGGATCTCATAAAGCTTGTGAATGCGTCCATGTGATGACATGTGTATATTTTATGTGTTTTTTAATTTTTAAAGCCAAATTAGAGGGTTATGATCAATTATTATAATTTTTTTGTTATTATATTGAAAGTAGCAAGATGTTTAACAACTCAACTTGATAGAGATGTTTTTGAGTAATGTTTATGTGTTGACCTACAAATAAAACGATACTTAGAATAAATATAATAAAATTAGTGAAAAAAGAGAGATTTGATACGAAATTAGTCTAATTTTTTTTTCAAGCCGAAAAAAAAGTAACTTGTTATTCAAAAAGTGAATCAAAGTTACACCAACACTGATAAGATAATCAAGCTTTAGCATACAACTTTCCCCATAGCATATTCAAGCATGATCTCTTCATTCTAGACAATCATATAAGCCTAATGAACAGGAAGATCTATCTGTCCCAAAAATCTGCTGGCTATCAACTATCAAGAGATTCTAGATATCAAACTTTAGTACAAAAACTGTAAAAGAGCATACTACAATACCAAAAAAAAAGAGATGACTAAAAAAGAGGGGCAGATCCTTTATCAATGACTGCATCCCCTACTAGATCCTCAAAATATATAACTCCATCAATGGGCCCAATAGCTTCCTTTGAAATACGATCAACCTCCATGTTGAATTCCCGATAGATGTGTGAGAAGGAAATAACTATAAATACCTCAATTAGCTCCTTTATCCTGCTCATCCACTGTGACAATTGAAGAAGGCTTGGGCATGATTTTCCTTTAGCCTATTCAATGACAGTCCTTGAATCATCGTCTAAACTTTATATGATTTGGATTGCTATCTTTAAATTTCCACTATACTATCTTTGGTTACATTTGTAATTTTTCATTGTTGAATTGCAATTTAAAGGAATAAACGGATTGGGCCTTGTCAATTACCCTTATTACACCTAGATTTACAATCTCAACAACTTAAAAATAATTACAAAAATATAACCAGAAAATGTCCAAATCTTAGTATGTTTAAACTTTAGACTAATGCTTCGATATGTATATGATGTCTATATATCAAATCCCTCTTTTAATATATATATATATATATATATATATATATATAGAAAAAGTAGTTAACTTGTTATTCATCCATAGGGAGAATCAAAGATAACAATCCAGTTACATCTTTTTCAAGGGTCTGTTTTTCAAAATCAATCTATTGAGTCTGACTATTAACAACTAATTACAACCTAAAATAACTTGTAGTCTAAACAACGGTCCAAAATCTGTACTTCCATAGTCACTTCAAATTGTCAAAATTAAAGAGACAATCCAAAACTAGAAGCAGTGAACAAGTCCTCTGCAAATCACATTGTTTCTCACAATTTCTTCAAAATGTATAAGCCCATCCCTTATGCCCACAACCTTCTTTGATAACTTGTCAACAACCATGTTGAATTGTCAGTTAATATGCATGAAGGATATGTGAGTGAACTATTGCTTTAATTCCAAGATTCTAGAACTCCATTGTCTCAAATTAAGGACCTGCAATTTTGATTTTTTGGCAATCCAGTCCAAAATTACTGTCAAATCTCCAGCCACTTGTAGCTGATCAATACCCTTAGTATAACTTGAAAACTAGAGGAGACCTCACACTGCAAGAAACTATGCTTTGGTATTGGTACCCTTGCCACTTCTCCTTTTTCATGTATGCTTACACCAAATATATTTTAATTGATAAAAAAAATTACATTTAAGAGTTCTGATTCCTCTACATACTTATAAATTGAGATAAATTTACATAAATTTATAATCATTCTTCATAAACTATGTTTTATTTTAGAATATAATTGATTTTCTTTAATTAATTCATTACATCAATTAAATGAAAAAATTACAAAACCCACCTAAAACTAAATTCATAAATCCCAAATATGAACCTTCAAATTCCAATTCTAAACTACAATCCCAAATGTACAAGTAAATGTCACACCACCTTTAGATTAAAATGTGGAGGTCGTATAAAAATTGGACATTGGAGTTGAGGGCATGTGATGAGGATCTCTACTAGGGTTTAGCAGAGTAGGGTTTCAAAAGGAGAGATATGGTAGTAGGGGGGGTGGGGAGAGATTCCCCCCTTCTCTCTCACAGGAAAGCACAACCTTTCACAAGATGGTTGAGGATCAACAGAAACAACATCCCCCGACAGCGCAATCGAAATTTGTGAAGAAGATGGACACGATCCTAGAGGTTTCTCTGCCCAAGGAAGGGCCTCACAAGATCACCTTGTCATTATCTGAGAAAGGTAAAACTGGGTATTTATAGGACTATGGCCAACCCCAAAGGCCATGGATTCCTGGTTCAGAAAAACTAGAAGCCCCTTATCAAAGGGGAGGTGGGCACCTTCTGTGTGGTAAAATGATTCTTTGTTGTTCATTTAGCATAAAAGGAGGATCGAGATATAATATTCAGAAACAAACTATATTTTATGGGTCCGAGAGGAATATATATGAATAAATAGACTCTAGATTTTGATCCAACCCAAGACATTCCTTTAGTAGTGCCATTTTTGGTTCGACTCCCTCATCTCCCAATCCATTGATGAAAAAATGAATCCACGAGGGCTATAGGAAATATCCTCAACAAATGTATTGACCAAGCAAAACCTAAGGATCAAGATTCTTGCACTAGGATCTGCATTGAAGTTGATCTTGAGGTGGGTCTCCCTGAGGCGATGAAAATCAAAGTCGACAACTAGGAGCATATTCATCCATTGGACTATGAGCAACTCCTGTTCAAATGTTGGATTTTCCATGAATATGGGAATTTTGCAAAAAATTGCAATATAAATCAACTAGAACAAGAGGATCCAGATCAACGGATAAATGGACGTTGGTCTAGAAAGGAAATGGTCCAAAACAAGGGAAAAGAAATACCAAGCAAATAGGAAAAAAAACTAGTGCAGGAACAACAGGTCCACAAAGGAAGGAAAACATTGAGTGGGGGCACTCCTAGACTCGGTTCGAGGCTCTTTCCTCTCCCGAGGAAGATATCCAACAACCAGATCCCACAGTCGGGGAGGAGATAGTGGGGGGAGGTTCTCATCAAACACCAAAATATATTCCAAGTCAGTCACAAGAGAACACTTCGGAAGAACCCTATCACAAAGGGGAGAATCGGAAGAGGAAGCATCAAAACTAGATCCAAGTAAGAAAAGAGGGAGAAAGAAAGCTTGAAAAAGGAGAAACGAAAGGGGGAAGCAGAGAGGGAAAAATACCTAGGGACTCATCCAACCCTTAAAATAATTATAAACAAAATAGATAGAAGAAATAAGTAGATAAAAATACTGAAACCCCCTCAACCAAAAGGGGTCCCTCCAACCACAAGATGTAAATAATGAAGGTTATCTCCTGGAACAATAGAGGTATGGAAAACATAAAGATGGAAGAATCAATTAGAGATCTCATCCAAGTTGAGAAGCCTGACATCCTACTGATCCAAGAGACTAAAATGGAGGGATCTAATTTCCTCAGTAAGGATCAGAAATTGTGGAAAAGAAGTGAAGGACAAGCAGTCAACTCCTCTGGGGATTCAAGAGGATTAGGAACCATATGGGATAATTCTAAGTTCAGGTTGATTCAATCAAAGAAGACGTAATATTAGATCTTACCCTCCCTCCAACATGTTTAGACAAACCTATAGGTATCAATCCATAACATTTATATGTCAATCATGTATTCTAAAAAGAAGCTTTGTTGGAACTCTTTAATTAATTGGATAGATCAAAACCTCCTGACTAATTTGATCCTTGTTGGGGACCTTAATATCACTCTTTCAAGAAGTGATAAAAGAGGGGGTTCTCTCACGAGGGACCCATTTAGAGATCTAGCAGATGACCTTATTCAAATTTGGGATTTGGTTGACCTAAATCCCAGGAATAGATCCTATACCTTGTCAAATTAGAGGTTTGGTCTAGGTCGTGTGGCAGCCAGGCTAGATCGATTCTTGACCCATAGCTTTGTCCTACTCTCAGGCCTCTGAATATCCTCTAGAGTGTTGTCTTCCAGTTTCTTAGATCATATACATATTTCTCTCTTAATGGAATGAGAGCCAAATCTAGGCTCTATCCCTTTAATGTTTCACCCCTCTTGGGGAGAACATGCAGAGTTTGAAGTAATAGTTAAGAATTCCAGGTCTAGAGAATTCAGGGGGTCTCCCTTCTTTTTGTGGGAGGAGAAGATGAAGTTGTTTAAAAAGGATCTGAAAGATTGGACAAAAGACTTGGGTGTCAATCCCTCCCTTTAAAGGGAAAACGATCAGAAAGAATTGGAAAACCTACAATAGTCTCTATGATATAAAGAAGTGAAAAAGGTGGACTTAAGTGCTGAGGAGAGGCTCCATGGGGATATTCATAAAAAGCTACGAGAAGAACCTCACTTTGAGGGTTTGAAACACATAGACAAGTATGGCTCAAATCGCAAACAATACTCCGGTATAGAATCACAAGAAGTAGAGTATTGGAGGTTAAAATATTGAAGCCTCTAGTTAAAAGAAAGACACAGGAATACAATTTTTTCCACAAGAAGACCCAAATGAGGATTCAACACAAATTTGTTAAGGAAACTTGACCTCAGTTTGAGGGTTCAAAACACATATACAAGTATGAATCGGATCACAGACAATACTCGTGTATATAATCGCAAGAAGAGGTGTATTGGAGGTTAAAATATTGAAGCCTCTGGTTAAAAGTAGGAGACATGAATACAATATTTTTACACAAGTAGACCGAAATGAGTATTCAACACAAATTTTTTAAGGAAATAAAGGATGACCAAGTAAAATTGACCCAAAAATTCGTTGAAATCAAGGAGGCATTATTCTCCTATTTTAGCAAGTTCTACCAGGAAGAGGATGTTGCAAGAGAAGAAGCACAACAGGAAGCCCTGCTCCACATTCCCTCCCTCATCTTAGTAGAAGTTATTTCAAGAATAACTAGGAAGATTTAAGAAGAAGAAATAAAGGCAGTCATTTGGGACATGGATCCAGACAAATATCCTGGCTCGAACGGATTCTAAAAGCATTTTTACAGGATATGGTGGAACATCATCAAACATGATCTAATGAAAATGTTGGACTGTGCTCAAAGGAAACCTAGATTGGGAAGATAAATTAACTCCTTATTTCTAGCTCTTATCCCTAAGGAATATAACCCTTCCTCCTTTGCTAGGTTCCACCCCATATCCCTCTGCAATGTCTCTTACAACATCTTCTAAAAAATTATCACTTCCTACCTCAAAAAGGTCCTTGCATATGTGGTTTCTCTTAACCAAGGGAGGATTTCTTCATAAGTGAAATACCTTGGAAAACATTGTCCTCGTTCAAGAAGCGGTTCACTCTAGCATGAGGAGAAAGGAAAAATGCATCATTACATATGGAAAATGCACTAGATAGAGTAAGCCACCATTTCCTCTATAGAGTGATAGAGAAATTTGGCTTTGACAAAATGTTCATTTCATGGATTGAAGCTTGCATCGGAAACCCATGGATCACTCCATCAGTCAACAAAAGGGCCACCATATTTTGTAGAAAGAGTGAAAGAACTCAATCACTCCCAGTTTACGATGATACCCTCCTAATAGGAGGAGGCTCTCTGATCACTGCAAAGATTTAGGGGGAGAAGTGAACAACAACAAAAGCTGCATGTACGGATAAAATGTGAATAATGGTACCCTTCTCGCCATATCTCAGGAACTTGATTACCATTTTTAATGTAGATGAGACCATTTTAAATATCTGGGAGTCCTGATTGTTAGAGAATGACATTCAATATTGAGAAGCTAAAGAAAAATATGTTTCATTAGGGAGTATTATGGCTAAACATCGTTGGGAGAGTGACTCTCATCAAATCGGTGATGTCATCTCTGCCTATATACCTTTGCTCCATCCTCTTAGTGCTAGCAAGCATCCTCCAACAAATAAATAATATAATCAAGTCCTTCCTATGGAAAGGTGGGAATAAGAATGAAGGAAAGATACCCCTAATAAATTAGAACACCGTCAAAAGCCTAGTAAATAGAGGCAGTATTGAAATTAGAGACATGGCTATAAACAATCTAGCTCTAAGAGATAAATTACTCTAGAAAATAGTCTCCAAAGGAAGGGATTGGGTGAAGGAAGCTTTTTTCATAAAATATCTAAAGGGGCAGAGGCTGAGAAGCCTAGATCACCCCCCACAATTCAAGTAAGGAACTCAAATCTGGAAAATTTTCTTGAAAGCATGGGTCTTTTTCCAGAAGAAATTATATTGTACTTCTAGTAATGGTTGAATATTTCTTCTATGGGAAAATCGTATTCTAAATAATCACCCTATCGACTCACTTCCGGAATTCAATGCTCTAAAATCGTGGATGAGGAACTAGGGATAAAAAAATTGGGATGTATTTATGTTTGGGACCATGAATCATGAAAAATTGGGATATATTTATGTTTGGGACCATGAATCATGAAAAATTGGGATATATTTATGTAAGGAACTCAAATCTGGAAAATTTGCTTGAAAGCATGGGTCTTTTTCCAGAAGCAATTATATTGTACTTCTAGTAATGGTTGAAGATTTCTTCTATGGGAAAATCGTATTCTAAATAATCACCCTATCGACTCACTTCCGGAATTCAATGCTCTAAAATCGTGGATGAGGAGCTAGGGATAAAAAAAATTGGGATGTATTTATGTTTGGGACCATGAATCATGGAAAGGGGTGGGAAAATCTATCTCACTCGTATTTCCTTCGCCGGACTCTCTCCCTACTTCTCCAAAAATTAAAAGGAAAGGCCCTAATAAGTAGGTCAATTAAGGATGTTAGAGGATGCAGGATGCATAAGGTTACCATGCACTCCTACAATGTTTTTCTTCAGCAAGCCACTCAACAATATAGTCTGGTTTCTAGAAGAATAATTCCCCCAAATCAACTTCTTGTGTTGGATCGCAGTTCATGGAAAAATCTTATCCAGGGAGAATCTTTAAAAAATAGGTATTATGGGACCATCTTGATGTTCCCTGTGTTTGCACAATGAGGAAATCATCACTCACCTTCTTATTGATTGTCAGTTCTATAAGGAAGTGTAGAAGGAAGCGAAGGGTCCATTACATCAAGAGTTTACATCTCCTCAAAAAATGGGGGAATTCTTCAAATCGTGGGAACAAGCCTACAATCCCTCACTAAAATATAATCCTCTCTTAAAATGGTTATGGCTAGCCCTCCCTAAGTTTGTCAATTAGAATATCTTGATGGCTCCAAACCTTGCAATATTCCAAGGCATTGAAAGTTTTCCCAGTCATGTCTCCCAACATGTTATTTCTTTGTTGAAAGAAACCTATATGGCCAAGGAAGTATCAACTTCATTAGACTCGAGTTTATCCCAAAAGGAGGCAATCTGGATCAACTCCCTCCACGTAAATTTCATCCCAAGAAACCAAAATCCAAAAGCTAAGCAATCCTAGGAACTAAGACTAAAAGAATCAGGATTTGAGGAATGGAGAAAACAACAAAGAAGACCCATCTTGTTCTTCGATGGGGTAGCGAAAGGAAACCCTGGGGCGATAGGATCCACTGGGATCATATTCGATCCTCGAGGAATGATGAAAGTTAAATTCGCTTGGGGATTAGGAAATTCCACAAATAATCTTGCAAATATTTTTGCCTTGCTCTAAGGGGTCAAAATATTAGCTAAGAATGATATGAAAAATCCAGTTATTATCGATGACTCCGAGTCATTGTTCAAGCCTTTATCTCCTTTAGACCTCCATCATACCTTAATTTAAATAGAATTTATTCAAGGGTCCAAAAGATTCTTGAATCCTTGGGAAACAGTCAATTTTTCCATATTCTGTGGGAAAATGACAAAGAAGTTGATTTTATGGAAAACTTGGCTTCCTCCCTGCTAGAAGGATTTATTAAAAATGACAACAATGCAGAGGAATATGCAACAATACTATATTACCATGATGATGGTTTGGAAAAGCTTGATGGAAATCATAGTTTAAGGCATTTGCATGGGTCATATGGACAAGGCACATGGAAAAAGGTGGGGAAGAAGGAAAGGGTTCTTGAATTCCCCTCCTATGGCAATGATGCCACGCCACGTCGTAGAAGGTGGATAGGTGGGAGGGAAAGGACTGACATGAGGTGATCCATTCCATCCTAAATGTGATGGGTAGGTAGTACGATCTCGTTCGGGGGATCATCATGGATTTTGATGGTGAGGAAGATTGCAAGGACAATTGAGGACATCATAATTTCCTCTCGCATGCCCTGAAGTGTTGGAAAATCATGTAGAAATGTGGCATTGTTAATTTTATCAGATGGAAAGTCTAGGGAGACAAAATTCGAACTTCACATTGTTGAGGAAGATTCTAGAGGAAAAGGTGATCACCTAGAGCATAATTAGTGAGGTACGAAGCCGAGACAAGGAGAACAACATAAGATGAGAAGGAGAAATAGTAGAACACCTATGGACCGTTGGTTTCCGTCGTGTGGGTACAATGGAGAACGAAGTCTGGAGCAAGGAGGACTATTGTTGTTGGAATATTCAACTATATTGAGAGGAGGGTTGTATCATTATAGGATAGATTTCAACTTTAAAAACTTATTTACCAATCAGATTAGCCTTCAATCACTTGAGCAGCAGTCAACAAAAATGCACAATACAAGAGACACAATATTTTAACATGGGAACCCAATGAGGCAGAAAACCATGGGAATATGTTATTTCTATAAACAATGGTTACAATGACTTGTAGACACTTATCTGCTGGAGACACCAATCTCCCAAGTTTACAAGTAACAACTTGTAGGAGGCATTAACCCCCTATATTTTATAGAACCAAGTCCCTAGATTCTCCCGCTCCAACTAAAAGGAAGCACCAAGTCCCTAGAATTTTGTAATGATATACTCTGTGACACTTCAACTGTCACACTCTTCTCTATGCACTCTACTTCGTGCACTATTTTCTATGCATTCTCCTCTGCGCACTCTACTATGTCGTACATTTCTCTATGCACTCTTCTCTATCACACACTACTTTGTGCACTCTTCTTTGCCTCACACTGCTCTACACACTCTACTCTGCCATTGGAGCAAATCTGGGGTCGAAAATTAGCCTTATAAAAAATGTGCCATGGATGAGTTGGATTGAGTTGTATTTCTCAAGCCAATAGAATTTCAATAGCTTTGGTCAACCATTATGGTTGATTTGGACATATAGAATTCAATGATGCTTATGTGTCATATTTTTATTTCATAATAGCTAACTCCATATAAACCGCACCTTGGTTAAGATCATGAAAGTTCATACCGAAATACGATAAATATACTTGGAATAATAAATATAGAATATTTTATATTATATCTACTTCCAAGTCCTTTAAAACTTAAATCTCGCATTAATAAAAATGATAGTGGAGTCATTTTGAAATATTAAAAGCATTTATATAATTAATCTTTTAAAAATAAAAATAAATAATATTTAATTTTAAATGGAATTACCTTGAAATACTAAATAAAAACAGTTAGTATGTCTAATATTACTAAATAATGCCTCATTTAAAAAAATATAAATATATTATTATTATTATTATAAAATTATAAATGAAAACATAGAAAATAAATAATATAAATAAATAGATAATAAATAAATAAAAATTAAATAATTAATAATAATATAAGTTCAATTATTTATACCATGTTTTAGCATGGTTGAGTTTAATCCATAGTCAATGTTAAACCAAGGTGGACTTTGAACCATGGTTGACCATTGTTTAGGCATGGTTGAATTTAGTGCATCATGGTTGACATAACCAGGAGAACATGTTTGATGTTTACGGTGGTTGACATAACCAGGAGAACATGGCCAACCATTGTTTAGCCATATTAAGAAACCACAACACATTTTTAAAAGTGGTTGATTGACTTTGAACCATGGTTGACTTCAATCCATAGTTGAATTTTAAGCATCGTTGACTTCAACTCATAGTTTACTTTTAAGCAAGGTTGACATTGAACCATGGTTGATTTCAATCCATAGTTGACTTTAAACCATAGTTGAATTTTAAGCAAGTTTGACTTTGAACCATGGTTGGCTTCAATCCATAGATAATAGCATTTCATGGTTGAATTCAAGGTCTTCAACCCAAGGTTGACATCAAGGTTTCCTTCAATCTAAGGTTGACCTCAATCCATGGTTGACTTCAATCCAAGGGTGACTTCAACCCATAATGGGATAGTGTGACATGCCAAGGGTTCTCCTTAAACCCTTTACAATTTGGACAACCACATACTATTGGGGTGTCATTAAAAAGATCCAGTTTGCAGTGAAGTACCATCAAAACATGATGACATCTAGAAGATGGCATGTTACAGTTGGTGAGGTAGAGCATTTCTCCATTTTCATCTACCAGTTGCTTGTGGTATCTTTCTCTTGATAATATCTTGTGAAAATTTTCAATTGGTGGAATATCTTGTTCATCCTAACTTAATCTCAAATCGGGATCCTGCAAAATTTAGTGCATAATTATTCACATGTACATGCATAAATAACATAAATTCAATTAGATAATCAAAATAGAAATACGATCTGAATTTACTACAAACAACAAAGGAGAAATTGATGAATTTTGAACAATATGGAATGAGATAGAATATGAAGAATAGGCCATTTGATAGTATAATTTTTCTACTTGCATTTGAGTCAAATCAACAATCAATATGTGCCTAAACTATTTAAAAATTTGTTTAGAAGCATATAAAAATCTAACTTAAAATAGTATTTTGAAACCATTTTTTAATTATATGGTGCGAGTTTAAGTAGCATTTGTATCTTATGGAGTATTGTAATTTATGTTTCTATATTCTCAAAAGAAAATTGGGATATATTTAACATTTTAACTTCAAACAAACATTCGAATGGATTCTTATTATAACCAATGCATTTATTAAATATTGTCACACTAGTGCATACATAAAGTAAACAACACGAGTGTGCTAAACTACGATAAGCATTGAAAAAACATCTGCAACAACTTCCACAAAACAAAATATCCATAAAGTGTGATTTAATATTTAGGTGCACCGATATTCAAAATTAAAAAATATAAATATAAATGGTGTGCACATTTTTCATCAATGAACTAAAATATCCACCCAAAAAATGAGAAAGAATTTCATTTACTAAAATTGAGTTTATAATAATAACCCTAATCACTATTTTATTATTTAGCAAAACATTTTAGGGGAGACTTGCAAGAGAGATTTACTAGGGAATAGTTTGGAGTGGTGAGATCTTAATGAAGAGACAAATTTGAAGAGATTGTAGGTCACACACAACTTTGCGGAGGAGAAATTTTAGGTATTAACTTAATACTATTCATCTCAATTTTTTCATATTTATTTCTTGTTTCTATTAATATTTACAATGCAATTTAAAAAAAGGAAAAGAAAACGTTTTCATAGTTACCTTCAACATTGGAAACCTATCCTTCTTGTTACTTCCCCTTTGTTATATGTGGTTACAAACTTTTAACACACTAGTACACTTTTTAGAAATCACATTATTTTAGATTCAATTCATTTTTAAAATTTTTACCCTTTTACTAGTGCATATTCCTATGTATGATGCACTAGTGCATATACCTACATACACTACAAAACGATCAACCAAAAAAAAATTAGATTGAAATGATTTACTTTATTTTTAAAACATATTTCATAATTTCTATCTTTTATATGTATGCAATTTAATGATAGAAGTTCAAGGTAAAAATATTGTTGCAATAAGAACGATGGGGACACATCTAAAAAAAGAACAAGGCTTAGTATAAAATTAATATATCCAATCTAATTGTAAGTTTAAATAATGTGTATTGGTTAATGTGTGTTATGTAGAGAAAAAACTTGATGAATCTATAATATTGTATGCAATTTGAGTGCAAAAGATTATAACACCTTGATGAAAACATTGCAAAGAGATGGCTTAGGTGAATCCAAAGGTAATCAACATGAAGTTTATGTTTGAATTTTCATTAAAAATGTACTTTATAAGAATAGTTGCTAACATTTTTCAAACACTATATTTCACATTTGTTGAATGTTGCGTAGGGACCGATAATGACGAATTCCATGATAAGAAAATACAAATTATGAAAGATGTATAAGATCATGAATTGGTCCTTAGTTCATCTAGAGTGGTTTTAGAAATTAATGAATGGGGGAGGGGGGACTTTTATAATACTATGAGGGACATAGTGGAAAGAACATATAGACATAGTTTCCACTTACAATACGAAAATCAATCCAATGATTCAAAGCTTCATATTATATATAATCCACAACAAGAGTTTTTAGAGCAATGGCCAATGAGACCTCTTATACTTGCAATAGAAAAAACATACAATATCAATAAATAAAATTAAAAAGTATTATTCATAAACATGTTTTTCTATAATATGTATATACTACTACAAAAACTATGGAAATAATATTTTGGTTGTATTTACTTTCATACCAATAAAACTCATTTTTTGAACTTTTCATTTTTTTAATGAAGATTATGAAAATTCCAAAGGATGAAGGAAGTGACATCTGAAACATGCTAGTAGAGATTTCCAAAAACGTTGTTTGAGGAGATGATAAAAAAATGAACATAATTGCATCGTAGGATGAGTCGTATCAACAAAAACGTGCATCAAACATATGTGATCATTGATTTTTTCTTTTACGTATATTTGATTTAATTATTGCATGAAATACTAATTTTCATTTGTTTTCTTGCAGAAAAGAAAGTAAAATGGAACCCATTCAGCACATAAAATAGAATGACAAGGAAGAAAATGGTTGATTGCAAATTTTGTGAGTATAACTTGTGTTTTCCTTAAGATTTAAAAGTTATTGTGAGATTTATATTTTAATTAATTTACACTTGTCCTTGGATGTCTTCTAATAGGTGCTAATATACAAAGAATATCCATTCAACAAATTGATTAACATTGGGTTTAGTATGGGTTACAAGTATATATTGTTGCATCAAAAGTTATATGTGCAATCTATAAGTAGCGATGTTGTTTTAATTCCCTCCTTTTATAATTAATGGAACAATAAGAAACATTTATATTAATTATGTCTATGCTTTGTCATGACATATAATACTCATAGGAAATATATTAAGGAATGGATCCAACATAAAAGTTTTTTAAAGACAATATGATGAATGGATTTGAAAGAATATATATTGGTTATGAATAATTTATTTCTATGGTACATGTTTTTTATTTACACAATCTTGTATATTATATTATAAATGTAGATATACTCATTACACTTTATTTATATGTTTGTAGGTGTAAAATGAAGAGGAGAAGCAAAATTAAGCTAATCAACAAAATATTGGGTCAAATAATCCAAGTACGATATTGCCTACAAGTGATGAAAAATGAGTCATGCAAGCAACTCGAGCAATGACACTAGTTCAAGTGAATAACGGTGATCAATATAATTAAATGTTCTTGCAAGTTGCATGTTTTGAATTTTTTTTTGTTGAAATATAGACATTTTGTTTAATGTATTGGACATATTACATATTGACATTTTGGTGAATGTATTTGTTATCAATAAATCCAACAATTGCATATTGACATTTTGGCGAAAATTGGAGAATTTGTTTAATGTATTGGACATATTACATATTGACATTTTGATTATTGTGGAAATTTATGTTTTCTCGATTTCTATGATGAAGGGTCTCTTATTCATATATAATAAAATGACTTTCTTATTCTATTACATTGTCCAATGTTGTAAAATGTTACATTATTGATTAAATATATGGATGATTAAACATTATAATGAACAAATATGTAATCTGATGGCCTAACACATTAATACAAACATTAAATGCAATAATTAAAATTAAAATATCAATATTTTAAAAAAAATGATTTTTGATGATTGATTGAAAATTAAAAAAAAAACAATTGATTAAAATATATACATATTGGTGCATTGTATTTTTTTAACTCACTAGGGCATACACAAATAATTAATAATGTAGTTTTTTTTTACATTGTGAAGACTTACATATTGGTGCTTCTATTTGTCATTAATGCACCGATATCATGTTGGTCAAGTGAGAATCAACATCGTTGATTTATATATAATATTCAGATCGGTGTGATTATGTATAATAAGCACACTAAAGTCCACATAAAATGACAATCTAGTGTCTGTTATCATCATCATTAAATTTACAAGACAATGTGGTGCATATGATAATGTAAGCACCAGTTCATAGTTTTGAATGGTCAGTATTGGTATGTTTATAACATAATGTATGCAATAGGACATTATAACATAATGTATAAGCACTAATCATTGGTACTTTATAACATAATGTATGCAATAGGACATTATATAAATGAAAAGAATTGGTGTGTGCTTCAGTGCTTGTATGTGTTACGACACATTGGTGCTCATCATTTAAATTGTATGCACCACACACATGTTTATTAAGCACCGGTGCGTTCATATGATATATGCACATCAATAAAAATATCCATTATAATCTTCGACGACCACTTAGATTTTTTTAATCATAATTAATATTCGTTATGACCTCCACCAAACCCTCCATTACCAATGTCATAGGTTCTAGCGGAGGATTTTTTGAAAAAAAACTCAAATATTGTAACACTAAAATCGTTTGCAAATTTTGTTGCTAGAAGGTGATTTCCTTGTAGTGGAATGCAGGGGATTTTCACACTGAAGGTAAGAATGAATTTTGTTCAAAGAGTTCAAATATAAATATTGATCAGACTTGAGAGTTAATAATCATTTTTCTGCAATGAAGGAACAAGTGAGCTAGAACCATAGCCATAGGCATAACTAGAATTAGATTCAATGGCCAGATCCATGAGACAAAGAAAAAGCTAAAGTTAGATCTATAGCTAAGAGCCAAAGTTAAATTCATGTTCTAAAGAAGCAAACAAAAGGCATATTGATCCAGATTGGTTCTCTAATATCTTGGAGACAAAAAAGCTTCTCAATTGGAAGGTGTGATCCAAAATGGATCCAAACCAAGAAATGGTTGTAAGACTTAGTCATTGAATTTAATTTTGCAGCTAATAAAGGCTAGAAAAAATATAAAATAAAAGACAAATGTGAAAGAAATTGAATGAGACAAAATAGAGGAAAGAAAATAATTAAATTAAAAATAAAAATAACAAAATAGGAGAGCGGAATGGGAGATGAAATTAGGTCATCCTCTTGGCCTTCCTATTATCCATAGTTCTCATATAATTTTTTGTATTTTGACTCCAAGAATTATTTTTTTGTGTTGTTGGCCAAGGGAGGAGAATGCAAAAGAGCCCAAAACTACAATGTAACCAGACATTGCTAGCATAAAGAACTGAGCAACCATTAAATATTGATTTTCTCTTTTGGGTTTCTAGGGTAAAATAATTATGTTCGTTATGTGATTGGTTTTTTTATAGTATGAATATTTGATGCATGTGTTATATAATTCTCATATTCATTTTAATGGCTACCTCTATTTTAATGGAAGATGTGTATTTAATTGTTTCTTGAGCTTAACATGTTAATGGTGTGAGAATCCATCATATGCAACACTTTTGTGTTTACCTACCTATATTCATTCTCTCAACTGGAGATGATTCTCAACGACTCTTTTATTCCCTTTTTTGGATGAACTTCGAATCTTGGAGATCAATGGCTCTCATCTCAGAGTTGTTGCAATCTAGTAGGGAGTTTCTAAGTTGATATTTTTAAGAGTTACTGACAACTGGGCAAGTTTCTCTCAAGACTGAGCATCTTCCTCTCGCTTATTCATTTTTCTCATTATTTGGGAAAAATTTTCTCTTGCTTGGATGCTTTTCTCATTGGTTGGGTGGAATCTCTTCCTGCTACGAATTTTTACTATTAGTCTGCGTATTTTATCACACCCTAAGCATTTTTACTATCGAAGGGTGTATTTTCTCACATCCATGGGCACTTTTAACTCTTGTCGAGTGTTTTTATTGTTGCTAGGTGTTTGAACTATTGAATAGCATATAATTCTTTTTTGAGGATGTTGGAATCTAGAGTGTGGTCGTTGGTTAGCCAGTTGGTCATTTCCCAAAGAAAATATGTAAATATGTAGCCATTCCATTAATTGTTTGGACGTATTGGGAATGGACATATCTTGACTTAGGATTCTTAGCTTGGAGTGGATACAATCCTCCACCTTTTATTTGAAATCCGTTTAATTAATGAATAGAATAAAAATCTTCTTGCATGTGTTTTAAGGAGTGAGACACTTCTTTCATGAATTGTTTGATAATCCTCTACCATAGGTTTTAATGCGCAAGCATGATGAGATATAAATGGTTCATAATGAGTGAGAATGAGACTAATGTTTGAATGAAAGGGTGAGTGCTAGGATCCACAATGCTCATAAATAGTCCTTGAATTTAATTGTTGAGAGTTAGAATAGAGGCGCTTGGTTATCTAACTTTGTGCTACAACGCAAGTGTTGATTATAGATCATTGAGCATGAATCATTTCTTATTAAATAGATTTTGTTTTCTTTTATTGGATTTGGCACATCAAGCATCTATCAAATTCTTAAAGCTTTCAAAATTCTATCTAACTAGTTATCTCCATAAATTGTATTTCCATGTGTATATAGTGAAATGCTAGTACATGTGTGTCTAATTGAAAGTTTTTGTTGAAGATTAGTTGGGAGGTGAGACTAGGTTTGTTGAGATATTTATGTTCAGGGAAAATCAACTCAAACAAAAGCTACTAAATAGAATCTATCCAAACATGATATCTAAAAAAAATCCAAGTTTCACAATTTTCCATAGTCATTCATAACTATAGTATCATCATATGATATTATGAACCTTGCCATCAAACTGAGTTGATGCATGTAAGAGAAGTGAGACTTTGGATAAAATGAGTATTCAATGACAAGGTAATTTTAGAGTTTTTTTTATGACCACTAGTTCCTTGTGTTCCTACTAGGTGAGAACCGTAGAGAAATTAATTCAGAATATTGATTATTATTTGCATTGTAGCTAGTTGTTGTGTGTAGCATACACTACAAACATAGGTGTTATATCAAGAACATATGAAACAATACAGAACCAAATATCTAACCACTATAAACTCCTATCGAAAGCAAGAAACAAAACAGTCAATAAAAATGAAAGAAATAAGAGAGACAAGAGGTGATCTGCACATGTCCAGGAAGCATGAGGGGGGCAACAAGTTGACTGAATGAGTCGGCTTTGTTATGGTAGAAGATTGAGAATTAAAGTGCGCAAATCAAGAATACACTACACAGATAGAACACAAATATATACAGATAATATGCAGGAATGAGAACTGATCTTCTATTAATGGATATGATATCATCGATTGATGTATGTTGCAAGACTATACATGATTATATAGAATGTGCTGAGATGCTTGGGTGCTTTCCCGTTACGTTCAGTTACAAGAGAAGTTAGAATGGTTCGGAAGTTCAACCGTTAGAGTCGACTGGAAGACATAGAGACAATATGTTGAAGTTCGACAGTCGCAAGTCGTAGATCAATGCTGCATGTCGATGTCGCGAAACTTGAGGTCGCGGAACTTGTCGAAGTCGCGGAGTTTTCGAAGCCATGTCAAAGTTGAAACTTGTATAATTTGTGTCGACGTCAATGACTTTTTGCAGATGTGTCGAAGTAAGCATCCGATAATAATTCCAACTGCGATGTGGATCAGACCTCCTTCCTTAAGAAACAATGGTCCCCGTTGTTTGCTCGTGAAGGTGAGGAAACTTGTCGGTCAATTCAGTAGCATAGTACCACTTTCCTTGTGCTGGGATATGTCCAGATTTAGCAACCTGAAACAAGGGAATTGTGTTCGTCCTTGTATGGCGTACTCGTCGTCCCACAATGGTATCACAAGGAAGAGGCTCCTGAACATCTAGATGGATGTCTTCAGGTTCTGTTGTCGGTAAGTCGTTTTGTTCCAACAGTGGTGCATAGTATGGTCGAAGTAGATCCAGATTGAATATTGGATGTAGACCCAGGCATGCAAGAATGTCAATATGGAAAGCGTTTTCTCCAATCTGTCGAAGAATACTGTACAAAACATATCGCAAAGGCTTGAGATTCTTGAATGGACTAGTGAAGCGCTCCTTCTTGAGATGTAACCAGACCTTATCCACAATTTGGAATGAATGAGGAATACGATGCTTTTCATGCCGTGCCTTATCTTTCTCATTTGCTCATTGCAACATTTCTTGTGCTTGCTTCTGGATGTCGTAAATTTTATCAAATTCTCGCTGGCTGTAGTCGATGTCGGATTTTGGCTGTGTTGAGGAGCTGATCAAGTCGATAGACACTGAAGGTTGAAATCCGTAACAAATCTAAAATGGACTCTTTCCCATAGAGTTGTGCTGAGAACGATTATAACTGTGTTGTATGTATGGAATACTTTCATCCCATGTGCATCGATGCTTGTGGTTGTACATGCGAAGCAGTTGTACTACCAAGCGATTCACAACTTCTGTCTGTCCGTCGGTCTGAGGATGGAAAGCTGTCGACAATGAGAGTCGTATGTCCAGTTGTTCCAGAGAGTCTTCTAAAATATTCTAACGAATCTGGCATCTCGTTCGGAAGTAATGGTTGTGGGAAAACCAAAGTGTTTCCAAACATGTGTGAAGAAGAGATGAGAATTCTGTTGCGCTGTCATGGTCTTCTTGCATGGTATGAGAATGACCATCTTGGAAAATCTATCAACTACTACTAATATCGCGTCGTGATGATGTTTGGTAGTAGGATATCCCATCAAGTAGTCCATAGAAATAGATTCCCATGGTCGACTAGGAACTGGAAAAGGTGTGTACAATCCCTATCATAGATTAGGTGGTTTAGCAATGGCACAAACCACGCATGATCGAGTGTACTTGTTGACGTCGATTTTAAGTGTAGGCCAAAAGAAATACTTCTGCATAATAGAAAGTGTCTTTGCTACTCCAAAGTCTCTTGCGGTCTTCATGTAGTGCGCATCCCAAATAAGCTATTGTCGATGCTCACCGGTCGGTACACAAAGTTATCCAAGCTTGTATAACAAGGTGTCATTTAGGAAATAGTCGGCGGTTGACGATTTGTCAGTCTGAAGCTGTCAGAAGACTAGTGAAAATTCGATTCCGTCCTAATATAATTGAGTCCAAGTGGTCGTATCATAACCCTGCATACTCATCACTGTGAAAAGGAGAGTAATTTGTGGTCAACTTAGGCAATCGGCGGCAGCGTTAGCTTTACCTTTCTGATAATTAATAACCAACTCGAATTGGTGTAGGTAATTAATCCACTTGAGTTTTCTAGTTGTCTGTAGTTTTGATTGGGTCAGAGCGAACTGTAGGGGCTTATGGTCAGTGAGGATGACCGTTTCCTTGCCAAGGATGTATTGCCTCCATTGCTTGAGAGCTTGCACAATGACGTATAGTTATTTTTCATATGTTGAATATCTTCTAACCATGTCGTTAAAATTTTCAAAATGAAAAGCAACTGGGTGACCAGATTGAGTGATCACTGCACCCAAGTCATAGTCCGATGCGTCCGTCTCAATATCAAAGGGCTGATGCAAATCAGGTAACACAAGTACTGGTACAGTGCAGAGCTTGTGCTTGAGATGTTCAAAAGCTTCTTGTCGTGTTGATGTCCATTTGAAGACAGATTTTTCATTTCCCTTCTTCAACTGATTCAAGGGCCACCCTATGTGACTGAAGCCGAGTATGAATTGTCGATAGAAATTCGCCAAACCAAGAAAACTTCTTAGTTCTTAAATGCTTTGAGGAATGGACCAATATTTGAGGATCTGTACTTTGTCTGAATCAACGTGAATATCTACAGATTCAATTACATACCCCAAATATTTGATGTTGTTCATCGCAAAGGTGCACTTGTCCATGTTCAAGTAAATTTGATGCTACTGGAGAGTGTCGAGGACTTGTCGAAGTTGTCCGACATATTCTTCCCATGATCGACTAAAAATCAATATGTCATTGAGATAGACAATGAACCATTTGCCGATGAAAGTTTGCAGAATGTTATCCATGTATCGCATGAAGGTCGCAGGTGCATTGGTTAAGCCGAAAGGCATGACTAACCATTCAAACAATCCTTCCTTGGTATTGAAAGCAATTTTCCACACATATGAGGGCTCGATTGGAATCTGATGATATCCCGACTTGAGGTCGTGCTTAGTAAATAATTTATCACCTTTCAGACAATATATGAGCTCGTCTATCAACAAGAGAGGGTAGCGATTCTTTACCGAAATTTTGTTGAGTTCCCTGTATTCGATGCACATGCACCAAGTCCCGTCTTTATTTGGAACAAGGATGACTGGACTTCCACAAGGAGAGGATATAGGTCGGATATGACCTTTGTCGATCAAATCTTGGATCTGTCTATGAATCTCTTCATTTTCGAGAATGGATCTTCTGTAAATAGATGCGTTAGGAAAAGAAGAACCAGGAGCAAGTTCAATGGAGTGTTTTACCTGGAAATGTCGAGGTACTCCATCCGACTCTTGGAATAAACTCATATACTCATCGAGAACATTATCGATCAACTACTTCTGTCGGGAGCTGCTTTGGTCGGTCAGTCGACCCGTCCCTACAGTCTTCCTAGAATGTTGCAGTTTGATCATGATTAACGCAAACTTCTGAGCATGATTGATGAGCTTCTTTATCTGTTTAGCAGATATCATTGAAACCGTTGGTGTAGGTCACCGCTCTAGAATGTTGTACCATCGATTCTGGATTCTGACAATCACCTTCTGTGATCGTGACAGATAACTTCCATGGCAATCCCATAGGTAAGGTTTCCCAAACAAGGCGTCAGCTACGGAGAGTGGTGCTACGTCATAGAGTACTTCATATTCAAAAGGTTTTATGAAGTAGGTGAGTTTGCATTGTCAGGTGATCCGTAGTTCCTATCCATCCTTCATCCAACCGATGTTGTAAGGCTGAGGATGCAGAGTGGTGACAAGACCTAGTTTTGTCACAAGATATTTAGAAATGAATTTCTTCTGCATACCATTATCCACAATAAGATGTAATGGGTTGTGTTGGAACCATATCCGTGTATGGAACATGCACTCTTGTTCCTCCTCGTCGACGATAGTCAAGGATGCCGGAGTGGTCGATGTTGATTTCAAAAGGGTCGTTGCGTATGGATCCAATTCTTCCACCGTCTTGTCGAACACATCGGATGTCGACACTTTTTCCAAAAATTTCTTCCGAGCTTTGCATTCAGACGTATCATGCCAAGATGAGTGGTGGTAATCGCACCATTTTTCAATCAGCGATTGTTTGCTATGTTCCTTTTTCTGAAAAGGCTTTTTGCCGTGATCTGGATTTGGTGGAGTCGACTGAGAATATTTCGACTTGTCCAAGTTGGCTGGTGCCTTCTTTTCAGGTGGTTGTCCTTATGTTGGCTTTGTCACGAAGCATGCTTTTCCTTTCTGCTTGGTTTCAAGTTTGCTAGCATAGTGGAATGCATCCACAAGCGCATTGACAATAAAAAATTCCATCTCCTGCTGAATTTACTGGGAAAATCCGTTGATGTACTTCAGAACAAGCAATTTCTCTTCTTCTTGGACGCCAAGTCTAGCCATGATTCGATAGAACTCATCGGTGTAACTCTGTACTGGTTGGTCTTTCCATTGCCTTAGTTGTTTCCACTTATTATACTGCTTCTAAAGGTATTTGGGCAGGTAAAATTCCTTCCAGATGTATTCGACGAATTTATCCCATGTGTCGTTGGGGTCTCCACTTTTCTCCATCTTTGTCGAGAGGTTCTCCCACTAGTAGTGCACAAATGTTGACATCTTTAAGGCTGCAATGATGATCTTGTCAGCTTCTGAGAGTTGATTCATAGAGTAATAGGATTCCAGTTGTTGTACCCAATTGTCGATGGATTCCTCATCAATCTTGCCTTGAAGATTCGATATGTCCAAATTTATTTGCACTTTGAAGGGGATGATTTTGTCGAAGTGAGTTCTCGTCGAAAATCCTCTGGATGTTGAAGCAAATCACATGATAATTTAATTGAATTGGGCGAACATTTCAGTTCGTTTTCAAGTCAATGCTTGCTCAATAAGTTGTGTTGTCTCGTCGGCTGCATGTCTATCATTTGTTTCTTCTGCCATTTCTGGAGGTAGCGTCTGCTTGGATTGTTGAGATTGCGAGCGTATTTGAACATGCATAAGTTGATAACTTCCCTGGAATTGTCTATGCAAACTTAAGCATGAACAAAGTTGAGTGCTTTGATATAATGTTTATGTGGTAAAACCCTAAGGTGGGGAAACATCCATATAAGATGGTCTTCTGTTATTCAAATAAACTCTCCAATATTACAACCCTTCACAAATGGATGATTTCTCCTAAGGACCCATAGGGTCCAGGATAAATAGCAATACCTTAAGCCACCCTCCACTTTTTACTTGATTCAAGACTAATGCCACCAATTTATAGTAACCACGAGAAACCTAGAACATTAATCATAAGGAATAATCAAGGGTGGAGATCAACCAATACATGATAAGCTCATCAAGAGATAGGGAGACGTCATGGATAAGAATGACCTATTAGTGTAGTTCAATGTTACCAGACAAATAGATAATGACCTAATAACTCCCAAATTATCTCCATATGCACATGTGCAA
This sequence comes from Larix kaempferi, assembly GCA_027924585.1. NCBI lineage: Eukaryota > Viridiplantae > Streptophyta > Pinopsida > Pinales > Pinaceae > Larix > Larix kaempferi. The sequence goes on from BSBM01000613.1 coordinate 10,745,207, forward strand.
TTCAAAAGACTAGTGAGACCAAGTTACATCTATAAGTGCCCCACGAAATATGTTATAAACATCATCATTATGACACTAAGTACAAGATTACATTAGTCACCTAGACAACATTACATTGCATTCTAACAACCCCCTTAATTTTGACTAGAGGAATGAGAACATGAGCCTAGGAAGGAGTTGTTACCTAAGAATAATATACCATTAGTGTGAGAAACTTTGGACCTATCAAGTCTAATGATGCCTCATTGTGTGTAAAAATGCCTCAGAATGATATGCTTGCAAATATCATAATGATAGGCTATACAATGGAAAATGTGTCCAGTAGAAAACCATTACATCGCAATTGGAAGAAGATGGCCCATTGCATTTCATTCCCCCTTAATGATAACTTTGAACATCCTGAATAAAGTGGAAAAGAGAGCTTAAAAATTTGCTTCTATCAAGGATATGTTTCCAATTGGAATAATGTAGGGAACCATCAATAAACTACAAGAAGAAGACACCTGCTACCATCAAGAACCAATGCGGAATGACCTTTAATGACAACATCAACATGCTCATGATTAAGTGATAAGAAAATCAAGATGGAATAGTAAAATGCAAAACCAATTTGTCTCCAAACTCTTCACGAATATCACTATAGAACATGTGAATAAAATGGAGAGCTAACTTCAAGAGAGGACATCCAAGAGTAAAGGAATGAATCATCATGGAAACTCCATAATGTATCAATAAATATCCCCAACAAGACATGAATGATATCATAACATGAAGTTGAATGTGATCCAATGAGATGAAAGTGTCAACGATCAATTGGAATGCTTCAATCAAGAACTTAAACATGATCTCACAATAATCATCATGTTCAACAAGTTCTCAAATATGCATCACATGCAATGTAAAATGGTTTCTCCACCACAAATACAAGATTTCAAACAAAGCACCAATTTCCGCAATCAAGAAACTGTCTCAAACATGCTATTGTTATAGTGAAGCAAAGGAGATATGTATCCATTACCACCCTCAATAATCATATGGACAAATCAATAGAAACCGATATCAACATTGCATAAGCTGAAAACATTTATGCACTTCTACAAAAAAAAAATCACTCAAAACAGTGTTTGAATCAACAAGATATGACCATATTAAGTTACAAAATTTAGGTCAGACCTTGGTTTTTCGGACCTTGGTATGACCATATTGTGTTTTAATCAACAAGATATGACCATAATTCACTAAAACCACCTACATCATTTTCAAGGTAACTAAAAAATACCTAGTTTGGAAAAAAAAACACACTTAAAACGGATGTTGTATGCAAAAGTTATGAGCAATAGAAAATGAGCTCAAAAAACTAAATTGTAAACTCTACAAGTTGAGCCGGAAGAGCCACTTAGAAACTTATGAATGGGAAATTTATTTGAGGAATGAGCATAAATTGAATCCTGCAGTTTAGTTGATAGATTTATGTGTCTTTGGTGATGATGTGGTAGTGCCACATATCATAATGCAATTCCAAGTGACTCTACATAGGTTGTTGATATCCCAACTTGTATTTGGTCAAACTGTTGTGAAGTCTAAGAACACAAACACTACACTCACCAATACTGAATCAAAGTGGAAAAAGGATACCAAAGGTCTAATCAACAGTTCTAGGTTGAGGTGTGGCTACTAAAGTAAAAGGGCCACAATCCTTAAACCTATAACAACCAAAGCTAAGCCATGAAGAATGCACCATCCTATAATCAATCAAAACATTGTTTCTTCAACATAAACTTCATGATATAAGGCACAATATACATGAAGTTTTGTGATCAATGTCTAAGTCTTGATCTGTACAAGGAGCCAGCATATGAACACAGGTCTTCCACAATCTTCCACACCACTTCGATCTACCACGATCTGAATACCACACGACCTAAAGTGGTAGATTTGAATCAAGATATGAGCCATGAGTGAAGTATTGAATACATCATGAAAGGAGAGGGTAAGCACTTGGAGATACAAATTTTGCAAAGAACTAACAAAAAAAATCAGGGCTCGCTCTTGTGCAACCAAATCCAAGCAGAATGACCAAATGGACACAATTGTGTTAACCAGGGAACATAGCCAAAACCATGAGAAATCCAAACTTCAATCCAATTGAATTTATCTATAAGGTCACAATGGTAAAATACCAAAACACCATAGGATTTGATGGCTGCAAAGGAAACTCCACGATCCAATACAATCTACACTCCCAAATCTTGGACTAAGATGATCTAATACCAAGAGCGACCATGTGGATACTATGAACAACAAAACCCTGAAATTCTTGATTTGAAGCAGTGGACAATTCTATGAGAGTGGGTATCAATGCTATGATATAATTGATGCTTAAATCATCTCGCTCCATGTACAACCTATTGAACTTTGGTGTTGTCATTGATGTCAAATTTATTGGATCATGTCAAGAGGACTTAGTTTCTATGTGCCAGTTTTAAGAAATATATAAAACTATGTGCGCAAGTCCTTACTCCCACCTAGTCATGGTACTCCAATGTGCAATTCCCACTAAGCCAATGAACTAAAATGTGCAAGACCCACAAAGGCAATGTACCTCATTCGTTAATACAAGTGGCAGATGCTTGGGTAAGCTTGACTGGAAAGAAAGGAAGAAGAGGTGTTACCGTTTGGAGAAGCCCCAACTTGTGGACACATCATTTCAACAAGTGGGGTATAAATAAGAGTGATGTTGATGAATGAGAAGTAAGCTTGGAAGAACAAATGGGGTAATATTTTGAATTGGCAAGCTTCGGTAAGACAAAATGCTCGGGGGAATAAGAGGGAAAATGATTTGATGAAGTGCACAAGAAATGCAAAGATACAAGGAGCAGGCGTGCAGATTTGAGCATTTGTGAAAGGCGCAAGAAGCATATGGATGTATATGTGCACAAAATATGTATTTTAGAGTGGAATTGTGGTAGAATATAGTGTAAGAAAAACAACAGTCAGAGTTGAACTAGTGGAAGTGCGCGCAGTCAGTGAAGCAGAGTGCAAGTCTTTGTGTGCATAGACCTGAAGTCAGTAATCAATAATATTTACATCTTCAGGGCGGTTTGACGAGGCAAGGAAAGGAGATCGATGTCTCCACTGAGGTTGGTGCTTGAACACTGCAAGTTTGTGCTTGCGCAGAAGATTGGTGTCCTCACAGGTCGGATCTCGGTTTAGCAAGTTGGTGATTGCGCAGAGGATTGGTGTCTTCACAGGTTGAAGCCTACATTCTGCAAGTTGGTGCTTGTCAGTGAGATTGGTGTCCCAATTAGAGGAATGTCTATGTGAGTCGATGCTCAAATCAGTGGAGATCGGTGTCTCCCATATTTCAATGTAAATTCATTATATATATATATATATATATATATATATATATATAAGTTTATTCAAATATCTACACATAGTTTGTTTTCTTGATGTGATTTTTAATAGAAATTAGTGTATGATTTAAAAGGTGAATTATTTGTAAATTTGCACATGATACTGATTCACCCTCCCTCTCGGTATCATTGAAAATTCCAACAATTGGTATCAGATCGGGTTGCTTTAGTAACATTTTAACAGCTAGAAGTTAAAAAATCACCTCTTAGAGATTAATAGGCAGGAGGGACTGTCCATGAACAGATCACCAAGATTCGATGGGTCTAACTACACCTTTTGGATCATAAGGATGGAAGTGTTATTACAATCACTTGGAGTTAATGTATGGTAATATGTCATAAGTGGTTACAAATTTCCCAAAATTCCTCCATTTGATGCAACTGACAAGAGGCAATATGAGTGCAATGCTAGGGCCACAAATGCAATATTGTGTGGCCTAACATACTCGAAATTTACCAAGCTTATGCAGTGTACGTTACCCAAAGAAGTTTGGGACAAGCTCAAGAACATCTATGAAGGAGATGAGAAAGTTAAGAAAGCAAAGTTGCAAACTTTCTCAGGACAATTTGAAACCGTCAAAATGAAGGAAGAAGAAAACATTGCATCGTATATCCTTCGAATTGATGAAACTATCAATGAAATCAAAGGACTTGGAGTACAAATCGCTCTGGAATCAGTTGTGAAAAAGGTACTAAGTTCCTTTCCAACAAGATTTGATCCCAAAGTATCAGTTCTAGAGGATGGAAGTGATCTGGACAAATTGGATATGGATGAGCTTCATGTAATTATTACAACATATGAGATGAGTACTGAAAAAGAAAATCCTACAAGAAAAGAAGCAACTTTCAAGGTCTCCAAGAAGACAAGAGAAAGCAAGGAGGAGTCTAGCAAAAGTCTCTCTGATGCATCAAATGAAGAAGAAGCAAATTTTGTGAAGAACCTCAAAAAGGACATGGAAAATACAAAGGTAAGTTACCTTTTAAATTTTTTTAATGTGGTAGAGTAGGACACTTTGCTTCTAAATTCCCTTATTAGGAAAGCAAGGATAACGACAATGATGAGGATCTTAACTATAGAGGAAGAAGAAAGACACACCAAAACTCTAGGGCTGAACATAAAAAGAATAAGAGTTTGTATTCAAAAGAGAACAACATCTCATCTGATGAAGATGATGGTGACGACAATTCAAGAGAGGCCCAGAGGAAAAGGATAACTGCTACTCTTCTATCAAAAGGAAATCATATAGCAATAAGGTTTCCTTGAATAAGTCTTGTGAAAGACAAATAGATCCTACTACAAAAACACTTTGTAAATATGTCTACAATGGGATTTTCTTTTCACCTTTAGAGTCATGTGTTGATTCCTACAATATTCCAAACATGAGTAATTGTTAGATAGAGTTTGAGAGAAAATAAGAAATTATTGATTCTGAGAATGAATAAAATGCAGAAGTTGACTCGGAAGGTGAACTGATCAGTGCTTTGTATGAATTAAAGAAAGTAAGAAAAGAAAATCCACCTCTGAAGGTTAGTCTATAGAAATATCAAGATTCTTTGGACCTACAGAAGGATTGGTTACTCAAATTTGAAAGAATGATTGAGTCCAAAAGAACCAAAGAAGCACTTATAAACAAAGCACTTGAAGAGGCAGAAGAAGAAAACAAGGAACTTATGAAATAGCTAGCTTGCGCACAAAATGCAATTGAGAAGCTTGAAGAAAATAATTTCTTATTGGAAGCATCACTGGAAGAGGCAAAACAAGAAAATTAGGTATTAACAGAACAATTTTTTTAATCAAGAACAGAAGAACAGCCTCTGAAAAATATAGGGAATCCTTCTTTTGACGTGAATGGGCTTAAGAATAAAATTCCAAACTGCGCAGAGCCAAAGGATGAAAAATATCTTTCTGACATGAAGAATGAAGCTAATTTTAAGTACATCTCACTAATTTTGGATGAGATACTGAATATCCCAAGGTCACTAGAAGACAAGTCTGGTCTTGGCTATAATACGACATAAAACGTCTACAACAGCAAGCATGTTCCAATTACAAATCAACAAGTTGGGTCATCTAAGCAAAATCAACGCAGGTATGATAATGATTACAATGTTCCTTGTTACAAGAGAAGGTTTAATTAACAAATATTCTTAAGATGTAATTATTATGGTCATACTATAAGATGGTATGCTTGTGATGGATTTGGGCATAAATCCCAAACTTGTCAAAGATCAACAGATGGGAACAGTGTGCATATTACAAGAAGTAAGAACAAGTTTGCAAGATATCAACAAAATACCATGCACATACAAAAATGGGTAAATAAATGTTCACAGGCTTGCACAATCGATGATAACAATGAAAATACTCTTGTGGTAGCAAAGAATTGTTGCTTATTTTGATGACTCTCAAAATGTGTGTATGAAACCATTGAATTCGAAAGGCTAAGTGAATTCAAGGAAACTAGAACATTGTAGCCAAAAGTTACATAATCATGATCAAGTAATATTCATGGCATACATGTATTAGTCTCAATTGGAAGACATTTTTTTCAACATTAATAGAGCAGTTGCAATAATAAATTTAACCATGAGACATGCACAAGAAGTCTTATTAATGTACTGAAGAGTTATGTCAAAAAGGACAACAGAAAGAATTTGCACATATAGACAAAGGAATCGCACTGCCAGGCGTAAATTCAAGGACACAGAAAAGGGGAATGAAACTGAAGTACATTTTATTTTAATATTCATGTCGTAGAAAATAAAACTCATGAGAATGTTGGAAAAACTGTTTTGTATTATATCAAAGTAGTGTCATTACAAAAGGTAGTTTATACAAAATGTGCCCTTATATCTTGGGCAGATATGACAGTTACAAAATCAAATCATAGCTGAAGCTCGAGGTCTGGCTCTGTGACATGGTTGGATAGATCTGGCTCCGTAACATGGTTGGAGGGATACATATAGAACCGAAGCTCAAGGTCTGGTGAAGACTGCTCAGAACTGGAAGCCTACAGAGGTTGGTACAAGTTGAGATCCCATGGGAATTGGCTGGTAAGACCAATATGGTTATGATTCATTTGCAACTGTTGCAGAAGAATCAATGTTCACTCATGTTGTTGTTCCAAACTCCCAACTCAGTCTTTCAAGACCTCAATCTCATGCGCATTCCTCTAATTAACTTGAGACTGGGCATACCACTCCCCTATATTAACTTCCTTGATTTGAGACATGTGAATCTCTAAATTGGATGAAAACTCTTTTCGCTGAAACTAGACCAACTCAAAAATCCTACCAATCGCTACATTGACTTGTTGAAGAGAGATAGCCATCGCGACATAAAACAATAATCAAAACATGAAAGCTTGATGATTATGTGTATGGAGAACAATGCATAAATAGATTGGAAGTTCACCAACGTGCACACCTTAGAGTAAGTTGAAGGGACATTGAAATTTAATTGCATTCCTTTATGCGTGCTTCGAAGCAAATTGAAGAGACATCGAAGTTAATTGCATTCATGGAAGACAACGCGAATTTTGTAGCAATTCTTGTCAACATAAACTAAGGAGATTATGCTCAAGGAAAAAATCCTGCTAAATCATGCATGTACATGAGTCATAACTGAAATACTAAAACAGTTTTGCACATTTCAGGTGTGTCAAATGTCAAATCAATATGGTTTCATCGAGGAGTTGTTAAAAAGCATTATAAATGAGGTTAAAAAGGTAGCAATACAAGATCTATGTCATTAATAATATCCGAAAAGGGAATATTTATCGTGCTAAAATGTCAGTAAAAGCATAATGTCAGAGGGAACAACTAGAACAAATGGGTGACATGGAATAAATATGGCGTAGTCAAATCAAAGAAATTTGAAGCATGAAACCAGGAGGCTGCAATAGAGCATAGTGCACAAAGACAAGCAGAAAAAGAAGCAGCGAACACAAGTATACAACTTTGAAATTCATCATTGATACAAGAAGTTAAATGTGATTTAATCAACACAAGGCATGAGGATAATAGGAAACTATGCAAAGGGAGAATATCTATAGTAAATTTAATTGAGACATCTACCGAGACAGTGGTATATGTATGTGTTGCATAGGATCTCAGCGCAACACAACAGAAGCAACAAAAAGGAAATGAAATCATAAAAAAAGGGGGAGCACCTCTTTGCCATTGATGTCAAAGGGGGAGAGATACTAAGAAGCATGCGCAAGAAGCACAATGAAATGAAAAATTGCACAGGATTATTGATCAAAGGTTGCGCAGTAGAGGAAAGGATCAAACTGGCATGAATACAGGGGGAGAACTGTATTGTATGCAAGAAGAACAAAGAGTTCATGATAAGGAGGAGCACAACTTCATAAGGTGTTGACATCAATGCCAAAGGGGGATATTGTTGAACTTTGAACTTTGGTTTGTCATTGATGTCAAAGCTATTGGATGATGTCAATAGGACTTAGTGTCTATGTGATAGTTTGAAGAAATATATAAAACTATGTGCACAAGTCCTTACTCCCACCTAGTCAATATGGTACTCCAGTGCACAAGTCCTTACTCCCACCTAGTCAATATGGTACTCCAGTGCGCAAGTCCCACTAAGCCAATGAAATAGTATGCGCAAGATGTTGAAATATTTTAACTTCTAAGAATATTATATTTGTACTTTATCATTCCGGAGATGTTCCACCCCTCCGAGGTGACCCTATTGTATATCCGGAGATGTTTATACCTCGGATGGATTGCGGTAACTAGGGTTATTAGATCTCCCATGTGGGGGTCGGACCTGAGTTAATTTATTAGGGGTTATTAGACCCTCTTAGGAGAGGTCAGTCCCATAGGGTAAAAAGTCAGTCGAGAAACAAGTATAAGTAGAGGAGAATGCTCCTCACTTATCTCACTCATCCTTCACTTGGAAAGTAGCGCACAAGTGAGAGAGAGGTCTACATAGGAGGTAGAGAAGGAGCTCTAGTCTTGGACTACATCTTGTATTTGATTGATCATCTTATTGAGGAAAGCTTTGCTGGGTTTTCTACCCCATGAGGGTTTCCCAAGGTAAAATATATGTCTATCTTGTGATTGTGTTTCTTTCAGTGATCTTTCTAGTCAAATTAGTATAAACTTAACATGGTATTAGAGCTAGCCTGAATAGGACATCTTTCACAAGGTGAAAATATCTCTCTCTCTTCCTCCGATGAAAATTAGGGTTTCTGTAAAAAAATGGAATTTTTGGTTTCTGATTACATGGCTAGATAGCCCTCCTCAAAATCGAACTTTTCATCCCTAGATCAAACTTTTTGGTTGGGTAGAACTCCGGTAAAGTCAAACCCTAGTTTGACAGAAAGTGCGGAAAACCAGAAAACCATAACCAGATTTCTACAGCAGGTCTGAAGTTTGCTGGTCAAGTTTGGAGGCTGAAAAATTGAAGTTTCTAGAAAGTAAGAACATCAGTCACCTCGCCTCAGTCAATCCAATCTCCTGGTAAGGTCAGTTTTTCATTTTTGGAATTTTCAATTTTTGGTAACCCCCTGGGCAAGATGGCCCCAAGCACTAAGCTCGAGGACAAGCTAGAAGGTATAGAGAATTTCTGGGCATGGAAATATAGAATTGGTCTCATTCTTGAAGAGAATGATCTTGCCCAATATATCAAGGATGAAGTTGCAGAACCTGCGGAAGATGAAGCCAAAGAAAAGTATAGGAAGGATCTGATTAGGGCAAAGAGAATCATTGCTGATTCTATCAAGGACCACTTGATTCCCCAAGTGGCATCCAAAAAGACCCCAAAGGAAATGTATGATGCCCTAGGAAGAATGTATGAAGGGAAGAACATCAACAAGAAGATGAACCTAAGATCTCAGTTGAAGAGTACCAAGATGAACAAAGGAGAATCTATTGAAGACTATTTCTCAAGGGTTTCCCAAATCAAGGAACAACTAGATGCCATTGGAGATACCCTTGATGAAGATGAACTAGTCATGACTGCTCTAAATGGTCTTACTAGATCTTGGGAGTCATTCATCCAAACTATGTGTGCCAGAAAAGAAAGCATGAAGTTTGATGTGGTATGGGAGGATTGTATTCAAGAAGAAGCTAGGGTAGCCAATCGAGAAGCTCTTCTCAAGGAGGATGACCAAGCCTTGGCTACTCACACCAAAAGAAGAATAAAGGGTCACTTCAATAAAAATGACCACAAGGAGTCTCAACCTCCCCAAATATTTACAAGAAGAGGAAGAGCAAACTTAGAAAGAGATCTCTCCACAGCTCAATGTTTTAATTGTCTCAAACTAGGACATTTTTCCAGAAATTGCACTTCACAAACAAAGAAGAAGAAGTTTGTTCACAAAACACATCATGCACATATGGCAGAAGATGAGAGTGAAGAAGAAGAAGAAGAAGAAGAGGAAAGGCCTCAAAAGAAAAGAACTAAAGTAGAGAAAGAAGATGCAGAAGAATATGTTCTATTTTATGCACTCTCTGGGTCTGTGACACATGGAGAAGATACATGGCTCATTGATAGTGGTGCTTCAAAGCACATGACAAGTCAAAATAAAACTTTCTTAAGACTTGAAGAAAATACCTCTCCACAAAAGGTATCTCTAGGAGATGATTATCAATATCCCATCAAGGGAATAGGTGAAGCAAGCTACAAGCTTGATTCTGGAACCCCATTGAAGATGAAGGAAATCTTATATGTACTAGGCTTGAAGAAGAACCTGCTTTCTATCTCAGCATTAGATAAGAAAGGCTTTAGGGTTGCATTCATAGATGGTCAAGTACTTATGTGGCCTAAAGGAAAATCAATTGAGGATGCAATTGTTATTGGTGAAGAGGAAGGAGGTCTATACAAACTCAAGGGCCATTCAGAAGCTGCCCTTGTTCATGAAGCCACTAGCCCAAGTGAGCTATGGCATAGAAGACTTGCTCACATTAACTACAAATCCCTACCTCATGTGAGCAAGGTAGTTATAGGACTACCAGACTTAAAAGTTGATCATGATGGCACGTGCAAAGGATGTGCAAAAGGGAAGAATATAAAGAACCCATTTCCAAAGAGTGAAGCAAAGACTAAGAGTACCTTGGAGTTAATACATTTAGATGTATGTGGACCAATGCCCTCCACATCTTTGAGTGGATATGAATACTATCTCACATTCATTGATGACTATTCAAGGGAGACTTGGATATACTTTCTAAAAGGAAAGAATGAATTATTTGGAAAGTTCAAAGAGTTCAAAGCATTGATAGAGAATCATTTAGAAAAGAAAATCAAAATACTCAGAACAAATAATGGCTGAGAATATACTTCAAAGGATTTTGAAGATTTTTGTAAGGAAGTTGGAATCAAGAGGGAGCTAACCACCCCCTACAATCGCCAACAAAATGGGGTTGCGGAAAGAAAGAATAGAACCATCATGGAAGCTGTAAAGACAATGATACATGATCAAGACCTACCCATGTATCTATGGGATGAAGTAGCTAGAATAGCAATCTATGTACAAAATAGACTATCCCACAATGCTCTTAATTTCAAGACTCCAAAAGAAGTGTTCACATGAAAGAATCCTGAGGTAAGTCATCTTAAAATATTTGGATGTCTGTTAACACCCAAAAAGTGCTCACTAGATCATTTCCCTATTCACATGACCCATTTATCCACTTTTTCACCATCAGAGCCTCTGAAACCAACAAAAGGTCACCAAAAGACCTGAGTACACCCCTTTTTCCATTAAAAAAGATTATTTTTCCCAAAAAAGCATAAAAAACCCTCAAAAAGGGTCCAAATTCCCAAAAATATTAAAAAGGAAATTAAAATATTATTTTTATTCAAAAAAGGAAAAAGGAGGGAAAAGTACCTAAACCATGTTGGTCAATACCATTTGGTTTCCACAAAACCACAAATGGTATTTCCCACCACCAAAACCTATAAAAAGGTGGTAGGGGCTCCTCATTTCACATCCATCCATTATCTCATCCTTATGCTGCTGAAATCTCCCTTGAGCATTTTAGCCATTGCAAACCACATTGGAGAAGAGACCATTGGAGATTGGAGTTGCTCATCCTTGGAGCTATTCAACCTCACCATTAGAGGTATTAATTCCGCAAGCACTTGCTTGCACCATTCTTTCAATACAAATTCTTTATTTTATATGTTCTTGTTCTTGATTTTAAATTATTTTTGTTATTTGCTTAAATATCTTTGCTTAGATCCATGAATAGTCTTGTTTAATTAGCTTATTGTTATTTATTTCCATTGAAACTGCTGCTACTAGTTAGCAGGTGCCCATAGCACTAAGCCTGGTTGCAAAACCGGGCCAACAATGTCTAGTATATATTCACATTCCAAAAGAGAAGAGGACCAAGCTAGATCCTTCTAGGAAGAAAGGAATATTTGTTGGATATTGTGAATCATCCAAAGCATTCAGAATATACATCCCGGTTTTCATCATATGGAAATAAGCAGGGATGTGAGATTTGATGAAGAAGCAGCTCTCAAGAGATCTAGGAAGTGCCAACATGAAGAGATATATGAAGAAGAAGCACCTCCCAGAACTACAGAAGCTATACCCATCCCTAAAGACATATCACCTGAAGACCATGACATACTAGAACCTCAAGAACCCCCCATTTCAAACATTTCAAGGAAAGGAAGGCCAGCATGGGCCAGAGACATTATACTAGGAGATGAAAAGTATGGGGCTCCTGAAGGCTCCACTAGAGTGAGCAAGAAACCAAAGCTATTATCCAACTATGTGGCTTTTATGTGTGATATGGTGGATCAAGAACCTACTAGCTATGAAGAGGAAACTCAGAAGAAAGAGTGGGTAGAAGCAATGACGGAAGAATACCAGTCAATAATGAAGAATGATGTTTGGGATATAGTTCCCAAACCAAAAGACAAGAGTGTGGTATCCTCCAAATGGATATTCAATATAAAACATGCTGCGGATGGTAGCATTGAAAAATATAAGGAAATATTTGTAGCCAGAGGATTCTCTCAGAAAGAGGGAATTGACTATGAAGAAACATTTGCACCAGTTGCAAGGTACACTTCCATCAGAACCATCATGGCACTTGCATCTATGATCAAGTGGAAATTACACCAGATGGATGTTAAGACATCTTTCCTAAATGGTGTGATTGAGGAAGAAGTGTACATAGAACAACCACAAGGATTTGAGGTTGAAAATGGAAGAACACATGTATGCAAACTGAAGAAGGCTCTGTATGGATTGAAGCAAGCTCCCAGAGCTTGGTATGGAAGAATTGACAGTTTCTTGACAAGCATGGGCTTTACCAAGAGTAAAGTTGATCCTAATATTTATCTCAAAATTATGGATGATGAACCTGTCATATTATTGTTGTATGGAGATGATTTATTTTTTACTGGAAATGAGAAACAAATTATTGAGTGCAAGAAGACGCTCTCTTCAAAATTTGAGATGAAAGATCTCGGATTGATGCACTACTTCTTAGGTTTGGAAGTATGGAAAGACCCAAAAGGAATCTTTCTAAATCAGGGTAAGTATGCTGTGGGGATTTTGAAAAGATTCGACATGTTGGAGTGCAAAGCCATGGCCACCCCCATGGACTCCAACTTGAATTTATTGGTTGATGACTCATCAGAGTTAGTGGATGTGACTCTATACAGACAGATTATTGGGTCATTGATGTATTTGATAAATACTAGACTATACATATGCTTTGTTGTAAATACCTTGAGTCAGTATCTAGTGGAACCTAGAAGAGTTCACTTAATAGCTGCAAAGCATGTGATGAGGTACCTAAAGGGTATGATAGATTTTGGTCTATATTATCTTGGAGATCATGACTTCAGACTACATGGCTACACAGATGCTGATTGGGAAGGAAGTGTCTCAGACAGGAAGAGTACATCAGGTGGATGTGATTGTCTTGGATATGCCATGATCTCATGGTTTAGCAGGAAGCAATCTAGTGTGGCTCTCAGTACAGCTAAAGCAGAATATATAGCTGCTTGCTCTGCTAGTTGTGAAGCAGTATGGCTTCGAAAGCTGTTATCAAGACTATTTGACTTAGAGATGGAACCCACTGTGATCCTGTGTGACAACTAGAGTTGTATCAATATGATAGAGAATCCAGTGTTTCATGATAATTCAAAGAACATAGAGATCCGATATTTCTATATACAGGATATGGTGCAGAAAGGAGCTATCAAGCTCGAGTATGTGAGCACTAACGAACAAGTTGCTGATATATTGACCAAACCTCTGTCTCGAGTAAAGTTGGAGTATTTACGAGACAAGCTTGGTGTAGTTCAGAAGGACCCTCCTCGAAAGGGGGAGTGATGTGGTCACTTATGATGAGATTTCTTGCATCGACAGTGAGGTCAATGATGTGGATACCTATATTGGTGATGCCGACAAAGAGGTTGGTGGATGGTCCTTAGACAGGGTCTAAGTTGACAAGAGAGATTGCATCATCCTTGAACACATGTTCTAAAAGGATCCGTAGACATATGTCTCCGAGAAAGAAGAGGGATTGCATCATCGTTGAACACATGTTCTAAAAGGATCTGTAGACAGATGTCTCCGAGAATATGGTCCCTAGTGGACAGGTGGGGATTGTATCTTCCCCAAACTTCGCTCCCAGAATTGATCCGTAGACAAATGTCTCCGAGAATGAAGTCCTAGTGGACAGGTGGGGATTGTATCTTCCCCAGACTTCGGTCCCAGAATTGATCCGTAGACAGATGTCTCCGAGAATGAAGTCCTAGTGGACAAGTGGGGATTATATCTTCCCCGGACTTCGATCCCAGAATTGATCCGTAGACAGATGTCTCTGAGAATGAAGTCCTAGTGGACAGGTGGGGATTGTATCTTCCCCAAAATTCGGTCCCAGAATTGATCCGTAGACAGATGTCTCCGAGAATGGGTCCTTAGCGGATGAGTGGGGATTGTATCTTCCTCGGACTTCGGTCCCATAATTGATCCGTAGACAGATGTCTCCGAGAATGGGTCCTTAGCAGATGAGTGGGGATTGTATCTTCCCCAGACTTCGGTCCCAGAATTGATCCGTAAACAATTGTCTCCGAGAATGGGTCCTTAGCGGACGAGTGGGGATTGTATCTTCCCCGGACTTTGGTCCCATAATTTATCCGTAGACATTTGTCTCTGAGAATTGATGATAGGACTGCATTGTCCCTGGACCCTTGGTTCAAAATGTATGTGATGGGATTGCATCGTCCCTAGACATGAGATTTGTCTTAAAGTGATAAGGATTGATCATACTAGAACTTGATCTGGATTGTATCATCCATGGACCTATGTCTTAAAGAGAGCAGGACTGATCATCCTGTAATTGGATCATGTGTATTGCAGAGTATGCTACTATGAGATGATCTAGATGTTGTAGATCGAGATGTTCCAGATGCTAAAGATCGAGATTATCCAGATGTTGTAGATTGAGATGATCCAGATGCTGTAGATCGAGATGATCCAGATGTTGTATATCGTGATGATCCAGATGCTGTAGATCGAGATGATCCAGATGTTGTAGATCAAGATGATCCAAATGTTGATCGTATGATGATGATGTTGTTGATCGTATGATGACGATGTTGATGATTGTGTGATGAAGATGCTGCTTATCGTGATCGAGAGATACAGATGATGCTATTGATCAGAGGATCCCACGATGATGATGTTGTAGTTGTTCGAGTGTTGCAGAAAGATGAAGACTCGGTACTAAAGATGTTGATGTTCCAGTATTGAAGATCTTGAAGACGTTCCAGTAACTTCTTGAGTTATTGATGATGATGTATAAAGAAAGCTTCCAATGATTTATAGATGTATCATGTATGATGTAGTCGATGACTCCTTGCTCCTGCAGATGTTGTTATAATATCCTTCTCGTTAAGGGGGAGTGTTGAAATATTGTAACTTCTAAGGATATTATATTTGTACTTTATCATTCCGGAGATGTTCCATCCCTCTGAGGTGACCCTATTGTATATCCGGAGATGTTTATTCCTCCTATGGATTGTGGTAACTAGGGTTATTAGATCTCCCATGTGGGGGTCGGCCCTGAGTTAATTTATTAGGGGTTATTAGACCCTCTTAGGAGAGGCCGACCCCATAGGGTAAAAAGTCAGTTGGGAAACAAGTATAAGTAGAGGAGAATGCTCCTCACTTATCTCACTCATCCTTCACTCGGAAAGTAGCTCACAAGTGAGAGAGAGGGCTACATAGGAGGTAGATAAGGAGCTCTAGTCTTGAACTACATCTTGTATTTGGTTGATCATCTTATTGAGGAAATCTTTGCTGGGTTTTTTACCCCATGAGGGTTTCCCAGGGTAAAATATTTATCTATCTTGTGATTGTGTTTCTTTCAGTGATCTTGCTAGTCAAATTAATATAAACTTAACACAAGACCCACAAAGCCATGGTACCTTATTCACACGGGTTAAGACAAGTGGAAGATGCTTGGTAAGCTTGACTTGAAAGAAAGGAAGAAGGGGTGTTACCATTTGGAGAATCCCCAACTTGTGGACACATCGTTTAAACAAGTTGAGTATAAATAAAAGTGATGTTGATGAATGAGAAGTAATCTTGGAATAACAAATGGAGTAATATTTTAAATTGCAAAGCTTCAGTAAGATGAAATGCTCAAGGGAATTAGAGGAAACATGATTTGATTAAGTGCACAAGAAATGCAGATATACAAGCAACAAGCACGCAAATCTAAGCATTTGTTAAAGGCACAAGAAGCATGTGGATGCATATGTGCACATAATCTGTATTGTAGAGTGGAATTGTGGCATAATATAGTGTAAGAAAAATAGAACTCATAGTTGAACCAGTGGAATTATGCACAATCAGTGAAGCAGAGTGCAAATATTTGTGCGTGCGGACTTTAAGTCAACAATCACTAATATTTATATCTTCAGGGTGGTTGGATAGGGAAAGGAAAGGAGATCGGTGTCTCCACTCAGGTTGGTGCCTGAACACTGCAAGTTGGTGCTTGCATAAAGGATTGGTGTCCTGACAGTTCGAATCCTGGTTCATCAAGTTGGTGCTTGCATAGAGGATTGGTGTCCTCACAAGATGAAGCCTGCATTCTGCAAGTTGGTGATTGTTAGTGGGATTGGTGTCTCAATCAGAGGAATGTCTAAGTGAGTTGGTGGTCACATCAGTGGAGATCAATATCTCCCATATTTCTATGTAAATTCATTTTATACATACATACATACATACATATATATATAATTTTCTTCAAATATCTACGCACAATTGTTTTTCTTTGTGTGATTTTTAATAGCAATTGGTGTATGATTTAAAAGTGAATTATTTGTAAATCTGCACATGATACTGATTCACCCCCCCTCTCAGTGTCATTTAAATCCGAACACAAGCCCCGCCACCAAAAAATGGGTAGGAAGGCTACCACATATTTGAGCATGGATAACACCACTACTCTATCCACCCTCTAATCCAAATTGCAAATCTGAAACTACTCCAATCAAAATAAATGATTTTTGATGCCGTTTGCTAGAATAAGCATTGATCATAGCCCATACACACTCATAAGCATGGGTGTGTAGCAATCTGAATCCATGTCCACAAATTCCATAAGAGGTTAGGATGGTGTCTCATAATAAGAGATTTGTGAGTCCAAAACTATAATGATAATGCCAAGAAAAATTTCCCCAATGGTTTGTTCCCACATATATGGGACTAGTTCAAACAATGAGGGGTTTGTTCCCACATACCTGAGTGCAAATGGTGAGTGGATGAGAGCCAACCCATAGAGATAGTTCACTTATCATGTATGACCAATACATGAGGAGGGAAGATACCTAGGAAGAGCCAATGGATCTTCAAACCACTACCATATTGATACCAAGTGGGAACTAAGAATTTGAATAAAAAATTCTACGATCTCTATATCTCAACCTAGGTATTCTACATTATGGTCCTACCTTGACCTATTCTTGATACCATAGCCCAAATTCTTGAAACCAATTCCATCTAGTAGAGTACAGGATTGAAAACACCTACTATATTTGCTCCTCTGCCATAGATGCAATGTGCTCTACAATACCATACCTATAACACAATAAAATCTAAGTGTACCAATTTGGGTGAAGGCTGTCATAATTTTGTGTGCAAAGTAGGAAAATAGTGAGAAGTTCAAGCCACCATGATCCATGGATATTAAGAATAACCACAAAATAGATTTTAGATTTGTGTGTATTTTTCATTAACACAAATTCATGCATTGATGTACAAGAGAGAGGGGCATGATAGAGAGAGAATCTAGAGAGAGACACAAGTCAGTGACCAATCACCAAGATTCAATGGAATAATAGATATCACAAAGTAGGGATAAAAAACCCAAATTTGAACAATGCTCAAATGTAGAGTGAAATTCCGGCAAAGGAGTTTTCCCAATAATCTAGGATGTGATGTATAGAAGCTAGAAAATTGTTGTCTCAACCCCCAACAAATGACCAAGATCGAACCAAACGTGAATATTTTTTTTACGCCTTAGGGTAATTTTTTTTAAAGTTTAGAGACAAATGGTAAAAATTTAGGTTTGGTAGGAAACCCAAATTTTAGGTTTGTCTAATACTTGCCTAAAAAACTAGACATATTTGATGAAAACTGCACAGATATGGTGAAACCACATAGATCCATTGAAAACCTAAGTGGAGGTCTAGATTATTTTATATATATACAAGAGAAAAGGGACCAAGGAACAGGTAAAAATAGATGATAAATAGATATGAAGACCTACTGAAGTCTGATGCATAAAAACAACTCAATATAGAATTTTTACAAGGATCTAGAACTTAGTAACTGGCTCTGATACCATGTTAGATGAGGAACATATGCATTAACACATAACCAAAGACATAACCAATATAAAATCCTATGGAAATCATAAAAGAAAACTTAAATAAAAAGCAAGAAATAAGAGATACAAGAGGAAATAATGTTTATGTGGTGAAACCACAAGGTGAGGAAACACCCATGGAACCTAGTCTTCTATTCAATTCTCTAATCTTACAATTCTTCACATATAGATGATCTAGCCTAAGGAACCATAAGGTACAGGATAAATAGAATACCATCATCCACTTGTTACTCGATTTAAGACTAATGACATCAATTTATAGTAACTAGGAGAAACCTATACCATTGATAATATGACCGAATGAAAGGTGGAGATCAACAAATACATGATAAGCTCATAAATAGATAGGAGGAAGTGGTGGATAATAATGACCTATTAATGTAGGTCAATGTTACCCAAAAAACATGTCATCACCTAATTAAACTCCCAAACTATATCCATGTTCACATGTGTAATACAAAACAGGGAAATTTTTAAGAACCCCCCTAAATTTCTATGTATAATAAATGGGCGAATCCCCATGATATAAAGGAAAACATGAAGGCTATTTTATCAATGTTATATTATGTATATATAATTTGTTGGAGAATATTTCATTGAATTATATAATCTTGTAAAATCTTGGCAAATATTTCACTAAATTAGAAAACCTTGTAATGTCTTGGCGAATCTTTTACTAAATTATAAAATATTGTGAAGTCTTGGCAAATTTTTTGATAAAGTATAAAACCATATATAGTAATAGGAAAACATATAAAAAAAAATACTAAATAGGAGATAAATTTAATAAATCTTCACATAACAAGCCCTCTTTTGGTGGTAGTTTGGTACCTCACTCTAACTATCACAATACATAGAAATTCACCATACTCTAAGAATATTATTAGAAAACAACAATCAATTTTTTCATCACCACGACAAATAGAATCAATATTAATATGAGGTCCCACCAACACCTTGATCCTCATTTAGATCTACATGTTATTACAAAGTCCCACCAACACCTCATTTATGCACACACCTTACCAAATTAGAGGGTTAAAAACTCTAAATGTGTATTGTTTATTTCAATGCACTTGGAACTATTCTAAAAAATAATCTCCACTCTATATGGAAAGAAAATGTGTGTTCCAAGTTAGTCAACAAATGTTTATTCAACCAAATACTATCCACATTCTTCCA
The DNA here is from genome assembly GCA_027924585.1 of Larix kaempferi. Lineage (NCBI taxonomy): Eukaryota > Viridiplantae > Streptophyta > Pinopsida > Pinales > Pinaceae > Larix > Larix kaempferi. The sequence goes on from BSBM01000613.1 coordinate 10,764,706, forward strand.
AACCTAATTAAAAACGAACCCCACTATGCTTGATAAATTTCCGTGCAAAAATTTAAAAAATGGGGGTTGTTGAGAATGTGGTGATGTCAAGGCATCGGTTCAAGTATTTAAATCCATGAAAGGAAGGTTTCAAAACTATGATGGAGCTAGTAGAAGAGTAATGAGGTAGATTGGATTGAATCTAGGATTGCTTTTACAAATATAGTAAACAAAGTAAATAAAGTTCCATGCTTCAAGCAAAGACTACATTATTTTCTAAGGTTTCTACAAACTATTGGAAATATGCAAGTTGAAATCAAGTTTCTACAAACTACAACAAAAATCCTTTGAGAACCATAAAATTCAATAAACAAAACAAGCAACATGTCAAAATACCTAACGCACAAAGAAAAAGAAGCGGCAAAAATAGTGAGATTCTAGTTTGCTCCACACATGGCCCATCCTAGAAAGGAGAACACAAACACAAGTAGAAACACAATGGCAGTGGTTATAAGTAGCGTCATGGCCCCCTGCATTGCCAAATACATGGTTATGAACAAATTCATATCCCCCAGACATGATGCCCCAAACACCCACAAAAACGTTATTGCCTCATGGTCGATCACGTGCTTCACAATCCCCATTTTTCTTGGGAAAATTTTGGATCTGAGGCAATGGTATTTTGAACTCTCCTAGATGCAAATGGGTCGATATAAGACCTGATATTAAATATCAACCACTCTTCTCCTGTGGACATTAATCAATTTGTAAAACAAAATTCAACCCATAAAATATGGACGAATGTAACTCCAACTTCAATTTTCATGATTGATAGAGGGTGAAAGAGCCCCTAGCAAGTGTCATTTCTAAAAATTGGGGGTGAATGGGAGCTGCCTAGCGATTTTCATGGCCGAATAGAGGTTTAAATAGATTTTTATAGGGGTTAAATTGTTTTATCGTGGCTCCATTTCGAAATTTGATTGGGATAACCTCCTATTCATTAAAAATAAACAAAATAAAATGTGGTCTAATCATACCTAACATGTGTTTAATAAAAAATTAACACATTAAAAATTTAAAACCCCTAAATTTATCCCATGGGCTAAGATTAGCCCTTAAAATTTTCCATGATACAAAATTCTAATGAGGCCAAGTTACATGTATAAGTGCCCCACAAATGATGTTATAAATATCACCATTATGAAGCTAAGTACACGATTACACAAGCTACTAGACAACATTACAACACATTCTAACAATAGGCCTTAAAACCATCAAAAGGAGAGATACCTTTGTACACGACTAAGAACATATACTAAAGTAATTCCACATAGTATCCATGTTGGTAAAGTGAGTAGGCTATAAGTCACTCATTTATGGATCAATATATAAGAAAATGTATTAAAATGTTCTCTTCATTTGGAAAATCAAGAAAAAACTATATAAAATTCACTCACAAGGAACTTACAACTGTTGTTGTCACACTAGGTACTTCAAGAATTCAAATTATGACAACAACGTAAAAATTGCTTCATGTTTCAAAAAAAAAAATTGTGTAGGCATACTAAATTCAAGGCTTGTATAGTTGAAAACAATGAATCTTCTTGTTGATCTCTTATTTTTAGGAAACCATAGCAACATAGACTTCCATAAGGCATTAAAGAGGAAGTGGTAGAGTTTTGGGATACCCATTCTCATGCTATACTAGATCGAAAGAATTTTTTGTGACGATGCTTATTTAGAGGTTTGTATGATGAGCATTGTGATCATGTTTTTTCAATTGATGCATGTTAAACTATTTGAAGAATTTCAAGAAAGCAATCATGGTGTTAATATTTCCTTTAACATGTTTGATAAATTGAAACTATGGTATATTAGGTCCAACACAATCCACCACATTTGTTGTTGTTGGTACCATGTTGAATTCTATATCTATTATGGCACATTCATATATTTCTACAAAATAAAATGGCAAGGCAACCCTCTTCCTCCCATAGTGTACAAATTTATTTCAATGATATTATTAAAAGAAACCTCAAAGATATGTTTTCCAGTAAAAGATGTGTAGGTGAAAGAATATTCCCTAAATGTGATAATTCAAAATTGTTCCATACGAATTTTCATATGAATCTTGTACACCCTTTGTTAGATATCATGCTCACATGGAGGAAATAGAGTATGTTGCTATGGACCCATATTCCTATTTGTGTGTGGCCTCTAAGAGGATTGACTTTCTTGATAATGATATCCTTATTTCAAAATTCATGGAAAAGTTTCGAAACCAACTTTTAAAATATGTCAAGCACTATCACAGGTCTAGGTGGAAATATTCCCAATTCATAGAGTCTTGTGAGGTATTCGAACTAGGAACAATCTTATTAAAGCTATACTTTCCCAATAATTAGACAATTTATCCTTAAGAAGAGATGTAGAGCGAGAATTATCATTCTAACTAGGTGTGTATATATTCATGCATGTCCTGTAAAGACATTCACAAGTGAGCATTGATGCTAAGGGTAGTACTCCAAAATAATACGATGTGATTAAGGAGTACCATTTTTATGTCATTGATAATTGTGAGCATGACACCTTGTTTGTTCAACATTTATTTGGTTGTATATATGAATAATTCAAAAAGAACAAGATAACATTTACAGAGCACTTGATTTGGAACGGTGGGTGTTTGGGGAAGTTCAAATTGACATGCTCTTTTTATTGGTTGAGTCAACTTCATAGGGATACATGAGATTGACAAGCTTGGATGAGGCATGGAACAAGTGAACACAACGACACAAGTGTTGGTGTGAAATGAACACTTAAGAAGTAAAAAATGAGTTATAATGTAGTGCAACTCAAAGTATCTATTGAAGTAGTTGACTATTGAAAATTGCATCTAGGCCATGAAGGACACAAATAGTCAAGGGTGATGTAGATTTAAGCGAATCTGGTGTAAAAATTGAACCCCAAATTTTCTTCTTTGAAACACATGCTCAATAGAAAATTTAAATTAATCTTCATGATGCAGGTTCTTTTGGAATGTTGCGCTTGGTGATGTGAATAGATCCATGCCTCGGTATTGTGAAACTATACTTGGAATGAGGGAATTAGACTATGTTCAAAGTAAAGACATGGGTGAGATATTTTCCATTGATATGAGAAAGTACGCATTCTTTGGTGGATTTTTCGTTGCAAGAGAGGGATGTGAACTAGATCAATGTAAACATAATTGATCTATGAAACAATGTAAATATGTCCATCAAAATCCAAAGGGGCCACATCCAATTCTGACATGGCAAGGTGCCAAGGTATTCATGTTGAACAGGTCATGGTTTCATTAGATCGTGATCAATTTTTTTATGTTGTCAAGGAAGGTATACACGACATGATTAATGGACTCATTATTGCTGATTAATTCCTATTTTGAATTAATTAATTTTGATTAATATTTTGAATTGTGGCTCTACAAGTGATGTATTTGTTGTCATTGAACCAATGCCAATGAATATAATTCAACCTATAATCTTATGTGGTGCACACACATAAAAATCAAGTTGGTGTGACCCTAAAAAGATGGAAATTTAACATATCAAATTTATCACATGGTTATGATGGGTTACTTTTTTGAAAAATTGAAAAAGACAATGATTATAGTATTTATAGGGATTTCATGCCCATATATATGTATATATATATTGCTAATAGAGTCATTTAGTGTCAACAACTAAGATACAACTCACAGAAACCAAAGTAAAGAGAATTGAACTAAGGAGATGAAATATGGTAAAAGATGGCCATGAACATATTATGGAGACATGCATTGTTATAACCCATTTGTTAGATGAGTAATTGTAGGCCAATTTTTAGGTTGAGATGGTTGGTGCACTAACTTATGTTGCACTAGCCATATTCGAATTATCTTGTCATTATTTATGTATAAATGTTTAATTTATATAAGTAAACTACTTAAATTTATTTTTGTTCATATTATATTTATTATAGTGTCATTATTTATGTATAAGTGTTTAATTTGTATGAACAAATTACTTAAATATTTCCTTTCATAACTTAATAATTGTGTATATTAGAACATGTAAGAAAAAATAGGGATTAAGCTAAAGATGTATCACAATGAATGGAAACACTTCTCAATTTAGATAGCCATAATAGATGGAAACACTTCTTGATTTAGATAGCCACAACATGATAATTACATTTCCATATGTTTTTTTTTTACAAGAACCAATAAGAATTGTTAACACCTAAAAAGTGCTCACTAGCTCATTCCCTTATTCACATGACCCATTTGTCCACTTTTCCACCATCTGAGCCTCTGAAACCAACAAAAGGTCACCAAAAGACCTTAGTACACCCCTTTTTCCATTAAAAAAGATTATTTTTCCTGAAAAGCATAAAAAACCCTCAAAAAGGTTCCAAATTCCCAAAAATATTAAAAAGGGAATTAAAATATTATTTTTATTCAAAAAAGGAAAAAGGAGGGAAAAGTACCTAAACCATGTTGGTCAATACCATTTGGTTTCCACAAAACCACAAATGGTATTCCCCACCACCAAAACCTATAAAAAGGTGGTATGGGCTCCTCATTTCACATCCATCCATTATCTCATCCTTATGCTGCTGAAATCTCCCTTGAGCATTTTAGCCATTGAAGCAACCTTGGAGAAGGAGACCTCTTGGAGCTTGGAGCTACTCATCTTGGGAGTTGCTCAACATCAACCTTCACCATTGAAGGTATTATCGCAAGCACTTGCTTGCCCCCATTTTTCAATACAAGTTCATTCTTTAATATCTTCTTGTTCTTGTTTTTTAAATGTTTACATTATTTGTTTAGATTCTTGCATAGATCCATGATTAGTTTTGTTTAGTTTAATTAGTTGTTTATTTCTATTTGAAACTGCTGCTACTAGTTAGCAGGTGCCCATAGCACTAAGCCTGGTTGCAAAACCGGGCCAACAGTTTTTGGCGACTCCGCTGGGTTTGAACAATAGATCTCTAGTTTTGCTTTCAATCTTAGTTTTTTATTAGTTTTTAGCCTTTAGATCCATAGATCTGCCATCTTAGACAGCAGATCCATTGCATCTCTAAGTTTTGGCCCCATCTATTGCCATTAACAGCCCGGAATTCTCAATTTTCGGGTTCGTTTTTCGGCTTCCGTGCACGGCTTTCGCCTCGCGGTTTTTAGCCTGACAGTTGCGTGATCCATCGCGACTTTTCGTCTTTTTTCCGCGCGGTTCACCGCGGCTTCGCGGCCTGATTCCGCACTGCACATCACGACTGTGTGCCTAAATCCCGCGCGATCCATCGCGACTTTTAGCCCGAAACCCGCGCGGTCCATAGCGACTTTTAGCCCGAAACCCGCGCGGTCCATCGCGACTTTTAGCCCGAAACCCGCGCGGTCCATCGCGACTTTTAGCCCAAAACCCGCGATGTGATTTTTTCGCCGCGCGACTCAATTTTCAAACGACCATATCTCCCTCTCCCGAACTCCGTTTGAAACGATTTGTTTTTTCAAATTGGGTGTTTTCGATCAAGGAATCAAAATATGCTATTAGATTTAAGAAATTTTTCATAGAAATTTATCTAATATTGTATTTTAGTGTTATTTATCACTTCAGTTCACCCATTTTGGCCCATATTTTCCAGTATTAAGATTCCAACATTGTTTACAGTCATAGGAAAATTTTACTATTTAGAATGCACATGTGAAAAATTCTTTTTAAAAATTTTCATCAATTGAAAGAAGGATCTATTTTTGCATTTTATCTAGGTTAAAAAAAATTTCCTGTTTACTTCTTTAAAATCTTGCCCTTAGCAATTTCCTTGAAAAAAGAAATCCATTTATTTCTTTTAAAGAAGTCTATTATTTGCTTTTATGATTCAAAAGATCCTTTGTTTTTTGAGTTGATGGTGAAAAGCATTTAATTTCCATTTATTGAAAAAAATCATAAATTTGCTTTTTTATTTTCGAAAAATCCTTTATTTTTTTAAAATTTTTAGTAAAGCATTTACTTCTTTCAAGTTCAGTTTACAATACCACATGTGCACCCACTCGATCACTTAATTGAACTGAGCCTTAAAACTTACCCTAATTTCAACACACTTTTAACCCCACTTGGGGAACACTAAAAGAACTTTGTAGCTAGGTAGTATTGGGGGGATAGGTGTTCCAATAACACCCCTCAGTTATTACATCTGAGACATAGAAGTTGTCCAATTAGGGAGCTAAAATCTCTTAGTATTTATTGGCGCGGTCACAACCGGTTTGTGGGAAGGCCTCTCCCCTAGGAGGGTTGAAGTCGCGAGGATGGTTCTGGAAGCCTGAGTGGAATACCGAAATCCATTCAGTAACCGAAGGGCTACCATTCGCAATTCTCGGGATATCCCTGTATTGGGATATTGCGATCAAAGGACCAAACGGCAGATTTACCTTTTCTCGACGCGTCATGAACGGAGTATCCTAGTAGCCTTTCTTTAGGATTGATTACTCGGTGTCCCTCCCGGTAGGGGGATATCTAGCCGTTGTCTCAACACTCATATTGTCTGACTTGGATTTCATCACCTTACAGAGGATATCGTTTGTTTGAGTCATAATACTTTTAGTTAGGTGTTTGCATGATTCAACCCACCCTTGGTCTAGTTACACCTATTTTTTCTAGAAGCCGTTTGCATGTTGGTACTCTGACCATTTGTTGCATTCCTCCACTTATTGTAGCACAGCTGCTAGAATAAGTGCCTTTTTGAGGTTGATTTTTTGGCCTGAGAGCCTTCATTTTCACTCCCCTTCTTGCACACTTGGTTGCATTAGGGTTTTGAGTTTTTTATACACATACAGATTTTTCCACAAAAACTTATTTTCTCACCATTGAGAATTTTAGATGCTCTCGTCGTCTACAGGGCGAACTCCCAGAGTTCAGTCTACTTGGCTCGCCACGTCACCGACACCGAGCCTTATCCCTTGACTCGACACATCGTCGGTCAACTAGACAATCATCCGATTTTGACATGCCTCACTTCACTTCTGATTGTGAGGCAGAATCCGAAAACCCCACTGCGTTATTCCCAACCAACATTATGTCTGGAACACCATTTGATCCACTCTTTACCAACACCATAGGTGAGACATCCACAGACCCTTCTGCTGCGGTGCCATCCATGGCAACGACCACCCCCCTGGGTATGCCCAACATGGGCAACACTCCACATTTAGGAATGCCCAACACAGGGCCACCTCCCGTTATAGGAATTCCCAACACAGGGCCACCACCTGTTATGGGTATGCCCAACATAGGGGTCACACCCCCTCTGGTTTCCACAAACCCTATCCCAGGAATCCCCACTGCTATTCCTAACCCAAGTGTAACCCATGTTGCACTTGGAGGCGCTGGCCCATACCAGACCACACCTATCGGAGGGCACATACCCTCCATACCTAGCATACCTTTAGGCACTACTGGACCCCTACATCATACCACAATGACTAGGCAGGTCCCAGTCCCAGTCACTACATCTGCTAGCTTACCATACATGGAAAGTCTGAACCTGCCAGACTTAGCTAGGCTCACTAATGACCCCATCAGACACGATCCTGCGTGGCCTCATATGCCCACCAAACTCCCCTCTGACATCCCTAAGTTTGAGGGTAAGGCAGGTGAAGACCCCCAGAACCATATCATGTCCTTCCATCTATGGTGTTCCTCCAACTCCATAGTGGACGACTCTGTCCGCCTCCGGCTTTTACAGCGCACCTTCACTGGCTCTGCAGCTAAGTGGTATATCGAGCAGCCCCATGGGACGCATGCCACCTTTACCTCCCTTGCTTCGACATTCCTGCAGTTTTTCCAGTTACCTGTCCGCTATGATGCGGGAGTCGAGATCCTACCGTCTTGCAGACAGAACACGGCCACCCACATCACTGACCACATTCATGAGTGGCGTCGATGCCGAAGCCTCTGCAAAATCAAGTTAGACGACCGTATCTTCCTAGATTGGTTTCTAAAATCCCTTCTCCCTCTCATTGCGAAGGATGTGGCATCCGAAAGACCCCAGTCTGAAGAAGAGGCCATCCTCAAAGCCCAACAGTTTGATCTCATTTACTCCCAATCGGGTTATCTGTATACCATTATTCCAGACGCCCCTAGGGGCGAGTCATCCCAACATGATGCGCCGGGGGCATCCCATGCCGCTGATGGCATCATTGGTCGTATGGCCTCGCATCCCCAACCCTTTTCCATTACACATCCTAGCCATGGTCCTGACCTTTTGCGGGCTACATCTCAATCTGGAGCAACCAGTTCATATGCTCCCATGGCACATCACCATCATACCCATGGACCTTCATGTCCACCTCAGTGTTTTGGTCATGCACCACCTGCATACGCCCCCCCAACTGCACCTCAACCAGTGTACTATCCACAGCATGCTGCGGCAGCTCACCCAACACCTCCAATAGCTCAGGGTTACCAACAACCCCAGCAGGTCACTGGACCACCTCCAGTCCCACAAGCTTATTATCCACCACAACCTTCTCCCGCACTTGCGGTGAACCAAAATCCTCCCACTGCTCAAGGAAAAGTGTACACACAGCACAACCAGCCCCAGAACCAAAACAACCAGCGCAACCAAGGTGCGCAACAGAACCGTGGTAGAGGTCGTAACCACGGTAATAACCAACAACATCAGCAAGGTCCTCCACCTCCCAATCCTCCGCAGAATAACGATGCTGCTCCTCCCAACCGCAATGCGGATCGGAATCCCAAGCAGCCTAGAAATAATAACCTTAGAACAAACCACCCTTGTTCTATCTGCGGGGTATATGGTCATTACACGCATTCTTGCCCACATTTGGAGCGAGCTCGGCAACTCTGGACCGACGATGCATATCGTCAAGGGCAAGCGGCTCCTCAGCCGCCACCCAACCCTCCACCACCTCAACATCAACCCTTGGTGCTGCAAAACCCCTTTCCAAACCATGGTGTAGTGAACACTCAACCGTTAGCCCCCCCTCAGGGAAACGTGCCACCACAGCAGATCACTTATGCAGCCCCTGATCAACCCATGTTCGATTCAGGTACTCACCATTTGTTGATGATGTCGACTGCCGCTGCCAACCTCCAAACCCATCGGAACCAATATGGCTCCACCTCTGAAGCCCCTCCCGCTGACAAAAACACTAACGTTAATCCCACAGATCAAACGTTACGTATACCTCCGGCTCCACTTGATGGTGCTTCCAAAGCACCTCGCTTCCCACTTCATCGCATCAACAGTAATCCTAATGCTCGCACTGCGTCGAATTACAACATTGTCGATGACTTAGCCCAGTCTCCTGCAGCCATGTCTGCTTTAGAAGTTTTGAAAAATTGTCCTTCGCAGCGCAAAACTTTGCTCTCTGCCATTGGCGCCATTGACCCCAATGATTCACAGTTGATCGCATTCGATTCAGACCAGTCTGAACCACGACTGCCTTCCTCATTAGCATTCCAAGTTTCCATTTCTGTTCGGAATCTTGTCATCCATCGGTGCATTATCGATGAAGGGGCCTCCACATGCGTCATGTCCACATTCGTTTGGAAGAAGTTGGGATCCCCTACTCTCTAGCAGTCCACCACTGCATTACGAGCCTACGACGGCCGTTCGGCTCAACCCCAAGGTCTTTTAGCCAATGTCCCCGTCCAATTGGGTGGGAAAACTGTGCTCATCGACATAGAGGTCATTAATGCCCAACTCGATTATAACCTTTTACTTGGCCGCAGTTACATGTACGCCATGAAAGCGGTTGCCTCATCCGTTTTTCGTACCATGATGTTCCCCCACGAGGGACGCGTGGTCAAAATCGACCAACTCACCTACTATGATCCCAATGCCCCTGCAGCACCCAAAAATGTTCTCCCCATGGTTGAACAACCCGCTTCTAGTGCAACTACCTCCTTTGTTTCTTCTATGGGACCTGGACTTTACTCAGATACACCAATGACCTCTACATTCCAGGCCATTCCACCACCGTCACCGGAGACCCACGTCGCAAACCTCTGTACTCTTTCACAGAATACACAAACACCCGGTAGTCAACCACCATTGGTCCCTAGTCACATCGGTGTTACACCTATCCACACAATCCCCTTTCTATTTCCTCCTTCGGGTGTAGTAAGCGCCCTAGTTATGGCTACCCTTAGTCTCCCCGGGTTAACATTGGGATTACCTGTGTGGTATATTACGCCTCCCGTTCCTCCACCGACACCAAATGTCATCCTACAACCGGTGCAACCCATTGTTACTTCTACCCAACCACCTCCCGATATCATGACTCCTTCGTCGTCGACGAATCCCCCTCCATTCGTCAGGCCCACAACCATACACTGCGGTTCCCCCACCCAAGGCAGTTAAACCTCCCCCCGTATTTCGTGCTCCAAAATGCTCGTTGTGTGATGAGTTAGGCCATCCAACCCATCAGTGCCCACAGTTACCTGCATTGCAGGAACACATGCAAATGCTGGACGACGACCCCAACATCCCGGTGGTCAAGCTCGATCCAAACCCCATGCCTCGTGATAAATCACTGCGTACCAACCACCCATGTGCGATATGCGGTATTTACGGCCACTACTCCCACAACTGTCCTAACATCCCAGACTATAGAGCAGCTCTCTACGAGATGAACAATTTGGACCTAGAGACGGCACCCCCTACCATCGAGGAGATCTACCCTCCCGCATCATCCTCATCCGGAGAGATTAACACCATCTACATAATCTCTTCGACTACCACTACCTCATCACTCGATTTGACCACTCAAAGCTCCTGCAATGATGAAGAGGTTCTCGAGACTCCTACTACCTTTGATTATCCCGGGGAAGACATGCACCATCGTCCATACTTCCTCCTGGAAGAGACTTCATCCACCACCGCTACCCAATCCGCGGTTGAGTCCAAGGATTTCCTTCCTACTAAAATCGACTGGTTAACGGATCCCCAGTGGAGTCGCCAAAAACTGTTGGCCCGGTTTTGCAACCAGGCTTAGTGCTATGGGCACCTGCTAACTAGTAGCAGCAGTTTCAAATAGAAATAAACAACTAATTAAACTAAACAAAACTAATCATGGATCTATGCAAGAATCTAAACAAATAATGTAAACATTTAAAAAACAAGAACAAGAAGATATTAAAGAATGAACTTGTATTGAAAAATGGGGGCAAGCAAGTGCTTGCGATAATACCTTCAATGGTGAAGGTTGATGTTGAGCAACTCCCAAGATGAGTAGCTCCAAGCTCCACGAGGTCTCCTTCTCCAAGGTTGCTTCAATGGCTAAAATGCTCAAGGGAGATTTCAGCAGCATAAGGATGAGATAATGGATGGATGTGAAATGAGGAGCCCCTACCACCTTTTTATAGGTTTTGGTGGTGGGGAATACCATTTGTGGTTTTGTGGAAACCAAATGGTATTGACCAACATGGTTTAGGTACTTTTCCCTCCTTTTTCCTTTTTTGAATAAAAATAATATTTTAATTCCCTTTTTAATATTTTTGGGAATTTGGACCCTTTTTTAGGGTTTTTTATGCTTTTCAGGAAAAATAATCTTTTTTAATGGAAAAAGGGGTGTACTAAGGTCTTTTGGTGACCTTTTGTTGGTTTCAGAGGCTCAGATGGTGGAAAAGTGGACAAATGGGTCATGTGAATAAGGGAATGAGCTAGTGAGCACTTTTTAGGTGTTAACAAGAATATTATATTACAATTCTAATTGCTCGAAAATGGCTTTATGCGGTTAAAGAAAGGAACAAAATCCTTCCACAACATGCTTATATCATGTTGGATGAATTGATTCCTTAGAAAACCTATAATTAAACTACCTTACATATGGCCTAAGCGAAAAAAAAATGCAAGTGAAATAAATAAAACAAAATGTAAAATTAATTGAAACAATGACAATTGTGGCCTTCCTCCATATAACAATCACCTGATAAGGTCCCTAGACTGTCTGAGTGAGAGGTTGATCAATCATTTCCATGGAAATTTGTTAGAGTGTTTCATCCTCCACGAGCTTGGAACCAATAGAAATTAAACGATGACCTATGGTAGACTAGGTTCCATGACAAAAGTGAATGATTATGTTGTAATGCATCTCAGTGTCATTGGAAAGCTTGTCAATTTTTACCCCCTTCTCCTTCAAATTGTTGAGATAATCAATCACCTATCTCATGCCTTCTAGTTGGTTATGCATCTTCCTAAGAATTCTCTTGATCTCTCCTATTCCTTCCCCACTAGCTAGATTCACAATCCATGGGTTGGTAATATCAATGCCAAAACAAAAAAGGGGAAATCTAAATGCAGTCTTTCAACAACGAAAATACCTAGAACAATCCTAAAAGCATAACCAGGAGCATGGAATGAAGAGATGTGTGACCACAGATGGATTAGTGACTTGGTTCCACAAACCAAATCTAACAAAAAACCCCTAGTTTGATGTCTCTCTAGAATTTAAAAAAGAATGCAATCTAGGGTTGAATAGCGTACCTCATTTAGGGTCTAATCACCACAGGGGAGCACTTCACTAGAATTACTGACTAGCAAGTTGAGTTCGGAACCATTCCACACACCTGGAGCTATTTAAAACTAGAACAAGCCACATAGAAATAATCCCACCGCAACAAGTGCACACACAAATAGGGACCATAAAATAATACATGATTGGAACTAAATGAGACAAAGTGAGGGAGACATAAGCATGAGGGAGTGCAATGGATCCCTCGCACAATTTAATGGTGAAAAGGCTCTCCATCCTCCAACAATTTCGGAATTTCCAAGTGTAGTGATGCATGTTACTGCCATGAGAGAGCATGGTTATGTAAACTAAATCCACCATATTTCTAATCATTCTAATGTTAGGGGAGCCACATCCATTCGAGGGGGGTCGCCATTGTTTACGAGGATCCCCTTGTCAATTGATACAACATCATTTTCTAAATGATCACCAATGGAATTGTTGAAGCACTAAACATGAAATAGATGATAATTACCAATACCTTGGAGGTTCTAGTTTATCCTTTCAAAAGTCCTACTCTATAAGGTCCCTTCTTCAACAATCATCTTCCTCACCTGCTTGATTACTAAAATATAATCTCCAAACATCATCACCTACTGAATGTGAAGGCTTTAATTGATGATTTTTTATCCCAAATATAAAGCATAAACTTCAACTTGGTTGTTGATAGCTACACCTATATCCCAAGAAAAGGATATTTCTACCCTTCCATTAGGTTCAAGCAACCTCCTATGACCCCTACCTTTCCATATGTTTTAAAAAGAATCTTTATATATCTATATGTACATAATTGTTTTAACTAAACCATACCTTTCTATCTCTTGTAATTGATTGTTACTCAAAGCTATTCAAATTTTATATTGTTTTAATTTATATATTCTCTATAATATATATGAAAAACATATATATATATTTTAATTTATAAACTTTTAAAAAAAAATTTGTTAATTTTTTGAAAGCATAAATGTGACTATTTAATGTGATTTTCACAATTATTATTAAATTAAAAAATCAAATAAATAAATTGTATGGAACTATTGTGTTATCACTAAATTACTTGGTTTGTATTTCCCATGCCAAGTGGCCATTCACATGAGAATGTGGTATAATGTAAACAAAAGATCATAATTGCAATGTTTGGCATATTTGAATTTGTCCCATACATTGATGATGTTTGTGAGAGCTTGATTTGTGAGGCCATTACCATTTGTGAAACTCATTTATGAATAATCTAATAATTTTGACTAGATAATTTATTAAAGAATTTATGTTAAAATATGGCTTAACATCTACATAATAATGCTTAATAAAATATAAAATTTTATATGAGATAAACATTTTTTTTTCAACCGAATGAGATAAACATTTATAAAAGAAGGTAATTATTATTTTTATTATTAATTTAATTCAATAATTGTTTAATTAATTAAAAATAAAATAAAATGAAAAAAGTAATTATTTTTTTATTATTAATTTAATTTAATAATTTTTTAATTAATTAAAAATAAAATGAAATGAAAACATTTAATAGTTTAGCCACAAAATTTATAAATTAAAAAAGAACATTCTTCTAGTAGCTTTATTAAGATGAAAACTAAAGTTAAAAGAAAAATGGTTGACTGCATAGTTATGATAATAAAAAAATTAATATTGAGATGTAAATTATAATTAAGAGTGATTTAATCTAGTATTAATTTAATGGTTATCAAATTAATGTTTATTTAATTATAATATAAATTGAAGCTCATTCAAAATCTTAATATAAATTCAATCTCATTAGAAGTTCAATACTATTCAAATTCAATCATACATTTAATAAATAATGCAACAAAATAAACATGCCTAAACTCATCTAAATCATGAACTCCATTTCCATTTCATTCATAACAAAAATTAAACTTAAATTGTAGAGTTATAAACAAAGAGGTGTAGCACTTATTTCTTAACCAAGATGGTTCAACAAATTGTTTATGTACAAATAATTTTCCACCCAATTGTAGGCATTCGTTATATGTGCCACCATCAAACTAAGCTATGGGACCACTAAAGGAAGAAAACTAGTTATAAACTCATAGATCACTCAATCAACCCAATTTCTCTAACGCTCAACAAATCTATTCACAACTAAACACTCCAGATAACCACCCAACTAACAAACAATTATGACATTCTCATGCACTATCTACACTAGAATGGATTGTACTCTTCAGGAATTGTTCAACAAAAAAGACATATTCCTCATGCAATGAATGCATGTCTTGGGGAGAAATCATTGTTCATGATGGTCATGGATCTCCATTCTCCTATTCTAATTAATTTTCTCTCTTTCTTCATGAGGTAACCCATGTGAAACCATGGTTGTTATGCTTGTATTGGAAAGAGAATTCCATGCACACATGGTGGGTAAGATCATGTAGAGGTTGGGGTACTCATTGTTGGGAATATGAGAGGGAATGGAATAGTTTTGAGGGAAAAACCATGCCTAGAGTGTCTACGATAGCTTAAGTGAAAAACACAAACCCACAACCTTTTTAGTGTTGCTCATGGACAACTTCAGCCAAGTGTTTCTCATCTAATTTATTCCTAGAAAGAAATGAACAACCTTGGAATCTTTATGCCTACATTGGAAAGGAGGAAGATCCTTGAGGGACTATGGAGCAAAGAAAGGGAATATCACCTTTGTGCTATGGAAAAGAAGAGAGTTCCATGGTGGATTGACAGTTGGATGGAGCTTTGGAGTACTAAACAATGAGCAAGTTGACCTTTTCATGAGAGCAATGGATTTGTCTAAGTGTTAGAGCCCTATAGGGCCTCCCTTCATCCTAGAGGTACCATGTTCGAAGCTTGGCATGAAATCCATAGTTGATTCATATGGTTGGACAATGAATCACTCCTCAACAACTAGTTTGGTGGACTCACGCTTATTTACAAGTTCATGTTCATGCATGTCTATTTGTTGAAAGCTTTATAGTTGCAAGATATTAATGAATGAATTTGAAATGTGCAATGTTATTTCCAATGCTATGTGTACGTGCATATGAATTTAAATTATATTACTATTAGAGGTGGAATTAAGCCTAATGTTGGTTATTAGAGGATAATATCATCAATTTGAGTGCCTAGGTGGCCAAGAGAGGCATCCAAATACATCACACTAATGTGGTAACAATGGAAAACACTCCTAGATGGCACTAACGCTAGGATGATTGGTGTTAGGGATTTGATATTTTGAAGTGTAGATTTGGTAGCCAATATGTGTCAATAGAATCTTTTGAGCTCAAAGGATGGATCATAAGACCTTGACCATAGTTATGGGGAGGAAAACAAAAGTATTTAGGACTAAAGTAAGTAGATAGGGTTTAAGGGACATGAACAAGGACACATTGATCCAAAATTGGATGGTGATAATAGAGATAAGTTGAATTGAATAAATTAGATAATGTCCCGGGATAAGATAGATATTGACTAAATAATCAAAAATTTGACTAGAAAAGCGATTGAATAAGAGTGAGTCGATTAAGAAAATAAACTACATGAGAACCAATAAGGAAGAATTGATATACTATGAAAAAACAACTAGAATAACACATTGTTATCATAGAGTTGGGGCAATGTTGATGGATAATGTTCAATGTACCTAATTTGATGAGAAAGTATTGGTAGAAGTGTATTCAATGCATAATTAATCGACTAGGATGTATCTATGGACGTGAAGTCGAAGGAATCATTGGAAAACAAGAATTTGGTCTATAGTTACCATGAAGCTCAACTACACATAGTGGTTTCTTTGGGGACATATACCAAAACCTCAAAAAAATGGCTAAGTAGATGGGTGGTAGATTATTCCCACCTTATTCGACTAGGATGTATTTGTAGATGTGAAGTTAATGGAAGCATTAGAAAAAGAATTTGGTCTATAGTTGCCATGAAACTAAACTATATATAGTGGTTTCTTTACAGACACATAACAAAACTTCAAAAAAAGAGCTAAGTAGATGGGTGGTAACTTATTCCCACCTAATTCCATAGCATGATATGAGCACCATGTTGGCACCATATTGACAATATCATCAAAACTAATTGATTGATCATTCTTGGGAAAGATTAGCTTCATGAATCATGAATGCCTTAACCTTATAAGTTGCTTTTTTTAAAACCTGTTGTGGTATATATTTTTGTTGTTGATTAATAAATGTTTTTGCTATTCAACTTACATTTTTATTGAAGACTAATTAACTAACATTTAATTTGTTCAGAATTGGACCTTTGTTGTAATCTAAGTTTTCCGTACGGACCGATCCAAAGCCTTGTATTTATCTACGTCGTATCTTTGTCTTCCAATGCCTAAGGCTCGTATTTTTCTAGAGGGGATATTTGTCTTTTGGAATTTCGTTAGATTTGATTTATCCATCTTTGTTTAGTGACCTTCAAAAAATGGTCCAATAGGTTTGTTGGTTGGGGTGATGCATGTGATTGCTAGATGAATGGATGGACTTATGTAATGATTTAGGTTGACAAGGTTGATTGTGTTGACAAGGTGATGAGTTTGTTTAGGTTGACTACATTGAATGGTTATTGAATATGTCAACTAGGTTAAGTTAAATGGTTTTGGGTTGGTTTGATTCATGTGTATTAAATGAATATGTTAGTTAGGTTGACTTAAGTATTTATTACATTGATGGGTTTTGTTATTGTATCGAAAGTAGTAATGAGGTGATTTATAATTTAATATGGGAAGATGTTTAAAGTTATGTGACATGTCGTTTCCATAAAAAATAAATAAAGATGCAAATGATGTGGGCTTAAACAATATATGTATATATATATATATTTAATTTTAAACTTAGATATATCTGAGTTTAAGATGAATCTATGCTAGTGTTATTAATGATAATGGAGTTTACTAAAAATTTAAATTTACTTAATTGAAACATTTATTAAAACACCACCACTACCAAGCTTGCCATGCATTAACATGATGAAACCTAAATGCATCTCATAAAGCTTGTGAATGCGTCCATGGAATGACATGTGTATATATTATGTGTTTTCTTAAATTTTTAAAGCAAAATTAAATGGCCATGATTCAATTATTCATAATTTTCTTTTTGTTATTATGTTGAAAGTAGCTAGATGCTTAACAATTCAATTTGATAAAGATGTTGTTGAGTAATGCTTGCATATTGATCTAATAAGTAATACTTATAATGAATATAATAATATTATATATTAGTGAAATATATATAAATACAAATACAAATATCTCCTTTTTTTTTCCAGCGAAAAAAAACTACTATTGATATTCAAAATAGAATCAAATAGTACAATGAAAATTCTTGATTCAAATGTCTGAATCAGATACTGATCTTCATGTAGCACTCAGAGCTGCAAATAGGTCGGAGACCACTCAAAATAGTCAAAACAAAATACAAGGCACTATAGATGCCAATATCCCAGATCATACAAAATACCAAAACAATTATCCATCCATACAAAAATATCAGGTGCAAGACCCAGCAACTGATCAGTCTAGGAAATATAAAGACCCATGATCCAGCAAGCTATTTTCGCACCATTCCTCCCAGATTAGGTGACCTTCAATGCCAGAAAGTGCAAGCTTGGAGAGCTTGTCAGCCTGATCATTGTACTCTCTATAAATATGTTCAAAGCTGATATTTTGCTGTTAAGAAATTTCAAAATGAGTTCTTAAAGCCCAATGTCTCAGATTCATAACGTTGAGTTTGAAATCTCCCATCGCCCATTTGATGGTGACCCGTGAATCACCATAAACCTTGATATTGACCATCCCAAAAATATTTGCAACTTTTAGAACACACCAAAGAGCCATCAATTCCGCCTTCATGTTTGATCCAGAACCACAATTTAGCCTGACAGAAAAATAATGAGAGTCATTAAGGTAAAGAACACCCCCAACTGCACATAATCCATTTTCTGCCGCTCCATCAAAGAAAAGAACAGGTTGATCCACTTTGAAGTCAAAGTTACTAATTCTGATAGATTTTATTTTATGTGGATCCACCACACATGTAGAAAGCATGTTCAATGCAATCAGGCTGCAATGTATACTGTCTGGAATCAAATTCCGGAATATGACACTGTTTCTAATGAACCAAATAGCCCACGGGATACAGATAGCAACATAAAAATGTTGTTTGCAGTGCCTAAACCAATTTAATAAACATTTATTGAAATCACCTACATCCCAACACATTGTTATATTGAGCTTTTTAGACACCACAGCCCAGATTTTACAAGAGAAGGAGCAGTTGACGAAAAGATGTTGTTTTGTTTCAGCAGCCTTTTTGCAAAGAACACAAATACTAGGGCCAGTCCATCCCCGCTTACACAAATTATCCCATGTCTTCAACTTGTCTTGCAACACTAACCAAGTGAAGCATTTCAGTTTGAGAGGAATATTCCAAGTCCATATCCTCTTATACCACCAATCCTGAGGGAATATGAACTTCATCTGTATAATCCTAGAATATGCGGACTATGCTGAAACAATACCAGAAGCCGGATTGCCACCCCAAACAAACTTATCTATGTCATTGTTTAATCTGACACCAGCAGCATCTAATTTCTTGATATAATTTTGCCAGACACTAGCTAAATAACCCGAGAGACCAATCTCATGTGCAGACAACCACTTCGAATTGTTTCCATCCCCAAAACCATGATGCTGAATTTTGTTTAATGTAGATAACCCAATAATCTGCAGATAACGAGGGATGATGGGAGGGAGGATATGATCAAATTCCAGACCTATGATAGGATCAAGCCCAAAACGAATACAATTTCCAGAACCAACTTGCCATAAAAGATCATCTTTGATCCAATGAAAGATTTTCATAAAACCCCTCCAGATAGGGGAGAAATTCCAACCTTTCAGTTTAGGATTTCTAATCCAGCATAAAACCTCTAATTTAATATATTTGATGTGAATGATCCGAGACCATAAGGTCTTTCCAAAGATACCCCGCCAAGCACTTTTAAGTCTAAGAGCAACATTGAAAGTCTCCAAGTCCTTTATGCCCCATCCACCATATCGAAAAGGTCTAGAAAGAATATCAGCCGCAACCATGTGAATCTTTGTTCCACCAGCAGTGCCAGACCACAGAAAGTTGAAGAAATACTTTTTGATAGTCTTAATGATTGATGATGGCACTTCGAATAAGGAAAACCAAAACACTGGAATGCTAGACAGAACATATTTCACAAGTATTAATTTTCCACCAATAGACAAGAGCCTGTAGGCCCATTGTGCAATACGTGCCTCAATTTTCTCCAGCAGCCAAAACCAATCCTTGATCTGGTAATTGTTCGGCTTAAGTTTGAAACCAAGATATTTGAAACCTTGTTCAATAGCGCAACACTTATATGACAGGATCAATTGGATACCAATAATCTGCTCCTCATTCAGTGAAAGGTGATAAAAATTTGATTTGTCAGAGCTGATCGACATACCTGAAGCTTTATAAAAAGTCTGGAAAATATCCTTGTACGAAGCCCACTCCTCAATGGTGTCTTCACCTGCCACCGGCACATCATCTGCGAACAATATGTGTGAAATCACACAATTTTTTGCAATCTTTATGCCTTTAATTTTGCCTCTCAATAAAGCTTCGTTGACCAACCTACTAAAACCATCCATAACCAAGATAAAAAGAAGTGGAGATAGGGGGCATCCCTGTCTAATCCCCCTGGAGCAGCTGAAAAATTCTAATGGACTACCATTTACAAGCACTGAGATATTCATGGAAGTAATGCAGGCCATTATCCACTTAATGATTGATGAAGGAATCCCAATTCTGATGAGAATCATTCTGAGAAATGACCAATTAACCCGGTCATATGCTTTTACCAAGTCCATTTTGAGCAAAAGTGCCTTTTTTTTATGGATCTTTATACTGTGCATCAGCTCCTGTGTAATGCCAATTGCATCATGAATCTGCCTTCCATCTAAAAACCCAAATTGCTCAGCCGAAATGTGATTGGAAAGAACCATCTTCATTCTGTCTGCAATAATTTTAGAGATGAGCTTGTATAATAAATTACAAAGCGCAATCGGACGAAATTCACCAAAAGATAATGGCTTATCTTTTTTAGGAATTAGGGTGACAAATGTAGAGTTGAGCCCACCCGGAATATAGCCATTTTCCTTGGAAAAATTCACTAATTCTTGAAGTTCACAGCCCATCATATCAAAAAAATGTAAGTATAGCTCCACCGGCCACCCATCGGGCCCGGGGCTTTTATCTTTAGCAAAAACTTTCAGGGTCTGTTCAATCTCATCCAGCTTGACCTCTGCTTGAAGGTAATCAGCTTCCTGCTCTGTAAAGAAACGAGGGTATAAAGAGGCAACTTTAATCTGGTCTGACAAAACGCATTCTCCAGGATCGTGATATAAGTTACCAAAGAAAGAAGCTGCTTCAGCTTTAATACAATCAAGTCCCGAGAGCTAGGTCCCCCTGTCATCATGAATCTCCCATATATATTTTGAATTTCGCCGAGCAGATGCAAAAGAATGGAAGAATTTGTGTTTTTATCCCCATGGGAGATCCAAATGGCACGGCTCTTAAGTCGCCATTCATTTTCTTCTTGTAATAGAATCTCTTCTTTTTTCTGCTCCAACTGCTTCATGGCTTCAAATGAGTCAAAAGAGAGAGAATTTGAAACATTAGCAGAGAAAGAAGCCTGTATCTTCTTTTCTAATAAGGAAAGTTCAATTTTGTCCTTCTTCTTTTTGTCCCTGATCCACTTTGAGACAATCTCTTTTAAACCTTTTAGCTTATGACAAAACTTCAGTACCGAGTTTGAATCAATTGTCTCACAGGTCAGCCAATATGATCTAACCAAATTACAAAAGGAGCCCTCACTTAACCAAGAAGCATTGAACTTGAAAGGAGAGGATTGCGGAAAATTAGATTCATCTAATTGAAGGACAATGGGCCAATGGTCCGAGAATTTACAGTCATATACCCAGGACCTATGTTTCTGAAAGATATCCAATAAACCCGATTTGACAAGGAATCTGTCCAAACGCTTATGAACACCATCACAACCAAATCTGCCATTAGTCCAGGTGGGGGCCAAAATATGAGGTTTTACATCCACAAGATCAGCATCCATAAAAAACTGAGTGAAGAAGTTCGCCAAATTATCCAACCTAGCAGCGGAACCCCATATTTCTGAAGCATGGCAAGTGAAATTTAAATCACCTGCAATGATCAAGTCATTTAAGTTCAAAATACCCGAACCTTGTAGTGAAAACCAGAAAGTCTACCTCTCCCTATAGGGGGCATAGCAATTTAATATGGAGATAGTGTGCTAACTTCTACAGAAATAACCTTTTAGTAAGATTCCCCAAGGAGTGGAAAAAGCCTTAAGGTCATATACAGTAGGATCCCAAGCTACAGCAAGACCCCCCGAAAAACCACAAGAACTTACAGCAGACACCTCCCAGAAAGGAAAAATTTTACTAAGTTTATGAATGGCAAAGTGATCATCACACATGGTCTCCTGGAACAAAAAGATAGCAGGGCCAGTAGCTTTGTATAGGTTGGATAAGGCCTGAGCCCGAGTCGCCTTACCCAATCCCCGAACATTCAGAGATAGCAAAGACATCAGGAAACTGTCACATTGGGGGACGATGCTCTAATCCCCAGGGGAGACACCTTCTCCAAATTGCCCTCCTCCTCCAATCTCCGAGAAAGAGGAGTATATGAGTCTGAGCTATCATGATCAAATTTTTTCTTTTTACCCCACCTAATGGTGACATTTTGGAAGTTTAAAGATTGAATAGGTTTTGCCGAAGATCTGCAACTTGGATTTCTGGTGTATGATGGCAGCGGAGGGAACTCCTCCCCTTTCTCCGAGATAAAGTATCCACTTTCAGTCAAAATATCCTTGTCTGCCAAGTTTGGAAGTTCATCCAAACCAGTCAAATTCTTTTGCTCATCCACATTTGTCCCCAAATTGATACCCCAAGTCTGTAAAGAATCCGACTTACAAACACCAGAAGAATATAGAACCGGCTCTAAAATGTCAGAAGTATGAGAATGTAGACCCGAATTATCAGAGGAAGAAAGCCGTCCAAGGTTAGGGTTCGAAATCTTATTCCCATCCACATTCTACCCAACACTGCAATCCAAATGCTGCAAGGATTTCGACATACAAACCCTAGAAGAAGATGGCCCCGGTTCTGACATATCAGAAGGATGAGATAATGACCCCAAATGTTTTGTGGTAAAAGTTCTACCAAGGTTAGGGTTAGACCGGTCTTCAACAATATGCCGAGACAATAAAATCTCAGAATCATGAGAGTCTGACTCCCCATCTCCAAATAATTTACGACCCACCTTTGAAACAGGAGGGTTGATTACCGGGCAAGAAACTGGGAGGCCCGTCACAGGATCATGACGAAGTTGAACTTCACCCTTAGATATACGACACGACAATATTTTTTTCTAGGACTCAATAAAAGCAAGTTCTGCATTAGATAATTCAGGGTAATTTACAGGGGTTTCAAATAACTTACCCGAATTCTCCAAAGATGCATCATGAGTGCCAACCCTAGGAGAAGTACGATCCACCACAGGAGCATCCAGAGCAGGCTTCCGAGTGTAGGGTCATGAAGCCCGAACGTGCACGGTCTCATGACAAGAGAAGCAACGGAACGGAATCTTAAAGAAATTGAGCGATTGGTTCCAAACCCTGGCTCCCCAGGCGATCATCACCTCAGCAGGTAAGCCCAACTTTAGGTCAATTTCCACCATTACCTTGGCATACCGGCGATCCATGCCAAAAAAAAATTGTTTGTCAAAACGAACAAACCTCCCAATAGAATTTGCAAGCCTTTTAATAACATCCTCAGTCCAAAGCTCTATGGGGAGTCCCAGAATGATCATCCATAAATGCCGGAGAGTTTGGATCTCACTGATAGGATTGAAATTCAAATGCCACCGTTTGATGAATAAGGAGCCTCTTTTAAATTCCCAGAACTCAGCCAGGATCTTCTCTACATGCACCGCCTCCGAGAAGGTGAATAAAATCCACCGGTTTGACAGCAAATTGATTCTAGGAGCCATACCTGTGAGCGGAACCTAAAATTTATTTACCCATTCAGAGATTTCAATCTTGGAAGTCGAAGTGTACTCAAGTCTACCAACTAAAGCCCTCTCAGCAAGAATGCGAATCCTATCAAGGTTGTAATCTTCATCAATATCAAGTCTACCAATTTCTCGCCTTGCCTTATAGGTTTTCAATAGGTGTTTATTTCTAGCCCTCAACCCTCGACGATTTGAAATTTGAAAACCACCATCAGCAGAGCGGCCCGAGCAATCCCCCAATTCAAAAGTGGTTTTCGACGGATTAGGGTTTGGAATTTGGCAGGACTCTCCCATAATGGGCCCCAAAACCGAGCAAAGGAAATAATACACAACTGCCGGTAAACAGCGGGTGATACACGACAGCTGCCGATCGAAAAGTGAAAAAGGAAAAATGGCCAAAAGAAAACACAAAAGCCCCCCAAAATAGCCCGAAAATGGAAATATGCTAAAAGGGGAGAAGGCCCAAAGTGCTCAAAAAGCCAAAACAATAGAAGGAAATACAAATTATTGCAGAAAAAACCAATAAATCCAGCAGAAAAGTAGAAAGTAGACCTCCGACTAGAACGATTATTCCCACTTTTTTTAACCTTGGCTGGTACTAGGCCGATTCGTGGAATCAGCTTGACTCCAAGTCGTCGAAGGTCACAAGCTACAGATCAGCCTTCAGAATTAGAAATTACTGCAAAATCTTGAGAAACCCTAGAAAAAAACCCCATCCTCTGAAATACAAATATCTCTTTGAGTGAAAGAGAGATTTGATATGAAAGTAATCTAAACTTTATATGATTTGGATTCTTAACTCTAAATTCCCATTATATCATCTTTGGTCAAATTTGCAATTTTTTATTGCTGGAATTGCAATTTGAAGGAATAAATGGATTGAACCTTGTCAAATACCCTTATTACATATAGATTGTGCAATCTCAACAACTTAAAAATAGTTACAAAAATATAATTAGAAAATGTCCAAATCTTAGTATGTTTTTTTTTCACGGGAAAAAACATTTAACTTGATAGTATGTTTAAACTTTAGACTGATGCTTTGATATGTAGTGTTTATATGATGTCTACATATCAAATCTCTCTCTCTCTCTCTCTCTCTCTCTCTCTCTCTCTCGCTCTCGATATATATATATATATATATATTTAATTTGGTGATTTTTAACAATGTGGGTTTCTTCTTGGGTTTCTAATTCATTCCTAGGGTTTGTCCCTGAGATGTTTGCAAGTGTCCTTCGCCCGAATGGGGACTAGGATTCTTTTTCGCCAGCTTTTGGGCTTGTTAGAGTCCTATTGTGTCTGTATATTTACGAGCATTTTTTGTCTCTTTTTGATCGGTTATTCACTTGCTACTAGGTTGGATTTCAACGTCTATGGTGGAAGCCTAGTTAGTATAGTGGTTAGTTTGGTTTCGTTATTTGTTTTCTTTTGTCAACATCATGGATGAGGTCGATTACGAGGAAGAGTCCTGGTGGAATGAGGATGTTGTTGTCTGGGAGGCTATGAGAGTTTTCAAATATGATGAGAAGTACATCAAGATCTTCAGAAAAATCATTGGAGTAATAGCTCGAGTTATGAGGATGGAATTTCTTGGCTGGTGGTGGTGACAAATGTTTTCCCTTCAGCAGTTTCCCCTAGGCCTATAATCTCGAGCCAGTTTCCAGATGGGTCTATGGTTAATGTTTATGGTGGCAATGTTGGTCGAGTTTCTCTTCCTCCCTGCTCTGATCCTAGGGATCTGCTGGATATCAAAGGTTCTCAAGTTCATGGCTTGGGGTCTCTGAAGGTTGGGAGGCCTGCAAGAGAGAAGTGTGCTAGTAAAACTCATAGATCCAAGGAGGAGAACGTTTTTCAATCCTTAGAGAAATTTATCAACCTGGATAGAGTTGAGACCCTCTCTGCTCGGGCCCTAGTTGGGAAATTGAGTCATTCTTACTTGAAGAAGGAAGCCCTTATGGATTGGATGGTTTCTAACTAGAAGCCACTTATGGGTTATTGTCCTAAATTGCATATCTTGATGAACAATTGGTACTATTTCCAGTTTTTAGGGGTCGATAACTTGGAGAATTTTTTTCTAAATTATAGATTATTGGTCGGAGTTCACTATTGCTTAAGAAATGGAATCTTGGTTTCAATCCACTCAAGGAGCAAGTGCAAATGCACCATGTCTAGATTATTCTTCCTGGGTTTCCATTGGAACTCTAGTCGAAGCAGGTCTTCATTGACATTGAAAATGATGTGGGCACATTTATATTTTTCTATGATAGCTTTGCGGCTTAAGGAAGATAAAATAATTGCATGGGTTTTGGTTGAGATGGACCTGGAGTTGGGGCTAGTGGAAATTGAGATTCTCTAGGGCGATTTTTCCTTCTCTTAGCACCTGGATTTTTGGAGGATGTTGTTTCGATGCCATCTCTATAGGGAGACTGATCACTTGAAGAGAAATTTCCCTAGGATTTTGACTGAGTTGAAAGATGCTAATAAGGGTAGAATATTGAAAGGGGTTGCTTCTCCCATTTCGTCTCCTATTGGACTAGATGGGTCATCAGATTGGGAAAATCCTAAATCTGGTCATCATCCTCAGACTATGGACAACCCATTCATTGGTAAGCTAAAGATCCTTCTCTCTCATTTTTATAATTCTTTTCCTTTAGAGGAGGTGGGTTTCTTAAAAGATTGTGAGGATTAAATCATGAATGATTCTTCTAGTGCATGGGGTTTTCAACATATATTTTTTCCTTCGTCCCTGAAGGGATTGGAAGGTCCTGGTGCTGATATATCTACTCAAAATCTTATTAATCCTTTTTTTAAGGATTTGTCAAGGAATTTGGTTGTTGGGAATGGGATCTCTATTTCGGATGGGTATTCTATAGTTGAGAACTTGTCTTTGGGGAATTCTGTCTCGAACTTCCCTCCTCTTCATGTTGATTCAAATAAAGATTTGTAGTACGATTTATTTGATCCTCCTCATATTAAATATCTAGGGGATATTGTTTAAATTTTTTGTTCAGATGGTGGATTCTCTGAATCCCTCTTATAAGGAGGTTCTTTAAAAAATCCCCCTTTAGTCCTACTCTACTAATAAGTTTGTTTCTCGTGCTGAGGAAGGTCCTCACCCAATCATTTTTTCTAATTTCACTATTAGGAAGAAGCGGGGTGGTAAAGGAAGAAAGGTCGAGGTCAAGGTTGTGGAGGGTGGATTTGCAAAGTCTTTGAAGTCTCCTTCTAGTCATGCTTCTTTGTTTATTGATCCTGAGGCTCTTAAAGAAAGTATGCCCCTTTCCCCTTTCCTCTGGTTCTTAATGAATATTTTGTCACTCAATATTCATGGTGTACGGGACTCATATTTAAATCTTTATCCCTCAAGATATTGGGATTTAACTTGCCTTGATATTCTCCTTATTCAAGAAACCATGGTGTGTAGGTTGAAAGCTAGGAATGTTTTTTTAAAGCTTCTTCCTGAGTGGGAGTGTTGCATTGTGGATGCTTCTGGTATTTATAGGGAAATGCTTTTTGCATGGAACCTCGAGAAGACTAATTTCATTCCTTACTTGACATGTGCAGGCATTTTGTTGGAAGGTAGTTGTAGAGAGATGTCTCATCTGTTAAAATTTTCGAATTGTTATGGGCCTTAATCGAACAAACAAGTTTTCTGGGATGAGGTTTTGGAAAGTGGGTTACTTTATGATCCAAACTTGATTATTGGTGGAGATTTAAATTTTATTGTTTTTTCATTTGAGGTGTGGGGTGTAAACTCTAGACTTGATCCTCATGTTGATTATTTCGAACATCTTTTACATGTATCGAAGCGTATCGATGTTCTTCCTCTAGAATTGGCCCCTACCTAGAGAAATGGCCGTTCAGTACATGACGATGTTTCAAAAAGGTTGGACATGTTTTTTTTTCTAAATATTTAGATGGGGGTCTGGAGAGGTATAGGTCCTGGCATGTTAATGTCAATCTCTCTGATTGCTTGCCTATTGTGCTCCAATTCGAAGTGTTCTCTAGTAGAGATAAATTTCCTTTCAAGCTCAATTGTGGGTGGCTATTGGAGGAGGAATTTTACACTTTAGCTTGAAATAAATGGTTATATTTGTCTCATGAGGTGGTTGGTTCAGCTATGGAGTAGCTGGTTTTTAAGTTGATGGCTTTGAAGAGTGAGGTCAGTAAATGGGAGAACCAAAAAAAGTATGACTTGAAACCATAGCTTATAAATATTAAGAAGGAAATTCATTCTAGATACCTTCATAATATTTATGGGGCTTTTTCTTCTTTGGATAAAGAGATCTTTAGTTATTTGGAATCCAGGAAACCAAGAAAATTAAAGTTGGATTAGGAGTCCCGGATTCTCAAAAGTCGTGCTCTTTGGTTGTCTCAAGGGGACATCAACACTAATTTTTTCCACAAATTTTCTAATCACGGAATAATTATAAACTTGATCTAGGATCTTAAGGATCATAATGGAGAAATAATTACTTCTCAAAAGGATTCAGAGGTAGTTGTTGTTGGTCACTTTGAGACTCTTTTTAAGGAGTCTTACACGAACTGTATTAGATCACAAATGGAGGTCCTCAATGCTATCCTTCTTTTTTCTTCCTTGAATCTACCCAATGTATAAGTGCTCCTCTCTCTCTATTGGAAATTGAAAATATTTTAAAGCACTTTGCCAAATCCGAAAGTCCAAGCCTTAATGGGTGGATTGTAGAGTTTTTTCTTCAGTTTTTTTACATTGTTGGGAATGATTTAGTGAATGTAGTAGAAGAGTCAAGGATCAATGGTACTATATATGGGGCACTTAATGCCACCTTCATTGCACTTATTCTTAAATCCCCCCATCATGAAACTTTCAGTAATTTTTGTCCCATTTCCCTTTGCAACCTGGTCTACAAAATTATATCTAGAACTATTTTGAACATAATTAAGCCTCTTTTTCCAGAGTTATCACTAAAGAATAATTTGGTTTTTTATCCAATAAACAAATTTTGGATGTAGTAGGGGTAGTTCAGGAAATTTTTCGCTTGATCAAAGTCAAGAAGTTGAAGGCCCTGATTTTAAAAATGGATCTTGTCAAAGCTTATGAAAAGGTAAACTAGACTTTCTTAAGGTTGATCCTTCACCAAATTGGTCTAATTTTGGAAGCTATAAATTGGATTGTGGTTGTATAACTTCAACAACCTTTGATGTTCTGATCAATGGTTCTCCTTCAAATATTTTCAAGAGTCATAGAGGAATCAAACAGGGTTGTCCTTTATCTCCTTTGTGTTTTTTACTTCTAATAGAAGGATTCAGAATACTTATAGAGATAGCAAGGAAAGAAGGCAGATTAACTGGAGTCAAAATAACTTATTTGCATCTCATCACTCATTTATTGTTTGTTGATGATGTTCTTCTCTCTGGAAATGGCTCTATTGAGGAGTGGAAAGTATATCAGGCTTTAATTAAGGTATTATGTGAGGCATATGGAATGGAAATTAGCTGTCAAAAGTCTGGTTTCTTATTTAATGCAATTGATGCAGAGATGTTGCAGGAGATTAAGGTTGTATTTCCATACAAAATGGAACATATGGATTCTGGTTTTAAATACCTTGGATATTTTCTTAAACCCAACGGGTACTTGAAGAAGGATTGGATCTGGTTGTTAAAGAAAATTGAAAAGAGGACATAAAATTGGTGTTTCATATGGCTATCACCTGGAGACATATTAGTACTTGTAAAATCAATTATGGAGAGTATTCTTGTATATTGGCTATCTTTAGCCAAAATTCCTAAGTACATCTTGAATAAGATCAAACAAAAAATGTTTAGCTTCCCATGGACAAGTAAAAAAAGTAAAGAAGGAATTCATCTTGTCAAATGGGATAAAATAGCTTCACCAAAAAACTTAGGTGAATGGGGAATCAAAAAGCTTATGGATGGGTCTAATGGGGAAATGTTTGTGGAGTGAGATTGTTAAAGAAAAATATTTAAAGAAGAAGTCAGTTACAGATTGGCTTAGAGATCCACATAGGAAGGAGGAAAATATTCAAGCAGTTGGAAAGGATTAGCTGATATTATTCCTTATCTTGGAAATTGGATGGCATGGAATGTTGGAAATGGATAGAAAGTCAGACTAGGTGAAGAAACTTTCATTGGTGGCGAGGAATTTTACAAACTTTCTCCTGCCTTAGGATATTAACTTAACATTTTGGTTTTAAATTGTTAGCTCATGATAAAAGACTTGGGGTAGGCCAACATGGCTCAAAATATTGGTATTTGGATAAAGAGTTCAGATTACAGGGTAACTTTTCCTTAGAATGGAACAAGTATATTAAAGGTATTTTCCACTGTGGGATTAGGTTCTCTAAAAGATAGGATCAACTTTTCCAGTCCTCGAATATTGCTACTAGTCAAGTCTAAGCAAAATTAGCTTAATAAGCTATTATCTCTACTATTGTGGAAGCAGAGGAAAAATGGTGGTATAAGTTGTTATGGAAATGTGGGCTCCCTTAAAACTTAAAATTTTTTGTTGGTTAGTCTTTGAGAACAAGATTCTGACTTGGGACAATATTGTTAGAAGAGGAGGCATTGGCCCAAATTTATGTCATTTGTGCATCCGAAACGAGGAATCTGTTGACCACCCATTTGTTTCCTGCAGGTTTTCTCAACAAATTTGGAAGGAGGTATCAAGGTACCTACAAATTCCTTATTTTTGGTCAAATCAATCCTTTGAAGCATGTTTTAAACATTGGAATTCAATCTACCTCAGTCATGGGAAGCTTCTTATCTTTTTAATCTAGGGAATTTGGAAACATAGAAACAATGTTATATTTGACAATGTTGAGGTAAACAATTATGTGGTTTCTAATATTGTTGGAGTTTACAGATAATTTTACAAAGATTCTGTGGAAAGGCCTATCAAATTTTCTCCTTTTCCGGTTTTGAATGATGATAGTCCTATTGGTTTTTTTGATGGGGCATTGCAAAATGGAGATTGTGGAGTTGGCATGTATATTAAATTAAATAGTTCTGATAAATTTCTTCTTTGGATGGGATGTGGAGAAGGTACAAACTCCAGGGATGATCTTATGGCCCTTTGGGGTTTATTACTATTTTCTCTAAACATGAACATTGTTGAATTACAGGTGGATGGTGATTCTAGAGTTGTTGTAGATTATTTTGCAGGGATATCTAATCTCCAAGTTACTCGGATGGATCATTGGAAATAGAGGATTGAAGTTTTAAAAGGACCTTTTAAATTTTCTTTCTTCCAGTCACATTTATCAACATTTCAACTCTTAAGTTGATAGGATTTCCAAAAAGGGGTTGCGTCTTGATGAAGGCCATATCTTCTTTGAATACTACGAGGATCAAAGTATGTTATACAGTGGCAATCTTCATATTTGAATGCTACTAAAATTGTTACTCTACTTGAGACAGTCTTAGCCTAGATTTTTTGGATTAAATTTTTAGAGTATTTTAAAAAATGTGCTTATTACCTACTTTTGTATTTGTGTTGGAAGCACTATTAGATAGTTTCTATACTAGTATTTAGACTAAATTTGCAATACTTTGGAAGTTGTGCTTATTACATGCTGGAAACACTGTGGGATATAGCTTATAATTTTGGTATGTAAATGGAAGATCGGGTATCTAATTAATTCTCAATAGATAGCTCTGAAAATGAGTTTTTTGGAACTTTAAAGTTTTTATAAATTATAGAACGAGAGACCTTTTTTGAACAATTGTATATAATTTTGATTCAACATTGAATAACAAGTTACATGTTTTTTCCTTGGTGAAAAATATATATATAATTAATTTTTTACAAGTATTATATTTTATTGAAGCTCACACCATAAGCATTACCTACTACATGACAATATCTTTATGCAAGTTATTATATATATAGATATAAAGAAATGAGATAAGAAGATATGTCTACATTTACACAAAGATATAAATATTACTCTTCTTTTTCAATGTATCTTTACACTTAAATTTATTTTAATTGATAACAAAATTACACTAATTGTTTTGATCTTTCTACATATTTATAAATTGAGATAATATTACATGAATTCATAATCATTCTTCATAAAATATGTTTTATTTAAAATATATTATAATTTTTTTAATTTAATTTAATTACATCAATTAAATGAAGAATAAAAAAACACCTAAAACTAAATTCATAATTTCCAAATATAAACCTTCAAATTCCAATTATAGACTACAATCCCAAAAGTATAAGTAAATGTTACACCGCCTCTGGGATAAAATGGGAAGGTCATATTGGTTACTAATTCTATGTCACAATATTAATATTACAATATATCTACTATCCACCATATTCACCAAAAACCATGCACAACATCATAATGAAGGAACAACATATTATATAAAAACAAAAGCATCCTTCATCACATAAGATTGAACACATATTCCTTATTAATGAAGGAATTCTCCATACAGCCTCCAGTATCAAGCAATGGGTTGTCCTCGAAGGTGAATCTGACCATTTCCCTATTGTCTTGGAGGTGGCTATGGGTCAGCCAAATCCTCTTAGCCCTTTTAAGTTTTGTTCTATTTGGATCGAGGATGAGGGCTACAAACAATTGGTGAAGGGTCTGTGGGTTCCCTTTGATGAAAACAAAAGAGAACCAACTACCTTCTAGTTTCTTCAAAACCTAAAGGCCATCAAAGCTTAATCTATCTCTTGGGAAGCTGAAAGAAGAAAAGAAAAGCAAGTTTAATTAAGCACCCTTGAGAGTTCCTTGGAAGCTTTTTATTCAACTAACCCAGATGGATTTAGAAGTCAGGAGAAAAAGGAGATTATGGAACTTGAATCTAAGAGAAAAAAAATATTAGCTAATAATGAGGCTATTTGGATATTGAAAGTAGAGCTATGGATGCGAAAAGGAGATGACATTACCAAAATTTTCAATAATTTTATCAACCATAGGAAGAATGTAAACTCTCTCTGGCAATTGGAGGATGAGGAGGGTGGTACAATTTATGGCTTTAGTAACCTCACTGAAGTTGGTGTCCATCATTTTAGCAATTTATTCGAGGAAGATGACAAAGCATCAGTTGCACAGATGATGATAATTTTTGCTTATTTTCCCTCTTATGTTAATCAGGATCAAAATAATGAACTTTGGAGGAAGTAACTCTATAGGAGGTTAAGGAGCAAATCAAGTATATGAAAAAGGATAAAATCCCTAAACTTGATGTGTGTCCAATTGAATTTTTATTTGCTTTCATGGATCTTCTTGAATTTGACCTTCTCCTAGTTATTGAAGAATCTAGAGTGATAGGTAGTATTCTTGTGGCTTTCAACTCTACTTTCATATCCCTTATTCTGAAAGTTGATAGATCAGTTAATTTGGAGGATTTCAGAACTATTTCCTTGTGTAACTGTGTCTATAATTTAATTGCTACAATCATAGCCTCTATAATAAATGGGATCTTGTTTAGAAATGTCTCTCAAGAGCAATTTGTTTTTTATTCGGTAGACAAATCCATGATGCAATTGGCATCGTGCAAGAATCCTTGCATTCAGCTAAGGTGAATCACTTACCAGCTAGGATTTTGAAGGTCGACTTGTCAAAGGCTTATGATAGAGTTAACTGACTCTACTTGAGATTAGTGTTGCTCCAAATTGGCTTGCATTTACAAATTGTGAAATGGATTATGTCATGTGTGAAATTGGTCTCTTTTGTTGTATTGATCAATGGATTAAATTCTCCTTTCTTCAAACTTGGAAGGGGTCTTCATCAAGGCTTCCCTATGGCACCTCTCTTGTTCCTTTTAGTGGTTGAAGGGTTTAGTAGATTAGCTCTTCATGCTAAATAGAGTGGCTCTTTCCAGGGTATTCATGTTGGAGGTCCTGTAAGTGTTTCCCATCTATTTTTTGTTGATGATATTCTCATTTTTTCTAATGGCTCTTGGAGAGAAGTTATCCATCTATAGGGATATTTGGACCTTTTTGCAGTTGCTTCAAGAATGATTTATAATGTTAGAAAGTCTTATGTTTCTTTTATAAACATTGACTAGGAGTAAATTGATTGGATTTGTTATCAGTTGGATTTTCCTTTGGTTAATGTTGAGAATGGTATCGGGTATTTGGGTTATTTCTTGAATCCAAATGCTTATGAGAAAAGAGACTGGGCCTGGTTTATAGCTCAAATTGAAAAAATATTGTTTCTCTGGTGCAACAAATGACTCAGCAGAGGCGAGTGCCTCATTCTAGTGAAATTTGTCCTGGAAGCAATTCCGGTGTATTGGGTTTCACTAACTGTTGTGAACCAACCCGGTTCACACATGAGCTATCCAAAAGAATAGGAAAAATAATCCATAATGGATAAAAATAAATGTATAATGAGGAATATGAATGAGATGAGTTACAATTATAAAAATGCTTGTATATATAATCATTAAAGGGCATCTTAATGAATCTTCATAAAGAGTTGCAACCTTTAATAATAATTGTTAAATTTATTTATTATTAACTATAAACTATCATTATTTATTTTATGTTCATAACATTGCTTTCCTCTTTAGAAATGCTTTGTCCTCAAAGCATATTGATGACTAGGCTTGCATCTTATTTTTGTTTGTAATGTCATCACATAATTCTTTGTTCTATCGTAGTTGATGATACAAGACGATACGGACCTCTGAGTGTTGAACAAAATTTTTGAAACATAAAAGGATCGATCCATCCTAATTCAATTCTTTGCGGAACGTTGCACTTCCACAATGAAATTTTATCATGAGATTTGTTTGCGCTGGTATCAATATTTTTCATTAGTTGTTCCCAACCTAAGGAATATTGATACTCTGATTGTTTAACATATTTGCTTTTATGATTTTGATGTTGATAAGGATTTCTTGCAACGTTATTTACCCTTATCATGCTTATAGTGTTTTATGGGTTTAACTTTGGTATATGGTTTTCTTCACGCCTTGATGTTGTTCAGTTAGATGATAAACTTCTATTAGTGTGTACACCTGGAGTTCCCATCATTTGTACTCCAACGTCTCAATATGTTTGTTCTTCAACTAGATTGGCATCTTTTTGAGTTGTGATGTGGATTGGATCTGT
Source organism: Larix kaempferi (assembly GCA_027924585.1). Classification (NCBI taxonomy): domain Eukaryota; kingdom Viridiplantae; phylum Streptophyta; class Pinopsida; order Pinales; family Pinaceae; genus Larix; species Larix kaempferi. Next base: position 10,799,456 of record BSBM01000613.1, read on the forward strand.
ATTTGTTCCTTTTTCCACAGCTTGGATTTTCACTCCTGAAGTTTTTTATGCCTCCCTTTGGATTTGCTCTAACTTGTTTTCCAACAGCTTTTTATCATTCTGAAGCTTCTTTAACGTTTCTTCTTGTGACTTCTCGTCATCATTTAAATTCTTAATTTGTTCCATCAAATATTGATTATGATTTTAAGGTGGCAAATCTCTTCTTCATTTTCTAATAATTTATCCTCGATATCTTCATTAGATTGTTTCGACTTCCGATTATTCTCTAATTTCTTAATTTTTGGGACTAGGATTTTATTATGATTTCTCAACAGGAAGATATCATCATTATTGTTCAATATCATTTTATTGATCTTTGCAATCTCTAACTTGTGAGCATTTTTAATGTCACTATTATGTTGTTGTAGCTTTTTAGTTTGTTGTTGAAGCTAGAAGAACTGTGACTCTTGGAATTCTAATTCCTTTTGGATTTGACAATTTCCTTATCTTTGTCCATGAGGAGTTTATTTAAACACGTTACTTCCTCTTCTAAATCTTAATAGCTCTCACTGATAAGTCATATATTGTTGTTTTCTTCTTCTCATGGAAGAAGGTCATGAGTTTCTTTTTGCATTGAAGGTGAATGTACCCAATGCTTCCAGCCAATTAGAACCCAACATTATGCCAATAAGGCAGTTGTCTATAACTATAAGGGTGACTTGATATGCAAAAGCATAATTACTGATCTATAAGTCTAATTCATTTATTGATCTTCATTCTTCTTATTTTCTGATTGGCGGTGTCTTGAGGAACCTAGGTGACTTGCAAAAGCTTGCAGTTGAAGATACTGCAGTGTCAACAATGGCCCAACTCTTAGATCTGGTAGTGCCATATATGTAGGGTCTGGATGTTGAAGTTGTGAATATGCTTTTCACTGCTACAAAGCCAACTTTGCAGGATGTTGAGGGGCTAATCCAGAATAAGGCATAAAATGTGCTTGGAAGCATTCTCAAGAAACCGCCAGGGACTGTAGTACCACAAGTTACCTATGCAACTTTTCTGTTGACATCATATAAAGCAACTGAGAGGACCATTTATCCAACTTCACAGCTTTCGCAATGGTCTAATGAAGGGCAGGTGTTTCAAGAGCTTCGTGAGGAAAATAAGAAGCTCCGTGCAAGGATCACATATTATGAGAGCAAGGAGAAAGTCTTTGGGCTGATGATAATGGATTCGGAAACCACTATGGAAAGTGTAAATTCAATTGTGTTGAGTGGAAAGAAAAAGACAGAAATAGTTTCTGTACCCTTAAAAATTAGTGTGACACCTCTTCATCAAGATATGTGCTGCCATGATTGTGTCACAACGTGGAAAAATTTAATCAAAAGTCCAACTGGCCTTGATTTTAAGGGAGACATAGCTTCGCAGAAATTTGTTCACATTTACAACAACAACAAGGAGGCTGGGATCAAGTACCATCTTGGTAAACGAGAAATTCCATAATGATCCGAGGGAAAGTAGAACACAAGAGTTGGAAATTGAATATGAAGTTATATTTTTACGTGCAACTGGAGAAGTTCATGGAAAAGCAAGATTTAGGATTATTACATGTTAAAATGCATGGATCCATAGCCCTTTTTGGTCTGAAGAAGTCTCGCTTGTGAATTCAAAACCTAACATTATATTACACAAAAAAATGATCCAATTTATCAAGCAACAAAGCTCTATTTTGAGGATCCTTGTAGGCGATAAGGAAATCCTATAATTGTTTTGAATTTTGTCAAGACTGTTAATAAAAAGCCTCAGGAGACTACGCTAAAGAAGACGATTTCAACAAAATGGAAATGTCATTTTAGGCTATGGGGAGGTACGTCTGGATTGGTTAAGATGGGTCGCAGACTGATAGGAACCAACAAGCTTACATCTTGCTTGGCTTGGGGCTGGTGTCGACAGTCTTAGTCATTTATTTTTGTTTTTAGGAGACATAATAGAATAGTCTTGGAGCATTTGGGAAGTGGCTATGACAATTTCTTCCAACTAAGTGTCAGGTGGGACGCGCTGTGGAAAATTTGGTTACTGTGATAAGTGTTACTTTCTGCAATAGAATAGCTCTTTCTGAACACAAACCTTCAAAGATTGGTGGGAACCTGATTTCAGAGGAAGCAAGCATCTTATATTCGTTGGATTTTGGCAACTCTGTCAATGGTACTTGTTCTATCGATGTTGCCTTGGCCTTGGGTTTCTCGCTACCCACTATTTACATCGTTACTATCACTGCTTCTTAGGCAATACATTGGTCAGAATAGAAGCCAGAATGGGAGTGGAAGTGAACAAAATACCTAAAACGGTCTATAGGAATGAATTATCGAAACAATTCATAGATTCTAGAGATTATATCGATAAGATGTTGAAGTTATATAAGTTCAAGTTCCTCATAATGTTTACTTATATGAGAAGAGAAGAAGAAATCCTTGAATTGGATTTGAGGACAAAGCCATTTTAAAGAGAGTGGCAATGTTGTGAAAATAATAAATAATAATAATAGGATGATATTTAGATAAATAATTAAAGTTATTGTATCAGTGAAACGTTATATAGGATGATGGGAGAGATCCTCTAACATGACATGATATAACGTTATTAGTAACAAAATAATTAAAAAAATTCATGTCTGCTCATAAAATAAAAAATTATGGAAAATATTAAAAAAAAATCCATGTTGGTTCATAAAATAAAATATTATGTATTATGAAAAGTAATTAAAAAATAGATGTCCGTTTATAAAATAAAAACTTAAAACTTAAACCCGGATCTATCAATAAAGAAAGATCAAATTTCTTGAGTTTAAATTTAAAAAAATAAATACACCTCAAGAAATTGGATCCCTCTGGGTGCTTGATAGATACGAGTTTAAGATGGATCTATACTGGTTTATTAAAAGGTATGAATATTAATGGTTATAATTTTTGAAAGGTCACTGTAAAGGTTGATATACGAGACCCAATGTAAAACTCATCATCATCTTATTATCATTTTTATTAATTATTTATATATTTAAATATACATTCATTTTTTGTATCTTCGCTATAAGTTTTTTGTTGCACTAGCCTATGTTCCAAGTGGTATCCCCGAGAAAACAAGGAAGATCAATTTCAATTTTTTTTTGGAAAGGTAGTCAAGAACGAGTTTCTTTCCATTGGGTAGCCTAGAACACGATTGCTTGGCCCAAGGACCTAGGTGGATAGGGCTTAATGAACCCTTATTGTTGTGTAAAGGCCCTTGCTGCAAAGGGGGTCTAGAGAATCATGAAGGGAGAGGGACTTTGGGTATTTGTTGTCACTCAAAAATACATAGCCTGTTTAATAGTGGAGGAATGGTTCAAAAGAAAATATAAATATTTTAGGAATATATCCTCTATGTGGAGAGCATTAGTATTGGTTTTCGATGTTATTGGTTGTTGGTTGGAGTGGAAAAATTGCAATGGTAGAAAAGGTTAGATTGGGCCAGGACCCTTGGATAGGGTGTGGAGGGAAACACATACTTCCCTTTCCTCTGGTGGAAGACTTGAGAGATCAAGGATATATATATATATATATCTGGAACAGATCAGTGATCCTATAAAATCTACATTCCTATCACAAGAATGGATCAAAGCTTATATTTTGGGAATTATGGAGGACGAAGCTTGCTTGGAATAGATATATAAAGGATTTTAAAGATGACCATATAAGGCTTGTGGATGGAGAAGATGATCGATTATGGGAAAAGAACAAATCTGGTGGGACCTATTTACTTAGTATTGGATACCAGGTCATCCGGACAGAGGAAGACACTCACGTGCATTGCTGGTGGTTTACAACTACTTGGAAGTTCAGGTGCCCTCTAAAATGCAAAATTTTTGTATGGCTTGCTTTCTCTAATAAGGTTCCTATTTGGGATCTGATGCTGAGAAAATTCTGGTTTGGGCCAGGTAGATGTCCCCTCTGTAAGAAAAATGGAGAAGACATTGAGCATCTTTTTATTCACTGTTCATATTTGAAACAAATCTTTAGTCAGTGGTATTCAATTCTTTTGGGAAGGCAATATCCTTGATCATGCTTTAGAAACTTGGTCAAATAATGTTATGTTTAAGGCTCATCTGGATTTTCTAGTTATCTTCATATGGGGGGTCTGGTTGTCTAGGAATAAATCATTCTTTGATGATGCTTATCTCTCTCATATTGTTTGTGCTTCAAAAGGTTTAGATATCCTCAAAATTTTCCCCAGAAGAGGTCACTTCTTACCATGTTAGAATGATTGTGATTGAACTAGTTGATAAATATATTCCATGGATTTATTTTGATGGAGCAGCTCAAGGTACTCATGTAGTGGGTGGGCCAGGTGACATCCTTAATTTATTAGATCAACACCAGATTAGTTTTGGAGATGGTTTGGGAAGCGATACAACTAATAGAGTAGGACTGATGACTTTAAAGTTATCCACTTATTTCGGGATTATGAAGGGAGTGCAACACTTACAGGTCTTTGGGGACTCAAAAATTGTTAATGAGTGAATGAAGAACAAAAGTTAGCCAAAGAACATTCTCCTAGTTTCTTTATACAAAGAGATTACTAGATTTTTGGGCCTCATTCAGAATACTTATTTTCAACACATATATAGACAAAGGAATTCAAAGGCTGATCATTTGTCCAAGAAAGGTCTACAGGTTGGCGAATGTATTTGGAATAGATAGGAGATGATCAATGACAATGAGATAGTTATTGATCTAGATCATTTTCCAAGGTAAAGTTTATGGTTTCATGCTTATTCTCTTTGACTTGGAATATATTTAGACTGTATACATGTTTTTTTGGGTACTTTTTGAATGTAATGATTGATGGTCTTTTTTACGAAGGATGATAAAATCTCTACCGCTACTAGAAAGATCTATAGATCTCTATACAAGATGGTTTATTTTCAATATAAATATGCTATGATTTTTTTTCGAGGAAAAAAAAACTAAAACAAAAAGAAATCAATATTATAACCATATATTAGAAGCCTAAAATTAATTTGAATGGACAACCTCATTCCATTAACTTCTAACACAAAAAGAAACTTCGTTACACCATCATTTTACACAACATCTCATCAAATTAGTACCAAATCATATACAACCAACAATAATAGAAACTAATAATCATCAACCGGGAATCCAACAACCAACCTTTTATCAATACATAGCCTTTACATTCAAATCTAGCTGGTGCCATTGTTAATTATTCATGTTTAGGGATGGAAAGTGCGAGAGGGGTCGTTTACGATCCTGGAGGAAACAAGATATTTCAGTATGCATGGCGACTAGGAAGGAGAACTAACAATCAAGTTGAATGGGATGCTTTGTTACAGGGGGTAGATTCAATGGCTTCTCTACATTGTGACTCCTATTTTGTTTTTGGAGATTCTAAGATAGTCATTCAGAAAATGCTTCACATCTAGAAAGGGCATGTTAAGAATCTGAACAGGATTCAAAAAAGAATTGTATCTATCATCCCAGATATTACCAGGATTCAGTTCTTCCACATCCTAAGAAATAACAATAAGGAGGAAAATTTCATGTCTAATCAAGGAACTAAGTTGAAACAAAGTGCTATAGTCTTGAATAAAGACCCCCCTTTATTTAAATGGACTCCTTGCTTCTAAACCTCTTCCCTATTCCCCCTTTAACTTGGGCAGACAAGAATCGGCCCCCTTCTTCCCACAGGACGGGTGGATTCCATGAGGCCGAAGTCATTAAAGATCACCTACGGATTGTCTTTTCGAGAGTTAAATATTGTCTCTTTGGTTTGAAGATGGAAGCATGCAAAGGAAATATGCCCCCTCGAGGGCCCTGTTCGCACGAGGTTCAATTAGTACTCGCCATGGGAAGGAGGTGGTTGTATTGGGACTCACCCGGTATTGACGCCATTGATATTGAGACTCCCCTGCTCTCCGATATTGGTACTCTCCTTCCTTCCTGGTCTTTCTCTTCTCGTTCCATAAGAGAAATCGTGGACAGACTCCTTGGTGAACTCTAGGAAATGAAGGTAGTGCATCAGGACACCAGGAAGAATGCACACAACTCATTTGAAGTGGCCAAGGCAATGTTAGAGGAATGCAGATAGCCCAGTCTAGATATTTCCTGCATGGACACCCACTTGGAGGATGTTGAATCTAAAGCCCGCGTTCATACTGGCGAGCTTGAAGAGCTGCAAAAAGAGGTTAAAAGTATTAAATATTATCAGCAAGCAAACTTTGATGGGCTCAAGCAATTTTTGTTCCCACTAAAAGGTCAGTTGTTTGATACTCTTCAAAGCATAAATGAAAAGCTTGACCATCGCCTGGACCAACTGGAGGATGCTCTGTCTAAATTGAAGACGGAATGCGAGAAGCGGATGGAGCAACAGGATCCTAAAAATCCATGGGATGGGAGATCCTTAATGGATGATGATTCCCCTGTGGAAGCAAAAACTACAACCGCCCAGAATCAGGAATGAAGCTTTGGACACCCTCTGTTATTTTTGCTAAATGTTTTTTTGGGTAAAACTCTGTAATCAGTATGTTAGGATTTATACTGTTAAAGGAAGCAATTTAGATCTAATAGAAGATACAGTCTCAATTTTTGAACAATTACAGCTATCACCCCTGGAGGACTGTTTACCCAGGTTTTTAGCTCACCCTTCATGGAAGGGATTTTTGTAATCTATTCTCTATTTAATACAATTTATTTTTCGTGTTATTATTAAAAAAAATACATAGCCTTTACATACAATACGCCCTTAGGCAAGGACATTCCTTCAAATCATAGGACCAGTAATCATGCAAGAAGTGGAATTAATGTCCACAACCTTTTATAGATCCAATATAAATTCCAATTCTAAACGCTCAAATTCCAATTGTAAACCACAATCCCAAATGTATAAGTAAATGCCACACCACCACTACGTTAAAATGTGGAGGTCCTATTGGTTATGAATTTTATGACACAACATTTTATAGGGTGCATATATTTGTCATGAATACATAGGTGGTTTAGATTTTGAGTCCATTAATGTTTTAAAAAACACCATACAAACACATGTGAAGACTTTTTATTGAGTGATGTACTTATTATCCAATTATATATAATTGGATGTCTCATTTGTACCTTTTTTTTTTAGAGAAATGCCATTATATTTTTGGAAAATGGTATATTCCGAATTATATTTTTGGAAAAAAGTAAATTCTGAATTTATATTACGAAGGTATATGAAATATTTTAATTGCTTAGAATTCTAAGGGTTAAGTTTTGAGATGTCACAACATCAAGGGTTAGGTTTTGAGATGTCACAACATCAATGCGATGTGAGATATGCAGATCCAAATTTCTCAATCCCTAACAACTTCGTACATTACTTCTGGGGACCTATGTTATGGTGTTTCACTAGTGGTTCATCGTTGTCAAGAGCTACATCCACCAAGAGAAATGCCAATACCTACTATTATGGAGAATCAATGTATGATCAGAATTACATAATCCAATCAATCATTACATAGTCAATACAATGGGGCTCAACAAGAGCATCATGTCACTAACAAGAATTGAACCTAGGTGGGTAGGGTAACAATCATTCATCCCAACCACCCAAGATACATCCAATTGAGGTAAGTGATTTGATATACTAATAAATTTTTATTTATATTTTTTCCTTAATATTCATATAATCATTTTTTTTAATTCTCAATTGTTTTCTTTGTCTCCTCCATTATATTGAAAACTTACTTGTAGGTGTAGTATTGATTACCACACCTTATATGGGACGGATAACATCCAAGTAATCATTGAATTTATTTATTTCTTTTTTTATCAATTTTATTTCTTTATTTGTTTATCAAGATTATTGATTACATTGTATTTTAATATATTGATTATTTCGTAATAGTTTATATGTAGGTTTTTCACTTCTCTATCTACCTAGTTCTAACATTCCTCTTGGAACTGAGGTTGTGTGAGGAGTAGGTAATATTGGTTTGATGAGTTTAAATAATGTGGTTTGATGCCATTCTTTCATTTTTTTCATATGAATGTAACCAATGTGACATGTGTGTTTATAACACTTCACTTGAGAGATTCATGTGCATCATGAACAAGGGTCTCGTGCCTAGTTTATTGTCTACATGATTGGAGATGATCATGTCATTTCTTCCTCTCCTTTAGTAATCCTATTTTGATAGGTATTGATGATTCATTAGGGTGGCTCATAGGATGTCATTCACTTATTGATTTTTAATGGGCTATAATTTTTTTTGTAATAACCATTTAGGGAGGCTCGCACACTATTGATGGATGAAAAAGTGGCGACTAAATTTTTTCAAACACACTCATGTAGGAATGTGTGTGCATTATTAAGAATGCACACACACTCCCTTTGCTACCATCTCAACACTCCGGAATCACCACCACGGCTTTCTAGCTCAGCTGACAAGTCATGGAAAAAGAAAAGCATGTGCACTTAATAATGCACACATGTTATTAATGCGTGCATGTTCCTTAGCATGCGCACATTCCCTTGTCATGGCTATATGGTCATTTAATAGTATTGAAATGAAATCGCACGTGTTATTTTCTATACCTCAAATTATACCACTTTACAAAATTTATGTATAGCCTCAACATTTATTTATAACATAACCATGTCCATGACCCCAAATCCCTAAAACCCATACATACTGCCATGGATACCCTTTCCTCAAAGCCTCAAGGCCCCAAGATATGGATATGGGTAGGGATATGGGTGTCATTAATATATTTTGGATATTAGGTATAAGTATTTGTGTAATGTCCCCATCCAAATAAATCACTAGAGGAAAAATTCCACCAATCTACTAGTTCCCTAGGTTGGGATGGAAACATTTAGATTTGGAATAAAGGAGCTATAAAAACCCAAATGGACATTATCTTGACAAAAATATATTAAAAGGGGATAAATAAATATGTATAATAGGAAAATAAGGTGGCACTTGGTCATGAGGGCACATTGGTGGTGTGGGACCCACACAAAGCAAGATTCTCCATGTCACATGGCATCCTACTCTCGCCCATTCGAATCCAAGGTCGATTCTAACGTTCTTGGGGAATTTGGAAGGGAATTATACTTGGAATGACTCAATGAGGGTCAAATTTGATAGGAAGATTAACTCCCATGGAAGAGGAAGAGGCATCTTAGAGGTATTGTGACACTTGGGCTAGATTCCCTAGCTTCTATGACAACAATGATGAAGATGCTATGACAATTATGACAAGGATCGGACCTGATTGCTGAAATATGACCTATATGACATGTCAGGGATAAAAATATCCTCCAAGAGGGCGCACAAGGGAGTTAGGGTAGTCAAAGATTCCCTCATTCGAATTGATGGAAGAGGGAGGCTAGGAATTGTTGGACAAGTGGCACTCATTGGAATCTCTCCCCAATTCTAGTTGGAATGAATCTCTTGGAGGTAATCCGAACCATGGAGGGCTTGGAAAGATAATAAAATACAAGAACAAAGAAGGAGAGGAGCTTTTTATCATTTCTCATTTTACAAATTGGAGAGCATAGCTTGTCCATGCAAGTTGAATGTTTATTCTTCTTGCCTTAGTACCAATTTCGAGGGTGCAAGATTCCCATCCTAATTGGAAATTGGAGAGGCCATTCAGACATTTCATTTGGAGCTTCAATGAATTCATTTTTTACAGGTTGAAGCTACAGGGCTGCTCGTGATCATTTCTTCTTCAACTTGTTCCCACATCTCTCTCACTTTTCTCTTCATATTCTTGCTCTTGGAGGAATGGCGCAAATGGTGAGATGGTGACATCTTTGGGGAAGTACAAGGGGACCCATTTATTTGTAATATGATTTGTACACTCTATATTTGATGCTCAGATGAACCTCAGATCAAAACTCCAAGTGAAACTATGTAAAAATTCCAAACTATGTATGAATGGTGCCATTTTCCCATATATTTTGTTGTAAGAGCTTGAAGTTGTTTGATATGGAGTTGTTTCAATCAATATCAATGGTTTTATTGTTTTTTGGAGAGACATTAATGTATTTAATAAGTTTCATGAACCTTATGCAAGTCTTTGGAACATGTCTCTCACATTTCATAGCAAGTTATAATGTTTTTCTCGCATTTCTCCTATGTGATGATATGTTTACAAATCTCTGATTTATGGGAGTTGAAGAAGCATTTAGGAACTTATTAATGATACATTTGGGTGCCCATTGAAGTCATATAATTAATCCATGTCTCTATTCTGAAATTTGGGAGGTTCGTACTGCATTTGGGAAGCCATTAGTAACCTCTACCCTTGGGGGTTTGAACCTCAAAATTACTAGTAAAATCCCCATTTTCTTCTGATTAAAAATGAAGGTTGCAGAAGTCTTTTGAGAGTTTCCAAGCACCTATAAGCTTCATTTTGATGTCCTAATACCCTTCAAATACCTTCAGACCCAATTCGAAATCCTTAGGATCCATTTTGAATCACTTGAGTCATCACTAGTCCAAGGTTCGAATTGACCAAAAAATTGCAATTTTTCCAAGTTTTCCAAATTATTAAAATGGGACAATACAAGTGGTATCAGAGCATGGTCCTTGAAAATGATTTGGGTGACCATTTATGAGGTCAATAATTCATCCCCCGCCCTTAGACACAGAAACTAAAAGTACCTTTGGTGAAGAGGAAGAAGAAGGAGAAGAGGTGCACTCTGTTGAGACTATGGCTAAGGATGAGAAAGGAACCTCAGATATGGAGGAGAAAGAGGAGTTTAGTAAATTCATGAAACCATTTTTTGAAGACATGACAAGGTATATAATGCAAAGGTTCGAATTGATGGCTAGTCAAATTAGGAGTAAATTGGCAATAGGAGGCAGCAATAGTTCCCCTAGTGAGGAAAATAAGGCATTTGGTGGAAGCATTCTTTCAAGGATAGGGCCTCATAATTGACCCAATGAATTTCAGAGCTCAATAAGAGCCACCACACCCAAGTTTTTTGAGACTAAAGAGGACCTTCACATCCAATATGGAATGCAAGAAGTTCTAGTAGAATGGTAGTAGTTGAGTGAAGATTGTAGGAGGACCTTACCATTTGATCAATTCTTTACCGTCTCAAACAAGCTCAAGATGAGGGGAGGCAATAGAAATCCTTTCCAAAACAAAGAATTGAATTATGCCATAGGTAAAATGCCCCTTCCTACTTTTGATGGCCCATCTCAAAGTTCTGCAAATACTTGGATACAAAAGTTAGATGTATATTTTCAGCTGAATCCAATGGTTGAAGAGGATGCTCTAAAAATCGCTATTTTACATCTTGAAGGAGAAGAAAATGATTGGTGGTTCCATGGGATTAAAACCTTGGGACATGATCAGGTCACAACATATGAAGAATTTTTTAACAGATTATTGGAAAGATTCGAGCAAAAAGACCCTGAAATGCCTTTCAAGGAACTAGCGCAGTTGAAGCAAATTGGAACCCTTGATAAGTACAGTGTAAGTACATGTTGGAATTTCAAAAATTATCAGTTAAGGTGGTTGATATATCTATGGTTCGATTGGTATTTCTCTTTAATGAAGGTTTGGCTGAACCTTTGAATGGTTTAGTTAAAGCCCACAAACCTACTTCATTGAAAGATGCCATGAACTTGGCTAGAGATCTGCAAAATGTGCTACCCAAGACAATGTATCCCCCCAAGCCCAACTTTCCTTCCAAGTTAATATTTGACAAGAAGCCATGGAAAAAAGATTCATTTGGAAAACACAAGAAAGAGGGACCAAGCAAGGAAGAACTCATAAGAAATAAACCACATTACACATGCTCCAACCATGGGTACCAGGGCATAGATGTGTTAAGGGGAAAGCACAATTCATTGAAGTATTTTTTTATGATGAAGGTGAAGGGGACATAGAGGAAGAAGAACATATTTCAGCCCAAGAAGAGGGATATGACACAGCAGAAGACGATCATATATCACTTGAAAAAGGGAGAGTGGCATTGCTTTCAGGAGTGCCTCATTTTCACACCATTCGATGCGAGGGAGTGGTACAAGGGCAAAGAGTTTTGGTATTGGTAGATGGAGGAGCCAACCATAACTTCATTGATGCAGCCTTAGTGGAGAGGAGAAATATACCTATTGAATCATTCGATGGGTTTACAGTCATCATTCCAGGTAACAATTCTCTGGAATGCAAAACATGGATTCCAAAGCTACAACTCACCATAGGAAATTACACATTTTCTGATCGCTTTTATGTGGTGGATGTTGCTGATACAAATGTGGTATTGGGAGTTCAATAGTTGTACTCTATAGGGGAACATATAGTGAACTACCAAATACCTGAAATGAAATTCAAAGATTCGGAAGGAAAACAAAGGGTAGTGAGAGGAATGCACACCTATTCGAATCAAGTGGTGTCTTCCCACAGTATGAGGTCCATATTGAGGCATGGGGATATTGAATGGGATGTTGAATGTTTCATAACTCCCCCCAAGCCAAAAAATAAATATAGCAGAACATCCAAGGGAGATAAGGAAACTACTACACAAATATGAAAAGGTTTTTGGAGACCTTCCTCCTGGAAGGCCACCTGACAGAGGGGTTGAGCACACCATTGTTTTGGAGGTGGGTACTTCACCTATACAAATAACACCATATAGACACCCAAAAAGGTTCAGAGATGATATTGAGAATGCTATTCGAGATCTCTTGGAATTGGAACGCATTAGACCAAGCTCAAGTCCCTATGCTTCTTCAGTTGTTTTGGTGAAGAAAAAGGATGGAACCCTAAGGATGTGCATTGATTTTAGAGCTCTAAACAAGAAGACAATAAATAATAGATATCCCATCCCTAGAATAGATGATTTCATGGATGAGATATTTGGAGCAAATTTCTTCTCCAAAATTGATCTTAGATCCAGTTACCATCAGATTCTAATGAAGGAGGAGGATGTGCAGAAAACTGCTTTCATATGTCACTATGATCATTTCAAATTTCTTGTCATGCCTTTTGGTTTGACCAATGCTCTAGCCACTTTCTAATCATGCATGAACAAAATATTTGGCAAGTAGCTCCGTAATTTTTTTTTTATTTTCTTTGATGATATTTTTATTTACAGTAAGACATGGGAGGAACATTTGCACCATTTAGAAATTGTATTGAAAATCTTGCATGAACAATCTTTGTTTGCTAAGTTGTATCTTGGGCACATCATTGGGAAACATGGAGTAAAGTTTCACTTGGATAAAATAAAGGCTATTCTTGAATGGTCAACACCCAAGAACATCACTGAATTGAGAGACTTCATTGGGATACGCACTTACTATAGGAAGTTTGTGAAGGGGTTTTCCAAACTAACTTCTCCCCTTACTGATTTGACCAAGAAGGATGCTTTCAAATGGGATGAAGAGGCTGAAAAGGATTTCCAAAGAATGAAAGAGGTAATGAGTAGTTGTCCAGTACTTGCATTACCATATTTTTCTAAACTATTTGTTTTGGAATGTGATGCATCAAGAGAAAGAATAGAGGCGGTCCTTGTTAGAAAAACAGGATCACGAAGCAATAACAATAAACAAGATGCAAATATAATCACACAGACACATTACAAGAGAGACACCAATATACCGTGGTTCACCCAAGATGGGCTACATCCACACAAAAATTGCGAGTCCTTATTATTATACCATCCAGCAAAGTGAAGGGATACAACCCACAACACACCCATTGCAACTTCCTCTTCACACTCTCTCAATCTCTCTTACACGATCTCAGAGATCTTTACAATACACAATACCTAATGCATCAACCCTAGCCGTATTACAATGTATTTCTTTTAAAGGGGAAATACAATGGGAAAATACCACGGGTTACCCAAAACCATGGGGCCACAATCTGTTGAGGGAAAGAAATCTTGGGTGGGAAGGACTGTAATGTCCCCATAGAAATAAATCACTAGAAGGGAAAATTCCACCAATCTACTAGTTCCCTAGGTTGGGATGGAAACATTTAGATTTGGAATAAGGGAGATATAAAACCCCAAATGGACATTAGGTTGACAAAAATATATTAAAAGGGGCTTAATAAATATTTATAATAGGAAAAAAAGGTGGCACTTGGTCATGAGGGAACATTGGTGATGTGGGACCCACACGAAGCAAGATTCTCCATGCCACATGGTATCCTACTCTCACCCATTCGAATCCAAGGTGGGGTCTAACGTTATTTTGGGAGTTGGAAAGGAATTATACTTGGAATGAATCAATGAGGGTCAAATTTGAGAGGAAGATTAACTCCCATGGAAGAGGAAGAGGCATCTTAGAGGTATGGTGACACTTGGGCTAGATTCCCTAACTTCTATGAAAACAATGATCAAGATGTTATGACACTTATGACAAGGATCAGACTTGATTGATGACATCTGACCTATATGACATGTCAGGGATGCAAATATCCTCCAAGAGGGCGCACAAGGGAGTTATGGCAGCCAAATATTCCCCCATTCGAATTGATGGAAGAGGGAGGCTAGGAATTGTTGGACAAGTGGCACTCATTTGAATCTCTCCCCAATTCGAGTTGGCATGAAGCTCTTGGAGGGAATTCGAACCATGGAGGGCTTGGAAATGTAATAAAAGACAAGAACAAAGAAGGAGAGGAGCTTTTGGTCATTTCTCATTTTGCAAATTGGAGAGCATAGCTTGTCCATGCAAGTTGAATGTTTATTATTCTTTCCTTAGTACCAATTTCGAGGGTGAAAGATTCCCATCCTAATTGGAAATTGGAGAGGCCATTCAGACCTTTAATTTGGATCTGAAATGAAGTCATTTGTTACAATTTGAAGCTACAGGGCTGCTCGTGATCATTTCTTCTTCAACTTGTTCCCACATCTCTCTCACTTTTCTCTTCATATTCTTGCTCTTGGAGGAATGGCGCACATGGTGAGATGCTGATATCTTTGGGTAAGTACAAGTGGCCCCATTTATTTGTAATATGATGTCTACACTTTTTATTTGATGCTCAGATGAACCTCAGATCGAAACTCCAAGTGAAACTATGTAAAAATTCCAAACTATGTATGAATGGTGCCATTTTCCCATATATTTTGTTCTAAGAGCTTGAATTTGTTTGATATGGAGTTGTTTCAGTCAATATTAGTGGTTTTATTGCATCTTGGAGAGACATTAATGTATTGAATAAGTTTCTTGAACCTTATGCAAGTATTTGGAACATGTATCTCAAATTTAATAGAAAGTTATAGCGTTTTTCTCTCATTTCCCCATATGTGATTATATGTTTACAAATCTTTGATTCATGGGAGTTGATGAAGCCTTTAGGAAATGATTAATGATACATTTGGGTTCCCACTGAATTCATATAATTAATCCATGTCTCTATTCTGAAATTTGGGAGGCCTGTACTGCATTTGGGAATCCATTAGTGACCTCTTCCCTTGGGGGTTTGAACCTCGAAATTATTAGTAAATTCCTCATTTTATCCTGACTACAAATGAAGGTTGAAGAAGTATTTTGAGAGTGTCCAAGCACCTATAAGATTAATTTTTATGTCCTAATACCTTCTGACCCAATTCTAAATCCTTAGGATCCATTTGGAAGCACTTGAGTTGTCACTAGTCCAAGGTTTGAATTGTCCAAAATATTGCAATTTTTCCAAGTTTTCCTAATTATTAAAAAGGGACACTACAATTTGGGCCCAAAACATGGTTAAAAGAGGAAACATGTGCCTTACCCCTTAAATCAATAAAGTATCTGATTTAGAAACAACAATCCACCGCACATGACCTCCCAAGTATATAATGTGGAGATATTAGTAATATTATGAGGTTTTGAATGTTAGGTATGGATCTCAAGGTATTGGAGATAGTTCAAGGAGAAAACCCAAGTCTTAAGCCCTAAATGAAGATGATTGTAATCCATTCCCAAGAACAATGCCTTGTAACAAAACACATGACCTCCAAAGGGGATATTTGACCTCTAATTAGGGTTATCATCACCATTATAATTTTCAAGCACAAGGTACGGGTTGCATGGTTCTCAAAATGATGGAGGGAGGAAACATACACCTTACACCCTAAAGGAATATTTTTTTCATTAAGGGTCAAGAAAAACTCATTGAACCAACATACATGACCTCCCAAGGGGATTATTTTCCTCTTAGTGGGCATATTGACATCATTAGGGATTTTAGACTAGGTATTATTTTGAAGGTTTGTGCAAAGGTTAGTCAATGAAACTTAGACATTATTCCTAAAAGGTAGCTTCTAAGACTCAAGGGCCATGAATGAGGCATTAAACCGCTAACAATATCCATCTATGGAATGTTTTTCCTTCAAATGATGATATGGGAACTGTTAGGAACCTTTGGGCACCAAAATTGAGTCTCAAGTTGCTAGATATATATGAGGGAATACAACCAATCCTTAGGGCCGCATTAGGATGTGGGAATCATTAGGATGTTTTGAGCACTTTATATTGGTTTTGATGGCTTAACCATGGTCAAGGGAGGAAGCTAGAGCTTTATGCCCTAAAGGTAGCTTCTAAGGCTTAAGGAAGATGAAAAAGGCCTCATACAACCACATAGGACCTTACTTTTGGATCTTTAACCATTGAGACGGGATACGAGCCCCATTAGAAGGTTTTTAGCAACAAGGATGAGTCATGTGGCCTTGAACATGGTTGAGGGAGGAAAATCAAGCACGAGGCCCTAAGTGAAGATTCTAGGAAACAAGATAAAATAATGTCATCTTGCACTCCGAGGGGTATCCTTGGCCTCCAAGTGAGGATATGGGCATCACTTAAGAGTTTTTTAGCACTGGGTATGGATTTTTTAGCATTAATCATGGTCAATTGAGGATGTTTAGGCATTAGAATCTAAAGGTAATTGCAAGAGCTCAAGGTCCATGAATGACACCTCAAACTACCATAAAATACCTCTTATGGTGATATTTTGCCTTTGAGTGAGCATATGGGAACCATCAAGATCTTTATGATCAAATAAGGAAACTCAAACCTTAGACTATGGCCAAGAACAATGCATTGAATCACCACGAGGAACCTTTCTAAGGTATCCTTGTCCTCCAAGAAAGGATATTGTTACCATACTAGGTATGGGTCTAGAGGCCTTCAACATGGTCATGGGATGGAACTTAGGCCTTAGGCAGCAAAGGAAGAAGCCTTTAGGAATTTGTGGCATAAATAATGCCTTAAACCGCTACAAATGACCTCATGAATGCATACTTTTCCTCTAACTAGAAACATGTGTTTCATTATCATTTTTTTAGCACTAGGTATGGGTCTAATAAATCCCATACCCATTGTTTCCTCAAAAACAAGCACTCTTCCATGATCGAAGATAAGTGGACCAAAATATGGTAGGTGGACCCAGTGCACATAGTGTTATGATCAACAACTATTTAAGAAAGCACACCCATTGTTACCTTGATGTAACCCCCTTCCTCTTTAGAACCTGCTCCTTGGGAAACGAGAGGATCCCCAAAATGAGGTAAGGATAGACCTATAAGAAGCATAATAGAAAACACTTACATCCCTACAAGACCTTCCCACTATTAGTAGACCAATGCCTAATGGAGTTAATGATATATGTCTACAATAAACACTCTAACTTGGAAGGATAGGAAAAATAATGAGCATGTAATTTTCTAATATTATTTTCTGCAATAAAAACCAACGAGAATAAACGTGAAATATCACCCAAATTAACAACGGGAATTGCACAAAATTTACCTTCCAATGAACCTTACCCTGAGGAGATTCAATCCCACCTAGGGCGCACTTGATTGGGAACTCTAAGGTTACTTTGGGGATGATTTATTCTACATCTTTGTATTTTTCTATAATCAAGATGAATCAGAAATATTCTTGACCTCAAATCCCCACAAGGTCACCCCGAGTGACCTAGGAATTGAATAAATATCCCTCAAACACCTAGGGTTTGATTTCTTTGTCAAAATGAGCCTACAATAACACTTCCAACAGATCTAAAATTAACACTAATGTATGAAGTTACCTAACCTTGGGATGGTGTCACTTCCTTTAAGGCACTATTAGGTCCAAAATTGACTTTTTTTGCAAGATTTTTTCAATACTTTATCAAGATCTGAAATTTATTGTTGTAATTAACTACATCAAAAAATCATAATTAAATAACTAGGGCATAACAATAAATATTTTTGGAATTTTGCAAAAATATAAGATTTGTAGGGTTTTTCATAATATTTGACTTTTTGTATTTTTTGCAATTTATAGTACAATAATTTTGATAAAAGAGATTTCAAGTGAAGATGAGGGAAATAAATACCAAAGTCTCTTCCCTTCAAGGTCACTGAGGAATCATGGTTAACATTCCTCTCAAGAATGGGTGATCCAATTTTGATTAATTAGGGAAAACCCTAGAGTTGTGTTGGTTACGACCTAATTAGGGCAAAGAGAGGTTCCAAAGTCCTAATAAGAGAGGCCCTCCAGGGAGGGATGTATCACTTATAAGACAATTTTATTATGCATAAAAACCCTAATTATCTCTTACCTTGGATGTATCTAACAGTGCAAGACAAATAAACATAGATTCTTACTACAAAAGAAGTGCAAAGAAGAAGAGAGATATACACCCAAGAATTATTTCCCTTAAACACGCCTTGCAAGATCAAGTATCAACCTCCCAATAAAATACTACATTTAAGCTCCAATATGCCAAGAATAGAGGTGCACACCGCTTATCCAAGGTAGACAAGAAGAAAAAAATAATAATTGTATTTGATCCTATGATCTTTTGTTACAAATCAGGAGGATAACCTTATTTATATGATTTTTTAGGCTAACAACCTCCTTTGAGAGCCAACCATCCTAAAATGTTTTAAAATGAGTTAAAATGAATTGACTAAACCTCATAAGACGTAAAATAATGACAAATATGATGAATTGCTACAGCTTGATGACACATTGAACATGGAAGGAGATTTCCATGCCCCAAATAGCACCAACAATGTGATTTTTCCCTCAGTTCCCTCCTCCTTTAGGAGGTGTGGCCTATTCAAAAGCATGATGTCATCATCAATTTGGCATACTTGAGCCAATATGAGGGTGAATACATGATAAAATAGGTCCAAGTGGGCATACACGAGGTGTGATAAGATGGGTATGAAAACCATTACATGTGGAATCACCTTCTACAAATTATAAATATGAGTTTGGTTAGGAGACCCTAATCCATGTGTTTTAATGGAGTCATCCCAAGACGCACCAGACACCAACCCAAGGCACAAATGGCCCAACATGACAGGAGACTTTCGCTCATCAAGGGGAATTCAACAATGTCATTAAGAGAACACTTCCTAGAATGAAAACTAAGAGGACCTTCCATGTCCAGACCATGGATCTTGAGCCCCACTAGACCAATAATTTTGCATATCAATCCCCATCTTGGCCTCTACATTGAAAAAATACCCCTTCTCTTTGGCACATCACGTATGGCACACTACAAAGTATTTGGAGGGTAACAACTGGCTCCAACTATGAGACACGTGCTTCTTCCAAAAGTGCATGAGAACCTCTGAATCTCTTGGAACCTGTAGACCTACACATACTTTGAACAACAATTGCATCAAATGTGTTGTAGGCAGAAACTTCAGTCTTGCCTTGTTCAAATCAAAATGAAATGCAATAAATAACAAGTGCAATGCATGGGTAAAAGTAAATGACAAAATCAAAATTATTATGTAAGAGATTATGTAACCTACCTACCTACTCCGAGCATGATGAGAGAAATAAATCAAGTGAAATCATATCACCAGTGATGCCACTGTTAACATGTCATTCACACTAGGGATTATTCCCTTGTCTTTAGTGATAGTCCAAGACAAGGCCACGTCAATGATGAACTGAGTAGATGCAATTACCTTTATCAAATGTAACTGGAATGGAAGAAGATATCATGGACCTGTAAGTCTTCAAACTCTTTCCACAGAGAAATTCTTTTCTCACAAGCCTTTTCTATCCACACCTGGACTAGGCTCAAGTACAAACTACCTTGATCATATATTGCTACCCCAAATGTCTTTCAAAACTAGTAAGGATGTATATATAGTGAGGTTGAAAAAATTCTTTCGTGTTGTTCATAAACCCGTGTATCTGCTCGTTTTCATAAAAAATATGTCAATATCCAAAGTCATTAGGAACTAAAGGTCTGAAAACTACTTGTATTATTTCTTGTTCTAGGACGGCCTTGCAAGGGCGAAGAACAGAAGTAGAGGCTTCTAGGGAATAAACTAGTTGATTATGAGCTCTAGGGATCACTTGTAAATGCAAGGTGTCAAAAATTTTCCATGACCAATCATACTACATCTATGTATCTTTTCAATATTTGATTTCCACATGCAAACTTTTCTTTGACTTACATAACAATTAGATTAGAGTCGCTAAAAAAAATCAAAAAATTGATACCATAATTTTTAGCTAACTCAAGGCCATGAAATAGAGCTTCATTTTTTCCTACACGGTTAGTACCTTTGAATTCTAAACAAAAAGAAAAAATAGAAGGATCACCAGATAGTGAAGTTAACACGATACCTTCACCCATACCTGATCAGTATTTGACCCCATCGAAATCCATCGTCCAAAACTTACAAGTAGCTTCTTGTTGTCCAAACCTAGATTATTCCCTAATAAACATGGATGAGAATGCTGGCATAAATCCACTGCATGAGAAGGTGAATTGGGATGGTCAACATCAACAAAAGATATCCCCATAGGTATCCCTTTATCATCATCAATGGTGAATAAGCACAATTGAATTGCATCCTAAGAGATCACATCAAAGGTTGGTTCTCTAAGGTATTCAAAAACTACAATTCCCTCATTGGAATAATCATTTATGGGCTCTCCAATAAATTCCGAATGATCCACACCAATATCATGCTCATCAGGGAAATGCACATCATCACATTTGTGGAAACCATGTCCTTGGCAAGAAGATCCTACATCCCATTGTATTCAAAAAAATTGTCTTTAAAAGAGAAAGGAAAACTTACCAAACCTTCATCATCCTGAAGAGAGCAAGGAGATGCCTCAACCATGTATTCATCAATCACATCTTCAACATCTGTTTCAATGGAGAATGGGTTTTCAAGAGCTTATTCATTTTGTTCTTAAAGTTCATGAATTTATTTGACAAAAATATGCATAAAGAATCCGCTCAATCTTGAAAACTTTTCACTTCTGCATGAATAAAAAAAATCATGGGCATCTTCCTCATAACGTATGTGGTCCAAAAGATCAAGTACAACACTCCCAACCCTTGAAGAATCATAGATGGGAGGATTAAGAAATCTCCAATTATCATTGTCTTCTTTGTCATGCAAAGGAATCCTGTTATTTTCTTCCAAAAGGATGAAGACATTATACGATTTTTCGAAACAACGATAAGGAGAAATCACGCTTTCTTCAATTAGGGCATGTTGATATTCGTATTCTTCTTCTTCAATCTCTCTTTTCTAGGCCTTCATTACAAAATTCTTGATCACTTTTTGGAAAACCTTCATTTTCATTTTGAAGAATACTTCCTTCTTTGACCATAGGACTTGAGATGTCATTGTCTTTAGCTTCTTTAGCAAAATTTTGAGCTAAAGATTCTCCAAAAGCTATTAGATTTTAATATAGTAGTATAAATTTCATTATCATAGCAGAAACAAAATA
Source organism: Larix kaempferi (assembly GCA_027924585.1). Classification (NCBI taxonomy): domain Eukaryota; kingdom Viridiplantae; phylum Streptophyta; class Pinopsida; order Pinales; family Pinaceae; genus Larix; species Larix kaempferi. The sequence continues at coordinate 10,821,192 of BSBM01000613.1, forward strand.
GGATCACTGAAAGAACAACCATGCATGAAAACACAAGAACACAAAGAATTTATCCTGGGAAAATCCAAAATCAGGAAAACCCCAGCCAACCTTTCTTATTCAGAGATTTAGTTCAAGATACAAAAGTACATCAGATATATCAGATACAAGATAGAAAACCCAAGAATAAGAGACTTCTTCCATCCTGTTTTTCTCTCTCCTGTGCACCTAAGGAACAAATATGAGCGAACTTGCTTGATATCAAATGAGGAGGCGTCACACCTTTATTTATACTTGTTTACAGGATGATTTTTCACTGTGGGACCAACTTGTCTTCACTGTGGGGCTGACCTGCTTGTGTGCATAATAATAATTGTTTTATTATTTTATTTGGGTCGACTTGCTTAGCAACATAATAATGTATATTATTGTTTTCTTCTGGGGCTGACATTCTTAGCGAGGATACCTCACTATGCTACAAATATCAATAATAACGACTTCTTCATGGGATTTTTTTTATTGTTGTCATCCGTCATGACAATATTCAACAATATCCTCATCTTTTGTCAATGAGTTAGAATAGTTTTCTTCCTTCAAGTGTGGGGACTTTCTTCAAAAAAATATTGAGCAGAAGATTCTTCAAAAATGGTCTCTTCATGGGAGTTTTCTGAGGGTTTATATTCATCACAACACTCTTCGACAATATCCTCATATTTGATCAATGGACTAGAATAATTTTCTTCCTTCAAGGGAGGCCTGGGACTTTCTTCAAGAATATTTTGTGCATGATAGAATTTCTTGATCTCTTGAATGGAAGGTAGCCATTAGTCAATGCCATTGGAACACCAACGTTTGCAAAATATTTCCAAAAATACTACAAAAGGTGTAATTGTTATTTTTCTAAGAGATTCATACCACTACTTGGCATAGTCCTTGAAGCCTTATGAGAGATAATCAGTTATATCATCTTCATAAAGAGTGTTATTACTTTTTTTAAATTTGAAAAAGGTCACAACATAATCTGAACCTGAATCTCCATTGCCATAAAACATTGGAGTATCTTGGAATGCTGCATCTAACATTTCATGAGGGGGAGCCCATATAGATATTTGAAAAATCCAAAGGGCCATCAAGTTCAAGAACCCAACCAGACTTGTTAGCACAAATGTTCACCATGTCAAACAAACTTCTTCAGTCGAGTTGCCAAGATGAACTTTCTTTCTTCTTAACTGATGGGTATGTTCACCTTTTACACTCAACAGTTGTCATCACTAGGTGAGAGCCTTTCTCTTGAATTGTACTTCTTTGATTTGTTTTTATTCAGTGGAGTCACCAGATAAGACCTATCAAGTTAGTACTCAACAATAATCTTACCAGAGTACAAAATAAAAACTTACCTCGACCTTCTTACCAAAATTGTCGTTTGTGCCAAAGGGATAGGACTTTGACCCAACCATGTGCCAAGATATTCTACAATGATCTTTAATTTTTCCTTGGAAACGACACCAAAAAATTCTATAATGCTATCGGCCTTCATGAAGTGCTTTTTTAATTGGAGTCGCCAGATAAGACCTACAAAGTTAGTCCTTTAACAATAATCTTATCAAATACAAAACAAGAACTCACTTGCACTTTGGTAGTCCAAATTGCTGAGATATGTCATTGAAATCAACCGAGGAGTCGCTTGGTCCTCGGAAATGTTACCTCAAAACTAGCACTTTTCCACAATCGAAGATAAGTGGACCCAAATGAAGTAAGTGGACCCAAATATGGTAGGTGGACGTAGTGGACCCAGTGATATGATCGAAAACTATTGAAGAAAGTACACCCATTGTTACCTTGATGTAACCCCCTTCCCCTTTAGACCTTGCACGTTGGTCCACAGGAAGCTCCCCAAAACGAGGTAAGGATAGATCTATAAGAAGCACATTAGAAAACACTTATATCCCTACAAGACCTTTTGACTGTTAGTAGACCAGTGCCTAATGGAGTCAATGATATATGTCTACAATAAACTCTCTAATTGAAAGTTTAGGAGAAATAATGAGTATGTAATTTTCTAATTTTATTTTCTACAGTAAAATCCAACAAGAATAAATGTGAAATCTCTCCCAAAGTAATAACAGGAATTGCACCAAATTTACCTTCTAATGAACCCTACACTGTGGAACTTCAACCCCCCTAGGGCGCATTTGATTGGGAAAATCTAAGGTTTCTTTTGGGGCTTATTTCTACTACAGGTGTTTTTTTTTCTTCATTCAAGACGAATCAGAAATATTCTTGACCTCAAATCCCCCCAGGGTCTCTCCGAGTGACCTGGGGATTGAGTAAATATCCCTCAAATGCCTAGGGTTTGATTTCTTTGTCAAACGAGACTGAAATAACACTTCCAACATATATGAAATTAACCCCAAGGGATAAAGTCACCTAAACTTTGGATGATGTCACCTCCTTTAGGGCACTATTAGGGCAAAAAAATGACCTTTTTGCAAGATTTTTTAATTTTTTAGGATTTTTTCACTTCTTTATCAAGATCTGAAATTTATTGCCGTAATTAACTGCTACAACAAATCAAAATTAAATAACAGGGCACAAAAATAAATATTTTTGGATTTTTGCAAAAATATAAGATTTTTAAGGTTTTTCAAAATATTTGGTTGTTTTGTATTTTTTGCAATATATAGTACAAGAATTTTGATAAAAGATATTATGAGTGAAGATGAGACCCAAATAAATACCTAAGTGTCTTCCCTTCAAGGTCACCAAGGAATCATGGTTAGTGTTCCTCTCAAGAATTGGCGATCTAGTTTTGATGAAATAGGGCAACACAAGAAACACTAGGGTTATGTTGGTTTTGACCTAATTAGGGCAAAGAGAGGTGCCAAAGGCCTAACAAGAGAGACCCTCCAAGGAGGGATGTATCACTTACAAGACAACATTATTATGGATAAAAACCTAATTACCTCTTACCTTGGATGTCTCCAACAGTGCAAGACAAGAGAAACAAAGATTCTTACCACACAAAAAGAGCAAAGAAGAATAGAGTTATCCTCCCAAAAATTAGTTCCCTTAAACAAGCCTTGCAAGATTAAGTATCAACCTTCAAAGACCAAGAAAATACCACATTTAATTAGCTACAAGATGCCAATATTAGAGGTGTGCACCACTTAGGCAAGATAAACAAGAAGAAATAAAGAAATAACTTTATTTGATCCCATGATCTTGTGTTACAAATGAGGAGGTTAGCCTTATTTATATGTTTTTTTAGGCTACCTTAACCTCCTTTTAGAGTCGACCAACCTAAAATGTTTTGAAATGACTTAAAATGAATTGTTTATGGTTTATCACCCACAAGCCAAAACTAAACCTCATAAGACATAAAATAATGATAAAAAACCCGTTATACTATAAAATGAGAACCCACACGAGTTTTTCGTTTTTTTGGAGGTCACATTTAGTAACAATTTTTACCTCCGTTTCAAAAAGTGTTGCTACCAATAGCAACTTTTTTCCAATGTATTTTTTTGAGATTTTGAATCTTCCTAGTCATAAAGTATCTAACATTTTTATTTTCAAATGTGTTTTTATTCTCTTTTTTTTCATTTTTGTCTAAAATGTCTAATCTTTTTTTAGATGTTTTTTTTAACAATGTGAGTGGAGAAAACTAAAAAAATTGTCATGTTAAATTTTCCATGTTAAATTGTTTTATATATCATGTAATTTTTCAAAGTTTGATATTTTAATCTAACGATGCATTATTGATTAATTAGAATGTTATATATTTTAAATACAATATAGAAACAATAGTTTTCAACATTTTTAAAGTTTACTTCGATGCATGTTTCAACGACTATACCTAAATAGTACCATTTTTTAACACGTAACAAACAAATATACATTTAAAAGCTAGTTATAGTGAAAAACCTATGCATTTTGAAAGTTTTTTCTTTAAACTTTCATTTCAAATAAGACATTTTTAAGAGCAAAACTGATAAAACAAAAGTACAGAAAATAAAAACATTTTAAACCATTTTTAGCCTATTTTAAGAGTTTTCATGCACGAAAAAATGATCATATTTGATATTATCTTTCATAAAAGTGATATTTCACTTAAATTCAACACACAAAATAAACCATACATTGGTAAAGAGCATATTAAAAATATTCACAGTAATATATAGAAAGTTATTCTAAATATAAAAACTTGAAGTCAAAACATTACAAATATACGATCTCAAAAATTTGTCAAATGTAATATATTCCTCAATGACAGGAAAGTAATCAATAATATCATGTATGTCAAATTCTTCATCGATATTATCATTTTTTGGAGCTTGGATTTCTTCTTCAACTTTAGTGTGCTCTTCCATTGGGTCTTATATTTATGCATGTTGTCCAAAATAATCCTTTCCAAACAACCCTTTTGATGGTGGTTGAGGCTCTTTTGACACTTTAGCCATATGTGATTCACTAAAATCTCCTTTCTTCAAACCAACTTCTTGCATTTCATCCATAACAACTTTGAAATCATTAATTATTTGCTTAATAAAATTTCATTAAGTGGATATTTTTCAACAAATATGCAATTTATTCATTTTTGTAAGGAGGATGTTATTGTTGTACCTAATCACCAAATGCAAAAAAAAAAATACATCACATAACAGAACATAAGATAAATTAAAAAATTATATTGAAGAATAGAAAATAATAAATTAAAGCTTGTGTTTTTCAAATAACATTAAAGCATTTGATAAATTATCATGTAATGGAGCCTTTTTTTTTCCAGAAAGAAAAAGTGTAACCTTGATATTATAAGATATAATGTAAAGTTACATATAGATAAGCAAAAGCCTTAAAGACTCAAAACATTACAGCTACTGAAAACCCAAGACTTAGAAGGTGAGGTACTAGTAAAACCGTTCTAACAGAGAAGAATTATGAGAATGCTACAAATGAATCAACCGCTGACCAAAGACCCAAACTGGGGATTGAAAATGCAAAGAAAAAGGGAACGAGAGAGAACCATAGTGAAACTAGTTGAAACGTAGACTTGACTCCAGTAGATTGGCGACCAACAAGATGGATTGAGAACCAAATCTATAGCATTTAGATGCTACCCTCATAAAGTGTTAATTCTACCAGAATCGATGATACTCTCATCCAGACTTTCGCTATAATACAGTGAGCCATCCATAGGTCCCATTGCCAATTTAGAAAGATGATCAGCTGCCATATTAGCTTCGCGGAAGATATGATGACAGAGGATCACATCGAACGAGGCGCTGGTGCTTCTGACCTCCTCCATCCAAGGCTCGAGAGTCATAGTTCCGATCGTATGTAAACCATTATACCAATCAACCACCACCTACGAATCCCCATAAATGTTTAAGGAGGAGTAACCCCTCTTTCTTGCAAACCAAAGTAAGCAACAAAGAGCCAGCAACTCGGCTTTTAGACCATCACCCTTGCCAGTGCCAACTTGGATTTTAACATGGTGATTTTGCCGGCTGTAGAAAAAGATCCCAGCTCGACAAGTACCCTACTGAGAAGCCCCGTCAAAGAAGCCATGAATAATTCCTTTGTCTAGGACAGGGAAAGAAATCCGATGGACCTTTGCCTTAGTAGAATCTATCCGTTGGCCTTTCCAATGATACATGACTCTAGTAGCCATAGAATGAACCATGCAACAAACCTTTATATGGCCCATTTGGGTTAATGATCCATACCATCTATTATTGGACAAGTCTATTATTGTCCATACAATCATATTTTTGGTGGTGCTTACTTTTTGGTAGCGGTCCATGTGCATATTTACATGGGCCGACTCAAAATGTATATTTCCGATATATTTAAGTTTTTGATAAGAAGCTTCATAGAACCAATAAAAGGAGTCCATGCATGCTCTTTGATTGACGCTCCTTGGGATGAAACCTGCCTTTATGGATATAATTAAAGAAACATTGTGAATTTTATTATGGGAGGCTTTTGGATATAATTAAAAAAATTTAGATAGAATGGAGCGAATCAAACATCAAATAAATTAATTAATTCAAAATTTAATTTAATACAAAAGTTTCAAGTTGATGTTTAACCTTAGAATTAAAAAAAATATTTTAGTATACGAACCGATTAATAGATCGGACCCGTCGCTACATATCCCTGCTCCGCAAGGACATAATAATTGTAATGATTCCTTATGCTTGTGAAGTTTGAGTGTAGAATGTTTCTCATAAAATTTCCAATTAAATCGAATAAATTTAAAATACTTTATAATGTTGAAAAGTTATCTAAGAAGTGTTGTTTACCTAATGTTGCCTTGGGGCGGACAAGGATACTTTAATTGGTGACCCCTAGTCATGTTTAATTAATAAAGTGAGATGCATTTTATAATTTTAAAGTCACTTTATTAAAATGTAAAGTCATGGTTTATCCTAAGTTCACATTTAATAAAAGTCAAGTGAGTGATTAATTAAAAGGGGGCACTCATACTTTATTAAATGACATGAAGTGCACTAAATGTCATTTATTAATTATTTAATTGAGCATTTAATGAGAACCCCTCATCTAATCTAATCTGGACCATTAGATTGAAAGATGAAGTTGTCATAAACAAAAAAGGACTAGGGCAAGGCAAACTCATTCATTGTTCACATTTTCCAAGAGAGAATTTGGAGAAGAGAGGGAGCAAGAAGAAGAAGAAGAGAGGGTTTGAGAGAAATTGAACCAGTGAGAGAAAGAAGAAAAACCCAACAGAGGAGGATAGGTTGGGCACGTTTCCCAAGACAATCCATACATCACAGTATTGCACAAAATTCGAGGCATCTGTACAATACCGTACAACACTGAAATCGAGATAGTACCGTACAACAATTAATGCAGTCATACAACACAAATTTAGAGACTATAATTTGACAGTCCGTATAGCAGAGATTGGGCACAATTTTTTAGGCAATTTTTGGCACAAATTTCGAGGTGACCGTACTATATTTAATGTTGTCCGTACATCAGTAATTTTGGGCACAAATACTGAGGATGGTTGTGATAAGTACAACTGTTGTATTTTGTTTATTTGTATGAAGAAAATAAAATTCTCTCTCTTAGAAATAGGTTTTCCCTTCGAGGTTTTATCCTGGACCAGTTGGTCAAAAATCTTGTGTTAAATTTCTCATGTGATTGGCTGATTTAAATTTTTGACTATGCATTTAATGGATGAAAGTTAAAATTTCTGAGTTGTTTTAAATTTGAAAAAGAATCTCATGTGTTTCAGTTTAGTCATTTTTATGATAAAAATGTGCATATAAGGGTTTGGGCATTAAACTATGCAGAGAAGCTATCAAGTTGAAACCGGGTTGGGGTTCACAAAAACTTTCATGGTATCAGAGCGGAGTTATAGATCAGAATTTTAAAACACTCAGAAAATTTTAGATTTGAAGAAAACATGGGTTTTGAGAAAAATTTCAGATTTGAAGAAAATTAGGGTTTTGAGAAAAAATTTCAGAATTGTGAAAAAGTTCTTGAACATGTTGCTTGAGCAGTACAGGTTGTAGCCATGGTGTCTGGACTTAGGGTTGTGGACATATTAGATGGGGCTACAAATTTTAGCCCATGGAAGGCTAGAATTATGTTGATACTTGAGGAGAATGAGCTATGGGATATAGTGAATAGTACAACAACAAATCCTGTAACAGTTCCTACTGATGCTACTGATAAGGCAACCTTCATGAAAAGGGATGTGAAGGAAAGAAGGGTCATACTTGATGTCTTGAAGGATCATGTGATCCCACATATTTCAGCAAAGGACCATGCATTTCAGATGTGGGCAACTTTGACGAGCTTACACCAAAGCTCCAATGAGAACAGGAAGATGGTGTTGCGGGAGAAGTTGAAGGATGTGCACATGGGGAAGAATGAGGGCATGGAATCCTATCTTACCAGGATATCACATGTTAGAGATAAGCTTGCAACAGTTGGTGAGATCATATCGAGCAGTGAGTTGGTTCGCACAGCCTTAAATGGCGTGACTCCACCATGGAGTGTGTTTGTGCAGACAGTGGTTGCTCATGAGAACATGTCATCATGGGATCGAATTTGGGATGATTTCATACAGGAGGAGACACATAGAGGTTACCTACATGGCAATTCATCACATCATAGGAATGATGAGGAGGATGTAGCATTAGCAACGAAAGGAAAGAAGAAGAAGAAAAAGTTCAAGAAGGGTCCCAAGGGTGGGACCAAATAGTATACAGGTAAGCAAAAGAAAGACTTGAGTAAAATCAAGTGTTTCGCATGTCAGAAGTTTGGACACTATGCTGGACAGTGCCCAAATAAGAAGAAGAAAGGACAACAGACAGCAGCAGCAACGAATGTTGATGATTTTGCTTCTCGTTTTGAGGGAGAGTTTTCTCTCTATGGTGGATGTACATAGAAGATATATTTCACCAGCAGTGATATGGAGGGTGACATGGATGATCAGGATCAATGTTCCTTATTGGTTGGCCAGTTTTTGAGTGCTTCTGCCACTACCTCTACATGGTATATTGATAGTGGGGCTTCGAGCCACATGAAAGGTACCTGTGATATGTTTTTCGAGATGACCAAGACTGGCTTGAGTCTTGAGGTAGTATTGGGTGATGATACTGTTGTGAGAGAAGTTGGGCGTGGGACTGTCATGTTTGAGAGGGGGTCCATGCAGCCTATGTCGTTGATGGATGTCTTATATGTCGTTGGGATGAAGAAGAACCTTGTTTCAGTTTCCTCTATTGAGGATAGGGGATTTGGAGTATATGTCCTAGGTGGGAAAGTGTATGTGTTTCCCAGACCAGTAGGGCCATCTAATTCATGTGCCATTGGAGTTAGATGTGGGAAACTGTACAAGCTTCTCTTCCAGCCTCACCATGCATTGGCCCATACGAGCAGTAGTACTGAGATGAGTGAGTTGTGGCATAGGAGGATGGGACACCTTCATCATTCAACTTTGAGATTGCTGAGGAAGATGTCTATAGGATTGCCTCAGTTCAACACAGAGCAGGGTGGTGTGTGCAGAGGTGGTGCAGAGGGTGTGCTTTGGGAAAGTACACCAAGACTACTTTTCTAAGCAGTGACACGAGATCAGGTGGCATACTAGAATTGATTCATTCATACCTGTGGACTTATGTCTTTTGCATCGTTGATAGGATTTGAGTACTATATCAGTTTCATTGATGACCACTCTAGGAAGACCTGGATCTACTTTCTGAGAAGTAAAAAGTTTCAGGAAGTCTTGCAGAGGTTCCAAGAGTTCAAAGATCTTGTGGAGAACCAAACAGGGGGGAAGATCCGGGCACTCAAGTCAGACAATGGGGATGAGTATGCCTCCAAGGAGTTTGATGAGTTTTGCAGACATGAGGCAGTTGACGATTCCATACACTCCACAGCAGAACTAGGTTGTTGAAAGGAAGAACATAGCAATAGTGTGAGCATCTAGAGCCATGTTGCATGATCAGAGTCTTCCTTTCTTTCTATGGGTTGAGGCTTGTAGTACTGCTGTGTATGTTCAGAACAGGAGTCCACGCCGAGCATTGGGGTGTAAAAATCCTGAGGAGATGTTCATCGAGAAGAGACTTGAGATAGGTCACTTCCACATATTTGGATGCCTTACATATTCTCATGTCCCTTTTGAGAAGAGGACAAAGTTAGAGCCTACAGCAGAGAGAGGAATTTTTGTTGGTTATGAAGAGACTTCGAAGGATTTTCGCTTATAACTTCCTACACAGAGGAAAGTTGTGGTGAGGAGGGAGGTCAGATTTGGGGAGGAGAAAGCCTTCAGGAAGTGTTATGATTCAGATGTTGTGGAGCAACATGTTGATATTCCACAGGTACCTTCATAGAGTTCAGCGAGTCAGAGTACAAGGTCACAGGTTACAAGTTCACAGGTTACATGTACTCAATCTACAGGGACTTCTAGTACAGGGACATGTTCATGGGTCACAGGTTCACAGGTTTCACCTTCATGTGATTCGGGTGGTATAGGTTTAGGATCACCAGGTACAGGATCTCAGGCCACAGGTACTTCTTCAGGGAGACAGTTGTCAGATGAGGAGGTTCAAGAGGAGGGCCCACCACAGGAAGCTACTTCTAGGAAACGTAAGCCAAGTTGGCTTAAGGATCTTGTGAAGGAAGCTGAGGAGTCTATGGGGCCACCCAGGAGGGAGGTTAGAGAGAGAAGGGCACCAAAGAGATTTTCCAGTTATATGGTGATGGTGACTAGTTTGAGTCATTCCGAGCCTACTACATTTGAGGAGGCTACCCCACACCAGGTTTGGAGAGATGCCATGATGGAAGAGTACAAATCCATCATGAAGAATGGGGTGTGGGAGGTTGTTTCGAGACCAGAGGGGAAGTCAGTGGTGACTTCCAAGTGGCTCTATAAAATCAAGCGTGTTGCATATGGCAGCATCGACAAGTACAAAGCTCGGTTTGTTGCATGAGGGTTCTCATAGGTTGAGGGAGTTGACTACTATGAGACCTTTGCACCGGTTGCTAGATTTTTTTTTATCAGAGCGGTGATCTCCATTGTGGCAGATATGGGTTGGAGGATTCATCAGATGGATGTGAAAATCGCTTTTCTGAACGGTTTTCTACTGGAGGAGATATATCTAGAGAAGCCTTAGGGATTTGAGATTCATGGGAGAGATTCACATGTTTGCAGGATGAAAAAGGCCTTGTATGGTCTGAAGCAAGCCCTTCGGGCTTGGTATTCCACGATTGATACTTATTTGCTATCGATTGGGTTTCAGAAGAGTGAAGCGGATCCCAACCTATACTACATTGTGGTTGGTGGTGTTCCACTCATTCTTCTGCTATATGTTGATGACTTGTTCATTACAGGAGGAGAGCACCTGGTTGAAGCATATAAGAAAGATCTTGCTTCAGAGTTTGAGATGACTGACCTTGGACTGATGCATTGCTATTTGGGGATGGAGATATGGCAAGAGGATGGGCATGCTTTCCTGAGTCAGGGAAAATATGTTGTAGATAATCTGAGGAGATTTCGGATGGAGGATTGTAGACCCATGTCCACACCTATGATCACCAACTGGATGAAGCTTCATGCTTCCGAGGGAGAGTTGGTGGATCCTACATTATATCGTCAGTTGATTGGTTCGTTGATGTATTTGGTCAACACCAGACCATATATGAGTTTTGCAGTTAAGACTCTCAGTCAGTTCATGGTGGAGCCCGGGAGAGTGCACTAGATAACTGCAAAACATGTGTTGAGATACCTTGCAGGTACAGTAGATTTTGGTTTGGACTACAGGAGATCTAATGGAGTGGGATTGGTTGGCTTTACAGATTCAAATTGGGTAGGTAGTGTTTCGGACCGGAAGAGCACTTCCGGTTGTTGTTTCAGTTTGGGATCAACAGTTGTGTCTTAGTTGGGTCGGAAACAAAATTTCGTAGCATTGAGTTTTGCAGAGGCTGAGTACATGGCAGCCAGTTAGGCCAGTTGTGAAGCCTTATGGCTTCGCAAGTTGATGATTGATTTATTTGGTCAGGAGATGAGACCTACTATGATACATTGTGATAATCAAAGTTGCATTAGACTCTCTAAGAATCTGGTATTTCATGACAGGTCCAAACACATTGAGATCAGGTATCACTTCATCAGGGATTATGTTCAGAGAGGAGCAGTACAGTTGCAATACATTTCTATTGATGAGCAGGTGGCTGACATTCTCACAAAGTCCTTGGGTAGAGGGAAACATGTCTATTTCAGAGACAAGTTGGCAGTGGAAAAGAACACCTTCCTTGGTAAGAGGGAGCGTTGAAAAGTTACCTAGGAAGTGTTGTTCACCTAGTGTTGCCTTGGGGTGGACAAGGATACTTTAATTGGTGACCCCTAGTCATATTTAATTAATAAAGTGAGATGCACTTTATAATTTTAAAGTCACTTTATTATAAGGTAAATTCATGGTTTATCATAAGTTCAAATTTAATAAAGTCAAGTGAGTGATTAATTAAAAGGGGGTGCTCATACTTTATTAAATGACATGAAGTGCACTAAATGTCATTTATTAATTATTTAATTGAGCATTTAATGAGAACCCCTCATCTAATCTAATCTGGACCATTAGATTGAAAGAGGAAGTTGCCATGAACAAAAATGGACTAGGGCTAGCCAAACTCATTCATTGTTCACATTTTCCAAGAGAGAGTTTTGGAGAAGAGAGGGAGTAAGAAGAAGAAGAAGAGAGGGTTTGAGAGAAATCAAACCAATGAGAGAAAGAAGAAAAAACCAGCACAGGAGGATAAGTTGTGCACGTTTCCCAAGACAATCCGTACATCACAGTATTGCATAGAATTTGAGGCATCCGTACATTACCATACAACACTGGAATCGATGCAATCGTACATCACAAATTTCGAGACTGAAATTTGAAAATCTATACAACAGAGATTGGGCACGATTTTCAAGGCAAGTTCTAGCATGAATTTCAAGGTGATTGTACTATATTTAATGTTGTCCGTACAACAGTAATTCTGGGCACAAATACTGAAGATGGTTGAGATAAGTACAACTGTTGTATTTTGTTTATTTGTCTGAAGAAAATAAAATTCTCTCAGAAACAGGTTTTCCCTTCGAGGTTTTATCCTGGACCGATTGGTCAAAAATCTTGTGTTAAATTTCTCATGTGATTGGCTGATTTAAATTTCGGAGTATGAGTTTAATGGCTGAAAGTTAAAATTTCTGAGTTGTTTTAAATTTGAAAAAGAATCTCATGTGTTTTAGTTTAGTCATTTTTATGATAAAAATGTACATACAAAGGTTTGGGCATTAAACTATGCAAAGAAGCTATCAAGCTTGAAACCTGGTTGGGGTTCACAAAAACTTTCATATAATTTAAAATTTTAAAATTAAATACAATATTTTTTATCCTCTTCTTTTCATTAAAATTGAGAACCATAATTTAATATTTAAATTCTAAATACAAATTGTATTAATTTGTATTAATGTAAAAACCTATTTCAAAACCTTGTCTAAATATACTTTTTTTTCACACACAAAAAGTTTTTTACTTGTTATTCAAAAACTTGAATCAAAGTAAAACATATATATTTAGAATCATTCCATTCAGCACCCTCTGCCTATATCTGAAAGCAAAAATTGCTAAATACTTATATGTTCAAGAAATCATTAACCGTAAAAAAATGAAATCCTTGTCTACAATACACTTATAAGCCTCAAACCAAGATGCTTATTTCTCAAAACCACCAACATAACACAAATATTTACAAATTGTCTTTCAAATGTGAAAGAAGAAAGAAAACAAAAACTAATCCTTAAAATATAACAGATTAAATATCTAAAATCATTCAATTTAAAAAGATTGTATAGATATAAAAAATAAATAAGATAATGGTCCTTAATCTGGTGAAGTGCTCAAAGAACGCAGTACCCATTTTGAAAAATCGACCTTTCAAACCTTAATCTCTTTAAAAAACAATATCCCCTCACTTGTACGGTGACAGGATAAGAGTGAAATTAAAATTTTCTAATTCTGATCTTCCAGTGCTCAGGTGAAGATACTTAACAATATCCCCTCACTTATATGGTGATAGGATAAAAGTAGAACTTCCTTTGCAAATTTCTAATTCTGATCTTCCAGAGCTCAAGTGAAGATACCAATGGAATTTTTGTTTTTAAAAACATACGCTTTGTATTCGTGACTATTAAATCTTCACGATTTAAAATTACCAAGGTCCTATTAATTTTTAAATTTGTTTCCTTTCACACGTTTTTGTTTTAGCATCGAGTTCGCTGAATTACAGTTGAACACATAAATGGCAGATGGTCCATGAATTCGAATTCGAAGATCACTTCCAAAAATAAAGAGATACAGACATCTTCAAATGAATGCAGGGATGAGTCCGTAAGAAGTTCGTTAATACATTATCTTACGAGTTAGAAGATAAATTATGATCAGAGATCAGCAAAAATGTGGTATGTTTTGTAGTCAATAATGATGAAGCGGACAGCAGTCACGGCTCCTGCTCCTGCCAACAAGGCAAAGAGCCATACATTCGCCCAATGCCATGATTTTTGTAAGGCATTCAAATCATTTCCCTTCACCTTAATATACATATGGTTTGCCAGCACAAATGTTAGTGGGAAAGTGCTGACTGCACCTGTAAGATTCATAAAATCCCCCAGAAATGGAAGCAGTGCCGCCACAAATGTTGTCACTGTAAGGTAAGTTGCTCGAGCTACCAATCTCACTGTCCAATTGTGTAAAGAATGCATGCTTTCGGTGCTCCTCCCGTACTCTGTATCCAAATATTCATACATTGGGCTTGCAAATATCTGCAACAACCATTACCATTGTATGTTAAATTTTGAAATAATGGTTTTTTCCCTTACAATTTAACAGGTTAAGGCTCAGATATGTACATGGATTGTTATCACAGTCTGCAGAAAAGCAGAAGCGTTTGCCAGAGTTTTAATCCAGTTGGGTCCATGTACATTGTTGAGAAGGTATGATGAAGTTGAGGAACCATATGCCCAGTATCCTACCAAGGTAACAACCCATAACGGCAAAAGCCCTACACTGAAATTCAGGTATAGGGCTTTCTGCATGTTCTGTACATAAGGACGTTTTAATGTAGCCTGCCAAACAATTCCATGGGAAAAAACAAAGTTAGTTAATTGTATGAAAAATACAATTAATATGCAGTTTATTTGTTCATTTCTGAAAACTTAAAGGAATGTCTCCTCCTGTTCTATATTTGAAGTCATGTTGAGTTCTAGAATAATTTTTATGGGGTGAGGGCAGAAATCTCAATTAGCATAGATCCATGTTAACCATGTATCTATGTATCTATTCAGCATTTCAGAATTGAGAGGAATAATCACAAAACTCTTAGGTGCAAATGTCTTGACCCTTAATAGATTAATATTAATATGCTTTTTTTCATGTCATTTTATTAGCATTACGCAGATATACGTACATCTCTCCCACCCTGATCTATGTCTGTAGAGCACCTGGCTTTTTGTATCTCAAATATTGCCTCTATTGAGAAAATATAATTCAGAGTCCATTTCATCTTTAGGACAATGGCCAAGGAAATAAATCAGGAAGTGTCTCTTCATCCTTGCATTGTTGTGGTCAAAAGCTAGAAATGCAATGCAAACTTTCTAGAAACTAATGTCTTGGTGGGAGGTTGAAACGATCTTGGTTGAGTTCAAAATTGAAATGAATATCATCAAACTTTGGGATAAAGAAGAAAATATTACCAGCCTAAATTGACTAAGTATATAGTGCAGAAAATAATTAACCTAAATTATCGAAGTATATAATGCACAAGTTATTAAGTGCCCTTAAATCAGTAGAGGAGAAGTATCAGGACACTCGTACAGTTACTGTAGACAGCAGCTGCTTTCTAGAACACTCTTCCATGGGATGAAGATTGTTGTCATCATGAGAAAGAAAACCTCAAAGTCTTACACTACTTGGATAATCTGGGATATGGTGGGTGATAGGTATTTTCTTCAAATTCAAAAGTATCTGTATTTCTAGCCTCCTGGAACATTCATCACCCTTTGGAAACTAAGAAGATGGCCTTATTTGAACATCATTACATGGAAGTTTTCCACGTGGGTGTAGTCTCCTTCCTCCTCATGTATCTAGCCTGCCCCCCTCTGCATACCTTCACCAATACCCACCCTTTCACAACACATTCAATAATCCTCTTACCTCTGTTTTGACCACATTGCTTATTGTTATTACCTTCACAGTGTTGTTTTGCAGACCATGGTAAGCAGATTCTGCACTCAAAGAACTATCCTAAACCCTAGGTAACTTTAAAACTGAAACCCTATCAAAACTGCAATCTCTGAATACCTGATTCTACAAACACATGCTGCTGGAAACACTAACAAAATACACAGAAAACTGAACTCTTGAATCTGCGTCACTGTTTATTATTAAATCTGGAAAAGTTGAAAACACTAATCTAAAATGCTATAGCTCAAAACTTCATCTCGCTAATGAACCCAGTGGAAGACCCTCTCATTCCTTTTAAGAGGGTGGAATTTGAAGAAATACTGGGTATTTGAGAATATCAACATTGTAGGCAGATAGCAATTGATCTGTGCTCCAATAAAAAAATGATGGTGATGAGAACAAAGATTCGACCCTCCTCTCCCTCTCATTCCCCAACAGCTTCCAAGAATGACTTGTAAAATCCCCCAAAATCGGCCTTTAAGCTGCCTTAACATGCACATGCCGATTTTTCCCATTGTCGAACGAAAAAATCATGTTTTTTGAAGATTTTTTCTTGGCAACTTCCGATTTTTTCAAAAGCCAAATGATTGTTTCCTGCTAAAAAATCAGCTTGGGTTTCTTCACAATGTTGGTAAAATTTTGGCGATTTTTCAACAATGCCGAATATAGCCAACAGTTTTAGTTTTTATGGGGCTTTAGATATCCTTTTCTGTAATCTTGTAGATAGTGAAGTCATGTATATGGATAAAAAACCTGGTGTAAATTGGAAAGTATACTGTTATACCTAGTCTCTAGACAATCTGATTTGATAAAGCTACTCTGCTACCAGGCATCTGGGGTCCTCTTGCAAGAGTAATTAGGTCCCAAACAGCTGCGAGTCTCTCAAATTTGTATTTTATTGTGAATATGTCATAATATAAATAATGTTTACTAATAAAACAAAATTATATTACGTTCCCTTAATATGGGAGACGGGGTCATGAATTATATTACGTGCCCTTAATATGGGAGAGGGTACAGGTAATTTTTAAGGCCATGGCCCTAGTCAGACCGTAGTATGTTTAATTTGGTACATGAGATCTTCTCCCTTGTGGGCTCTAGAGACACACGTATCCTATCCCTGTTTATGACACCCCAAGGGCAACAGTGTCTATAATGAAAAAGGTTTACAATTACATATTTTGTAGTCATCATGGTTTTGATATGTAAAGAGGGATGTTAAACCACTAAGCAGTAGTAACATCATCGGTTTATGAGTTTAAGAAATCAGGTTTTTAAATCAAGGGTTCTATATGTCTTTTTCCAGATAAGAGCTGAGAATGAAATGCCTCCAACATCTTGATTAGAACTTATTGCTGATGTATTTGTCTCCGACATCTTGATTAGAACTTAATGAACTGGATTTACAACTATATCACGGCTTCCATGTTGAAAACTAATATACATTTGTCTAAATTTATCAATAAACCTTCTAAAAAGAAAAAGTAAATATAAGAAACTAAGCTTAACATACCTGTATTTCTGGAAGCATCCCTGTATTATATACAAAAACAAGATTTGCAGCAGCAGCAATAGAATTAAAAATTTTGTGTGTCCTTGAACCAGAAATCCCATAGTCTCTAGCTGGGCTATTGTGGCCTACATATCCAGAGTAGAATAATACCAGCAGAAAATAAAAGTTGAGATATCTAACTTGTCAAAACGCAACACTCCGCACACGCAAATGACTTGTAAAAGGCATGTATTCATGGATAAACTTTACAATAGAGAAAGTAAAAGGGAGAGAGTGATACCATCTCTTGCAGACAGTCCAATAGCAACCACAATATAGATGAGACTTAAAAGTGATGAAACGCCTAACCACGCCCTCAAAGCCGACAAGTGTGGAATGCCAAACGCAAAAAGACTACAAATGATTCCTGTAATTATAATGCAGTACGGTAGCTTCAACATTGCTTCGTTGCTGTATGATGTATATATTGCCTGCACAGAATGGACAGGAAAGCATAAATATATAGACACTCACTCATTATTTGCTATCTGCAAATCATTTTTGGTGCGGACTTTTGTTTTAAAGTGAAACTAATCTATGATACATGCTCTTGATTGCTTTTGTTCCTTCCTAACATATATGTCATCATTCTTGAACTTTTCTCCATATTTATCAAGGGATGTAATTATCTGCAATTTCTACTGATTTCCTTAATTTATGTGTTCTTTTCCCATTGATATGCTTGCAAGCTTGTAGTTGTTTTAATTACTGCATGTTTCAGTATCAATCCACACCTTAACATGGGTTGCATCTCATCAAAAGAGCAAGTAGCTCAATGGTAGAGCAGTCCATAGGTCATTTGATACCTAGCCTGTCCAATACTTTCATGTGGTATTAGAGCTGTGGTTTTGGCTGTACAAATTCCCTAGCACTAGGTCTAAATGAATTCGCAGGGGGTAGGCCTGAGATATGATTCCTAGCCCATCCAATGTATTCTAGAATTAGTGACTTTTAGTTCTCCAAGTAGTATTAAAGGAAATTCAATATTCAATAACCAAAAGTGGAAACACAATATTTATTATTTAGTTTTCAGGGGGATTCATACCCTTAGCATAGTTAAAAAGAAATTGAAAGTCCTTAAACATCATGTGAGGTATATAAAACTTTGGAGCACTTGTTTTAAGTGTTAGAGTCCACACCATATACGAGACTGCTCTCTCATGGCCAAACCTGATACTCCAGCTCCTCAAGCAAATTCTACTCCTTAGGCTCAAACTTGAAATATTTTTCCCACAGACAACAATGATAGGTGTGTTCAAGTCGTTTTAAATTCCGCTTAGAATAACAAAGGTGCAACTGCTTGGAAATCCCAACCAACTGAATCTCTCATTGAAATAGGGTTGGCTGCTAATAAGCCAACAACCTTAATAGCTAGCAAGGAGATTGCAAGGCCCTTCCAAGCTTCATATTCTTAGGGTGGGGGTGGGGAAGGGAACAGTCTCCAAAACCTTTGTTTAAACCTCATATGGTCTCGAAGGATGAGCAAAATTTGAAGCATCCCAAGGTCCATACACTAGACAACTAGGTGCAAGCCTCTAGTTTCAAAAGCATGGTCTTAGAAAATGCATTGAAAGCATTGGCCAACTTGCCATGATGGTGTTCAAGAAGAAATGGACTGCATTGCTACTAACTATCGATGAAGGTTCATGGAATGTCAGGGATCTTATAGACCCCTACAGAAAATCCATAGTTGAGAAAATTAGAAATTTGATTCCTAGTTTGGATATTTTATGATTACAAGAAGTTAAGATTGTCGGTTTTTTGATTGAAAACAACCTTGAACGTCATATGGTTGAATGCTTTTGTTTTTTGTCTGGACTCTAGTTGTGTAGATGGCAAGGGAGGTATCGCAACCCTAATTTCACACAATCTCACAACTATCATTGTGTGATGGGGAAATACCACAACATAGTAGTGGGGTGGATTATTCTAAATCTTGAAAACCAACTACTAGGCTTGGCTAACATGTTTTGCCTCAAATGATGTTGTAGAAAGGGTTGCCTTTTGGAATTGGATCTACGATGGATTGCCTAAATCTTGTTGGTGGATCTGTGGGGACTTCAACATGGTGGAAACCCAAGATGACAAGAGTTTGCTACCTCAGAGTTCCCTAGGTAGAGAAACTCAGCTAGAATAGCCTTAAATCCAGGCTTGGATGATCCCAATAAATTCAAAAGAGGAGAGTTGTCATATGAAAGAGTTTAGAAAATGCTAGTTATGGCTATGCTCTTAGAGAAAAATACATTCTTATTTGTTTGCAATGGAGTAATGCTTGATTAGGTGTCTAAGGAGTTAACTTTCTTATACCATCGACCTATCTCATTCTCTCTCTTGTGGGGGGCACAAAAATGTATATCTAGAGGGCTCACTTTTTAATTATGGGGTGCATCTTCAACATCCTAGCTATGTGAAATCCATAAAATGGGTATGAATTTGTTACCATGATCCAAAGGAGATAAGATAAGATAAGATAAGATAATTTTATTAATTTCCAACTAATGACCAAAAAAGTAGGTCAATGGGACTATTGAATATAATGATGTCGTTACAAAGCAGGAGTACCAAAAGGTCTCCTATAAAAGCCAATATGCAGAAAAGAAAGTAAAGTAGAGAAGAGAAGAGAGGAGAAATCTATGTTGAGGCATGGAAAGCCCTCAACCCCAAGTACGGGAGATGGCACGAGGGTGGAGAAATACATGGGGAAAAAATCCAGGAGCAAACAGATCCAAAATAAATGAGGTAGGTCTATCAAGGGATAGATCCATCTCTCCTACCATCTGAGGCCGAATGAAGGAAACTAATAATAGTATGTTATCCGAGGAAGAACTAGTGGAAGGGCTAGGCCACCCTCTGCGCAGTTGTATGGAGGTAGCGTGTTGTTGAGGCCCAAGGGATCTCTTTTGTCTCCTAGGGAGAGGTCTATTTTGGACATGCTACTGAGATCTCAAGGGACGGGGGAAGGCCCCCTGGATCCGCACTGATCTGAAGTCTGAAGTTGTGCTAATGTCAATCTATTTCTTAGTGCCCCTCCTTGAGGGTAGCACCGTGAAAAAGGAAGTAATCTGTTGGGTAGAATATGGTCTAGTAGGAGGCTGAAGAACATGGCCTCGAAACCTGAGGGCCTCCTGCATGTATAAGGCCACGCATCTCTGATTGGGGTATTTGAAGAAGCTGGTGAGGGTCTGGGTCCCTTTGAATAGGTAATGGAACCTCCCTTTGATCTCGTAGTAGATGGGGCACTGGAAGATGAAGTGCTCCTCAGTCTCGATCTCTTAGAGGTGGCATAGTTGGTAGGTCCTGTCAGATCAGTCAATCTAGTGGTTTGACTCTACCCGAAGTTTATGAGAGCCCACTCTGAATTGTCTTAAGGGAATGTGAAGAGCATGCATCCAGTGGTGGAGAGTATACTGAGAGGGGGGTTTGATTGTCTAGTGGAGGGAATGCCATTAATCATGTGATTGCATTCTTGTGAGGCCATGAGAGGTGAATTGCAACCATCGAGTGCAAATTTTATGACATTGTAAGGGATGAATTGGAGCATTCGAGCTAAAAGATTCAATTCAATGCATATGATGTAGAGCTCCAGATTGCATAGGTGACCAAATCTATATTTTTTAAAGGTTTGAGAGGTTTTTAGAGCTTGAGTGGCCCACCTACGATCCATACTTGATTAAATTCAGAAAGGTGTAGAACAACATAGGCTTTTTAAAAGTCCTAGCCTCTCCAAAGAAATTACTGAAAAGATAGTTGCGCTCAAATTGATTAAGGGATGCACTACCAAGGAAGAAGATATTGAAAAATTAATTTGTTGTTCACTAAAAGATGGTGTTTCAATCCCTGAGGCTCTCAAAGGAGTGAAACGTGGTCCTCCAAACCTAATTGGACATAGTCCGACATCATCTTTTGCTTGAACAAGCGAGGTTGTGGGAACAATGCTTGACTTTGAATGATTTGATAACTACCTTGATGGAAATGGACAATGATAAGTCACTCAGACTTAATGATTTCTTGTGTGAATTATGTAAGGACATATGGGATTTTGTTGGGCTTAACATGTTGTAGGTGCACAAAGAAGTCATGTTGAAGCAATCACTAGAGGAACACATCAACAAAGTATTGATCGAATTTATTCCTAAGCTCAGTGACTGGGAGCTCATCACTAGTTGGAGGCCTATCACATTACTAAACATCTCCTATAAGATCTTGGCTAAATCTCTAGCATTGTGCATCAAGCATATTTTGCCAAATATTATGTGGTTGGAGTAGACATGCTTTATCAAAGGTCTCTTCATATTCAACAAAATGATTATTATGTGGGAAGTAATGGAATAGGCTCATTCTTTGCCTTGGCATTTTGTTCATTAATATAGGCTTTGAGAAGGCCTATGACAGGGTTGGGTGGTCTTTCATCTTGTCCTTGCCCATGGATCTTGGTTTTGGCTAGTTCTTCCCAATGGTTGTTGAAACTTTGTTTGTGGAGGTCTCAACATATTTGTCCATTCATCAATCAAAATCCAAGGATGCCATTTAAGGATAGTTTTGGATTTCGCCTAGATTGATTGTTAAGTTTTTGGGATCTTGTTACTTTCCATTCCTCCCCAAAAGAACGTTGGGATGTTGTTATTCATAGAGTGGAGAGAAAGATTGATTAATGGGTTCCCAATCCTATGATGCTAACAAATCTTTTAGATTTTCTCCAAAGTGTTAGCTAGGACATGTGCCTATTATTCCTCCTACTAGGATTCATTGGCTAGTGGCTATTAACAACAAGAAAAAATCTTTCATAAATTCCTTTGGGAAAACATTGTTGGCGGAAAAGGAATCCTTTGAGTAAATTGGAATCTAGATTGTCTCCCCAAAGAATGGGGTGGGGGATAATCAATACTTAGAATTTAGACCTAGGCTAGGGTGAGCTCTCAAGGAAAAGGAAACATGAAATGTCTTCTTAACACTTGTATTATTTATGGGACCCTACTTGGCAAGAGTTCTTGAAAGAGCCTTAACCTCTAAAATGATTATTACTACAAACTCAAGTAAAAATGAAAGGCACCTTTGTGACAAATAATACATGGAAATCTTGGGAGTTTTTTAAGCCAGACCTCAACTGGAAAGAGGATACACTTGGGATAGGCATATCCTTCAATGAACATTCTATTTGGATATTTCCATTGTTGCTTCATAAGGGTAAAACTGTAGCTGAGAACCCCTATTTCTTAACCTTTCTCCTGTTTAGATGAGGCATTAGCAAGTTAACTGATATATTCAACCCCCAAGCCCATGATTGGGTTCCATGGATAGACTTAAAATCCAGGTACTACTTGACTAGTAAAGATGGCTGAATAGGTCTAGTGTATTTTCAGACCCTAGCTAAAAAATCCTAGGTGAATAGAATATAAGGTAACGATTTTCCTTAAACTTGCTTCAACATTTCCTAAGTATTTGTCCAAGAAACACCCGGGGATTTGTAAATGGCGTATATGAAAATTTAGGAAATATAGTATTGTGGTTAGATACCAATCATAGTAAGCATGTATGAATTTGTACTCTAAAAATTCAAAACCATACACAAAATTGGCCAATGCAATGAGACATGCGGTCAATACTATGTGAAATGAATCTTTACTAAATAGGAATGAAAAACGAGCTCTTTGAATATGAAAAAAGATATTCAGATAAGGTCGACATTGCATACTTGGATCTAATGAAAATAGGAAGCTTTACTTACAAAAATGGCTGGTTTATTTATTAGGGTTTCAAACTCCTTAAGGTTTGAAATAGGATGTAGATAAATCAAAGAGTCAAAACTGATTTTCCCTTTCAAGACTTCCTTCTCCAAGCACCTGTAAAATATGAAGAAAATAATTAGATTAATAGATAGGAGAATTTTCAACAAAAATAATAAATTTTAAAACCCTAGTAAACCCTAGACCAAGTGCATATAGGGAACATTAAAGGGGCAAATGGAGTCTAGACAAAATAGAAGAAAAATGAGATAACCCAAGGGAGGGCGGAGGATGAGACAATTCCCCCTCCTTGATAGTTCAATGCAAGTCCATCGTCTTCAACTCCAATCCAATGAGTGAAACTTGCAAATTTGAAGAGGACCCAACAATCTATCCATACACAAACTCAATCAAAGGATTAGTGAAATATTTAGTCAACATAAATTAATATGGAAAAGCATATTAATTCAATATTGATGCAAGATAAGGACCCAACAATCATCAAGCATTTTACTAAATATAAGCTAAATAAATTAAAATTACCTTAAACCCTTATGGGTTTTCCACTATCAAGCATATTTCATTAGATTATTCAAATGACACCAAAGAATAGCCTAGGTCACTAGTGAACAAGAGCAAACCAGAGTATAATTTTATTGCTTCAGCCGAAAATGCTCTCTTAGACATCAAATTCACCCTCTTTAGATAAGCTAGAGGGGTTGATTTCCCTTTGAAGGGCGTCTTAGGGTTTTGCAAGGTAGTTACATTGTGATGATCTCAAGAAATGGTGGTTATCTTGATCAATGACCAATATTAAATCATTTACAAAATAAAAAATACATAAATTTTCCAAGTCTTCCTAGAGAAAGGCACCCTTCTTGGCCCTAGGAGAAAAATAATACAAAATTCCCAATACCATGGGTTGATTTCAAAAACCACAAGAGAAAACCATGTCTTGTTTTGAAAAACCAAGCATTGGATGTTGAAACCATGGGTAGTTTTTCAAAAACATTGTTTGTGTTGCTTGATTCTTGATTTTACTAGTTATTAGCTTCCTCAACTAATTTGTACTTGTCCACACGATTTCTCGAATGAGGGATGATTTAATGATGAGATAACAGATCCAAGGGATAGGACTTAATTGCTTGTTGAGATGAGCTTTAGGAACCCTTACATTACCTCCACATATGTGATAAGGTGCCAAATTATCCTTATTTGCCTCAACATGTGTGCAAGAGGATAATTTGAGCCAACGACTTAGGCTAATTAGGAAAACAATTTCTCAAAAACTAAAAAATGCATCCTCAATGGCAAATTAGAACATATTTACCACTTTTTTCTTCTTAATTAATTTTTAGACACAAACTTAGGCTTTTAAAAATAAAAACTTTAGGTGTGCCATCAATTAATTCACCGTAGGCTTGAAATAGTTTGAATAAACACTGTATCATTCCTTTGAGCTTGGAAATGACCCTGGATAGACAATTCCTTGCTAGAAGAGAGTTGGATTGAGTAAAAACACCAATTCGTTGTCATGATGGAGGCTAAATCATTACCATGCACGTTCATCAAATATTCAAGCTGCTCACTGAGACTACAGAAGAATCACTGTATGATCGGGCCAATCTCAATATAGGATTTGACATGCAAAGATCTGAGGATAGATTTGGGCACCCAATTAGCCTATTTAAATCCTCCAACCTTTGCATGTCAAATCATAGATTCAGATTGGCCAGATCATACAAGGGTTCTTTTGCAGTCTTAGTGAGCAGCCTGAAGATTTGATGAACCTGCATGGTAATGATTTACCCTCCATCATGACAACGACTTGGTGTTTTTAGACACCTAAGGAGCTACTTTACTCAATCCAACTCTCTATTAGCAAGGCCTTGTCCATCCAAGGTCATTTCCAAGTTTAAAGGAATAATAAAGTGTTAATTTAGGCTATTTTAGGCTTATGGTGAATTAATTGATGGCACACCTAAAGTTTTTTATTTAAAAAACTAGAGTTTGAGTCTCTTACACTCATATTGAGGAAAATAAGGATGATTTGGCAACTTAGCACATTTGTGGAGGCAATCTAAGGGACTAGAGAACTCATCTCAACAAGCAATTAAGTCCTAACCCTTGGATTGGTTGTTTCATCATCAAATCATCCCTCATTGGAGAAAACGTGTGGACAAGGGAAAATTAGTTGAGGAGGCTAATAATTGGTCCAAACAAGAATCAAGAAAAACAAGCAATGGTTTAGGAAAACAATCCATGGTTTCAGCTTCCAACACTTGTTTTTTCAAAACAAGCATTGGCTTTCTCTTGTGGGTTTGAAAACAACCCATGGTATTGGTATTTTTTGTAGTTATTTTATCCTAGAGTGAAGGAGGGAACTTTTATCTAGGACGACTTGGCAAATTTATGTAATATTTTATTTGTAAAAGGTTAATCTTGGTCCTTGAGCAAGATAACCATATTTTCTCAAGATCATCACTTTGTAGCTACCTTCCAAAACCTTAAGACCCCTTCCAAAGGGAAATTCGACCCCTCTAACTTATTTAAAGAGGGTAAATTTAAGGTTTGGAGGAATTTTTGGCGAAATAATAAAATTATGCTCTAATTGCTCTTGTTTTATAGTGACCTAGGCTATTCATTGGTGGCATTTGGAATAATATTGTGAAATATGATTGATGGTGCGAAACCCATAAGGGTTTAAAACTTTAAGGTAACTTTGATTTATTTGGTTTATGCTTAATAAAGTGCTAGATGATTGTTGAAACCCTGTCTTGCATGTATGTGGATTAATGTGCTTATTTCCATAATTGATTTTCATTCACTAAGCATTTCACTAACTCTATGATTGAGCTTGTGCAAGGATAGATTGGTTGGTCCTGTTGAATCTTGCAGGTTTCAGTCATTGGATTGGAGTTGAAGACGTTGAAGTTGGCTTGAACTATCAAGGAGGGGGATTGTCTCATCCTCCACCCTCCCTCGAGTTATCTCATTTTTCTTCTTTTTTGTCTAGATTCCTTTTGCCCCTTTGATGTTCCCTTTACACACTACGTCTTGGGATGCTAGGGTTTTAATTTCTTTTATTTAGTTGAAATTTCTCCTACTTATTGATCTGATCATCTTCCATTATTTTGTAGGTACTTGGATTAATTCATAAGAGAAGAAGCTTGGGGGAAAATCAATTTGTCTTCTAATTCACCTAAGATCTATTTCAAACCTTAGAAGCTACCTGTTATCACATCCATGTTAGCTTGGGCTACCATGATGCAGAGTTGTTGTCAGAGACATTATTCATATTTTTGAGCCAGAGCAAATATGAGCTGAGATGATCCAGAGCTATTGTCAGAGTGGAGATTATAGCATTTTGCATGTCCAGAGCATCACTGAGCAGCATTCCAGACCCCCCTTATTCTACTTTCCCTTGCATGACCCCACTGAGATGGGTGGCTTAGCCATAGTTTGATGAGAGCAACAGAGATCATAGTTGGTTTGCCACTTCTTTTCCCTCATATATCAAAGTTCAGTCTTTAGATCCACTTGTCAGCAGTAGGTATATGGTTTATGATTTATGCTCATAGGTGTGTTTTTAGGCTTGTTTATTTATATTAGTACTTTGACTTAACATATGGTGGCTTATTTGGTGATCCTTTTTGTTTGATTGGAGACTTATTTGTGGCCTCTGGTAAGGGCAGTCTACCACTTTGAGTGGAGGCTCCCGTTTATGCACATTGGTTCTTTTCCCCTCTCATGGTATAGATTTGGTCATTTGACTCATGATAGCTAGCCTTGGTCCCACTTGTCACTATTCTCCACTCATCCGACCCATTCGTGATTGGTTCCTTTCCGTGACTAAGACCAAGATAGGTGGCCTTGTGCACCTCCCCCCCTTTTGACCTTTGAGTACACTATGACTCCATGTTTATTTGTGCCTTGGCTCTGAAGTGTGTGATTTGCACCTTCAAACCTGGGATTCACTCCTTGTTGGTTGCCCCCGATGTTGTGATGCACTATAGGATTGTGTAGACTCACCGGGTGTTCCCCATTTGTCCTTGAACCATGCACACTTGCCACCATTACATGCATTGTGAGCACCATTGTCCTACCTGAAGAGAAATGAAAATAAATCCAAAGAGGCTAAATGAACGTCAAATCAAGCCACAAAGGCTAAAGTGAAAGTAAATGTAAAAGGCCAAGCAGATGAGGAACACATGTCATATCAAAATGATTGCCGGTCCAGTTTTTGTAACATTGAGTTCAAGTCTTAGGAAGTTACTTTTAAAAGAAAAAGTGCGTGCAATTTCTATTTTCAAGTTACTTTATTGTAAAAGTGCATCTCACTTAAATAATAAAAAATAAAAATAAAAAGTGAGACACTTAAGTTCCTTTTATTGTTGCAGTATTTAAAGTAACATCATTATAAAAGTGAAATCACTTATTTTACAAAAGTGATTCACTTAAAGTAATTTTCTTGTAAAGTGATTATCAAAGGTTCATCTTGGGAAGAGGGGGTCCTTTTTTTTTAGCTGGTCATTCTCTATCTGCCACGTCACTATTAGGGACATCTTCAACATTTTCTTTTATCAAGCATAACTTCATCATACAAAGTTAGTTTTCAGTGCCATATTTTTTGAAACCGCCTATTTTTTCGAGCTCTTCCCATCCAGACTATTGGTTTATTCTTTTACAGCCATTAATTTACAAATATGGCCGCCCCTTGTGATATTCTACTTACTAGTTCCAACTATTTCTCATGAAAATCTCATATGGAGGATGTTCTATGAAGTAGAGGACTTTTTAGAATTACCTCAGAGAAAGAAACAGAACCTACTCATGATGATAAGAAAATCAAATGGGCAAATAGATTTGATGAAGCTCGTGGATTGATTGGGATGTTAATCTCTACTGATTTGCGATTCCACATATTTGGAATTGATGAACCTGATGCTGCTTGGGACAAGTTGGAATCTGTGTTTGGTAAACACAATGAAATTCGAGGTCACCAACTCGAAAATGAGTTGGTTTCTTTAAATCCAAGTGATTTTTCATGCATACAAGATTATTTATTTAAGTACAAAACTCCTAAACTCTTATGTGAAGAATGCAAGATTAAAAGGGAAGACAAACAATGCATTTATCATATTCTTTCCAAACTTGGACCTGCATATTCTGTTTTTGTATCTACATTTTACTCCATGAAATACTCCTTGAATGCAGCTAGCTATCAAGAGCCTAGTCTTGAATCCTTTTGTGATTCCTTGATGACTGATGTTACATCAACAATCTCTTGAAGTTACTTAATTAGCTTGTGCACTTATTTATTCTAAAGTATCTTAGTACATAAGTTCATAATGTCATTAGTGTGCTAGAACTTGTTGAATAGTTATTCCAATAACGAATTATTGATAAGTTTGTCATTGGATTGATATAGTTATTGGTTTTATTTTCAAGAATATTGGAGTATTGAGATAGAATTAGAGACTATCATTCACTTGTCTTACTGGGAATTATTCATAAGTGCTATCAGTTACCTGCTTTGAATGAGACATTGAGAATTTTTCATATAAAAAGTAGTGCATATTGTGCTTATTATGGTGCAATCGACAAATGGGTATTGTGGGTAGAAGATGTGTGCCGACGTTTATAAAAAAATTTAGGAGTTGTCGTTAGGCGAGTAAAACTAGTCTAGGGTAACCATACTAGTATAGTGACCAGTGTTGGGACACGTCTCCTTGCATCCCCGTTAGGTGCAAGACCTTGGACATCCCCTTTGACTCCTGCCTAGTATCCCTATTTGAGTAGTACCGCATTAGACAACACTGAAAACGGACTTGGATCACACGTACCTTGAGTATATTGGGGATCCGGTAGGAATCTAGGAACCAACCTATTGGTCGTCTAGTCGCTATAATGCACCGAACACGACACTTGGGAAGATTACTCTTCACGCATTTGAGGGGTCGGGTGGTGTGGCTAGGGATATGGTTGAGCCTCCCTAGTTAGTGCTCTGAAAGATTGGGCCAAGCATCATCGTTGGAATCCGCAGGTGGATAGAAGGGCTATAATGGCTAGATAATCTCGATTGACTATAAGCCTTGGTTTGGGATAATCTACTTGAAAAGCTCATATTGTCTTTGTATTTATTGCAAGTATTTCTTTGAATGTATCATCTATTTTTCTTATTCATGGCATATTTATTGAATATTAAAATTGTGTCTTTGTATTTCATTGAATACCTTAAGTAGGCACATTTATCAAAAAAAATATAGCTAGACTAGTATTTGGGGCTAGATAGGATAGTCTTGTCATCCTTAGAGAAAGCATGGCTAGGGTCTCTCAAGGTTTGTTCGTTGTTGGACCTAGGAAACCTAAAAGAGGATTCCCTTTCGGTAATGACACATTGGGTTGGGAATCCATAGTTGTGTTGGTTCAGTAGTCAATTATATTGCCAATATTTAGGGTGCTAGGTTGTGCATAAATAGGAGCCTTGGCCAGTTTACATTCTTACATATGTAAAATCATCTCAACATACTTCCTCTAGTGTATCCAAAGTTTCCTATGTGCATGATCTCTTTAATATTCATGCCAATAAAGTTTGCAGCACCAAGATCCATCACACCAAACTTAGAGGATACTTGAAACTCGACCTCCTTGATGGTATCCTTATTGTTTATGATTAGAAACATATCATCAACATATAGTAGTACTCCATAAGTAAAGTAATCACCGACTTGCTTCGAATTCCCACGTTCATGAGTCTTGCTTCTCATGAATCCCTGTCCTAGTATGTAAGTATCAAAATTTTGATCACATTCTTGGGGATTGCTTTAGGCCATATAAGGACTTTTTTAGCTTGCAAACTAGTTCCTTTTTACACTTCACTATGAAACTTTTAGGTCGTTTCATGTAGATTTCTTCTTTTAGGTCCCCATGTAGGACCATTTTCTTAACATCCATGTTAGACTTTCTGTTTACTCTGAAAGTGTTTACACCATGTTTGAGGTTCTTCATGAGATTTGGGGTACATGTTGTATGCTCAACCCCTAGATGGTTTGAGATGGATTGTAGCATGAGATATGGTCTCTGATAGATATGCTCACTTGTGATAGCTTGCTTAGAGGATTCCAGACCTCAGATGATAATTGGCTCAGTGTTCATCCCTAGGGCATTGGGGATCTCTTGCCTAGAAGGAGGATGCTCTGCATGATGGCCACATGGAGGATTCACTTGGTGGGAGAATGTCCTACAAGATATGATGAGCATTGTGCATTGTGGAGGAGGGCTACAAGCCCTAGATGGCATGTGGAAGCTTGGGTTTCTATTTGGAGGATCGAAGATGGCTTGGGAATGCCTGGGGATTCAATAGTGTTCTTACAGGGGGTTAGTTGCACCAGTGGAGTACTTTTCTTTGTAAGATGGATGGAGTCTGCAGAGACTCGGGATGGAGTGGAGTGGACTTGACTTGCATAGCTACATCACCTTGGGTCACTATTGTGACGAAATCATCATTGGAGCTTGATACTTGTACTCTAGGAGTGGATCCCTTCACTTGTGTGTGGATTATGTTTAATAGGCTTTCTTGTAAGGCTTAGGCTGACCTATCTTACCTCTCATATAAATAGAGGAAAAAGTGAGTCTTTCCCAACAGCGCATCATATCACACATTCATTTGTATCTCTTCTTTGGAGTGTTTTTTTAATGATGTGCTAGGGTTCATGAGGAAATACTAGTAGAGTATATGAGGAGGTGGACGATTTCTCTCTTGAGATTCTTCTTTGTACATTTGATCTCTCTCTTGGACCCTAGGGTTTCTTAGTTTCTTGGAGCATTTTGGATTCTAGGGTTAGGGTTTCATCCCTTGGAGGCTAGAGAATAGGGTTTGGAAACCCTTGGGTGTATTTGCGGAAGAAGAGGAGGGCATCTTGCCTTGGAGATAGTGTTGAAGGGATTCTTGCACTTGGAGAAGTTGGGGTTGACTAACCCTAGTTTGTAGCCAATTTTGTTTACCATATACACAATGTTTACAAAAATCAAAATCCAAATAACAATTCGAAAACCCTTCAACCACACCTTTACTATGCAATGTATGAAGTCCTTTCTTTCCAATATATCCCATTCTCTGATTCTAAAGCATTGTCCTCTACATCAAGAGTAGAGGTTTTTTCAATCCCATTCTTAGGAACAACGATATTGTTACATCCATCAATAATAGTGCTTCCCAATAGCTTGTAGATGGTTCCAATTTAAATTCCTCTCAACAACACCACTGCTCCTTGTGTAAGTTTTAAACCTTAACAGTGAAGTACAAACTCATATGATTCTTAAGCATTAACAGAAAATACACAATGGCACACACATTACACAGAGATTTTCACCTGGAAACCCTTGACCGGGAAAAAACCAGCCAAAACTTAGAGCCGCATAGCTCCTTTTTCATTATATGTTTATTTTACATGTACAATACAATAAATGGTATTCTGCAGCATCTAAAACCCTAATTCGTTTACCCGAATTAGGTTACAACCCTAATTCCTTTTACCGGAATTAGATTAGAGTACAATGGGTCGAAAATCGCGAAAAAGCAAAAAGCAACCCAAAAAATTTTGCGCTCCGCGCGGACTCCGGGGGCCTAACGGCCCCCTCCGTGTCGTTTCGGAACCTAACGGTCCGAAACGAAGGGGGTGGGCCCTGTCGGGCTACCCCCCCCTCTAAACCCCCCCCCTCCGGACGCGCCCGGCGCAGGCGAATCACTAGTGCCGTAGGGATCGTGTTGTACACGCAGCGACCATGTGAAGAGATATAACATACCCAACACCTTGAACCATTGTGCATGTATCCTTTTCAAATATGGTTTGCACACTCTTATAACTTATCTTACTTATATATATTAAGTTTCTGGCTAATCCTTGAATATGCAGAACACCAGAAAGGGTTTTAACCCTTCCATCTTTAAGCAACAATTGAACACTTTCACATCATGTGATTTTGGCTGTTGAGTCATCTCCCAAGAAGACATCACCTATGTTACACTTTTCACATTGACAAAACCACTCCGAGGGAGGAGCATCTGAAAAAACACAGTTGAGTCAATCAACCATGCATCATGATTTGAATGTGTACTTGTAGATGTCACGTACACATCCCCTCCTTCCTTGGAGGAGGCCTTCCCCTTTGTGGAAGGAGCATCATCAAATCCCTTGGTTTTATAAACATTTTT
Organism: Larix kaempferi; assembly: GCA_027924585.1. Classification (NCBI taxonomy): domain Eukaryota; kingdom Viridiplantae; phylum Streptophyta; class Pinopsida; order Pinales; family Pinaceae; genus Larix; species Larix kaempferi. Next base: position 10,853,427 of record BSBM01000613.1, read on the forward strand.
TGATCTACAGTCTTTCTTATAATGCCTAGCTTTACCACATTTCCATCATTTCCTTATAGATTGTCTTGGAGATTTAAATCTACCTCTAGATTTAGATCTACCCTTTGAAGTCTTTTTGTTATTTCTGCCTATAGGGTGAACTCTCACGAGTCACAAATAAAGGTTTCATAGTCTGACAATCCATAGTTTTCCATCTCATCTCTTTCGATAACAGGGATGTAACCACATCGTCAAGCTTTAATGTGGTTGCATGACTCCCAATAGTTACAATTAGGCTATCGCATGAATCTAGCAAAGAACATTGTAGACTAATGCACTTATCTTCTTTGGAAATTTTAATATCAATAGACAACAATTGACTTACCACAACATTAAAGGAATTGAGATGCTTTGTCATGGAGTCATTGTTATTCATCCTTAGGATGTGTAACATCTTTCGAAGGAAAAGTTTGTTTACTGGGGACTTAGACTAATAAAAAGTCCCTAACTTATCCCATAATGCCTTGGTTATAACTTCTCATGAGACAATCATTAACATCAAATCTGAAAGGCATATTATGATTGTACTCTTTGTTGTCCTATCCAACTTCATCTAGGTTGTCGCTCAATACCCATAGGTATAGTACCGGGATCTACAATGATCCATTGTTATTTGTCTACAAGAAGATCCTCCACCTTGAACTTCCATAGTTCAAAGCTTTGACCATTAGATGTCTCAATCTTGATTATGGAACTTGTCGCCATTCTCTTTCACACAAGAATCATTGTCCCAGAGCTAACATTGGATTTATCACATACATGAGATAATCTCTCTATCAAGAACGAGCTAAACCCTAGCAACAAAAGCATCCCCTTGAAGCCAATAACCTTTCTTTGATGCCAAATGTAAGTTTTAAATCTATGCAAGTGAAGCAATGCAAACAAATTCTTAAGAAAAACAGAAAGAAAAACAATGGCATACACATGGTACATAGAGATTTACCCTTGAAATCCTTAATTGGGAAACTAACCTAACATAGAGCCACACCTCTACCTTCATTGTATTAACTTGACCATTCACAATACAATATTTAGGTATTCTACAACATCCAAAACCCTATTCCATTAACTTGAATTAGACTACAAACCTAATCCCTTATTCTGGGTTAGATGACAATGAGATGAAAACCATTGACCAAAAAAATACAAAAATGGACCCAAAAAAGTATAGCACGTGCAGTTATTGGATTTTTACTTGATGTAGTCCACATGTGAAGAATGTAACACATCTTCAGAACATTCTATGTATCTGTTGGAAATTTGATTTCTTGGTCTACAATCTTCCTTACATCATTGAGTTCAATGCAACATGGCAACTCATTAGAATAGAAGTCCTCTTCTTTATTTGGAAAAGAAGGAATGAAGCTTTGTCCAAAATAATTGTACATAGTACTTGGTATGATGACTTTATGATGTGTGCAAACCCTCACTTGTAGATTGTTGTTGTTTAAGCCATGAAAGTAGAGATGAATGTGGTGCATTGTGCCAATCACTAGAATTCTTGGGGGGGGGCACCTTGCACTATGAGCATGGAAACTCTTGTTGATTCCCTTGCCTCCTTTAATCATTTTTTCCAATCACAATTATCTGCAGATAGTCCTTACTATGCTTGCCAGGTTGTTTATGAATAAACAAAGAGATGCCATATGAAGCCTCCCCCACCTACATCACAAGAACACAAGTATCCATGGCTCACCTTAGCCATCTCTAAGGAAATGAAGCATATTAAACTACAGCAGGGAAATTATGGGTGGGGACCCATCCTTACTGACCTAGAGCTTGTGATTGATGGATGGGGGATAGTGACCAAGGGCAAAGATAACCCTCTACCTAATGCATGCAGGATTCTCTTAGCTGCCCAGTTAATGACATTTTGTTGTTTGTACTACGTAGGCTAGACGACACAGGATTTTGATTTTTATGCTTATTATTGGGTTGTACTCAACTATTAAGACCATCATGCATTTTACTACTGTGATATAAAGTAATTTTGTTTTCTGGAATCCAAGAATTACTAACTTGTGGCTGCTACATGTCCATACTGTTATTCTTTGGTATAAAATACCTTGTTCATCCCAATAGTCAAAGGAAGCACTTTATCAGAGAGAGAGAGAGAGATAGAAAAGTAAATATTTTAGCATTAGTGTTTGTTAAAGGTGACCACCTTCACAGACTGTCCAGCCAAAATGATATATCCAGTGTTAATCATGAAGAGATTGATATATTGTAGAGTCCACGTTACATAATACATTTTTCTACCTGCAATACATAATAGAAAACAAGTCAGAATTAATATGGAACAATTGAGAGTAATAAGAGAGTAATGTGCATATGAAAATAACGATATGCAAAAAGAAACTATAAATGGGAAATTGTCTACCTTGTATTTTTAATCTCATAAACAAATTTCAAGCACAAACATATAATGTAAGGCATGCTCTGTCTTGGAATGCAAAGACTTATTTACACTGCATCAGCATTCAAGCTTTTAGATGCACCTTTGAGAACTATCTGACAAAATTTTTAATTTGTCAAATGGTATATTTCCCCCAATTATTGATGGAAAATAGTATATTCTGTAGAACTCAATGCAATCTTTATTATCGTTAAAAAGTATCATAAAGTTTTTCAAAGTTGAATTGTCTCATTGTTATATTTTGTTATTAATATAGATAAGTGTGAGAATTTCTATAATGAAATCGTATCCAGTATTATTTTCACCAATTCTCATCCATGCAAGAAATGTGCATGTTGTATTTCATAGAAAATGCATGGACTAGTTCTGTTCAACCATTTCTCTGAATTTTTCCTTTGCCAAAATTTTTGAAAACACATGAGCTGTTGGTGTGGATATGACAATTGTACATTATTTTATAAAGCTCCCCCTTAATGGTCATTTTTTACTTTTATACCAATCATCTCCTAAAATCTCCAATTTATTTTTTCTCAATGCCTTAGTGAAGAATTAAAATAATGTATTCTACTACATGTTCAAGCCTCCAAGTCCAATCTCTGCATTCTAAAAGTGCTCTATTACCTAGTGGTAATGAACATGAATATGTTTAGTTTTGAAATGAAACACATGATTCCTTGTGTGATCTAAAATGGTCACTATATATTGTTGTATATTATTTTTATTATTCTCAATTTATTTGAGTATTTCGAGCACTATGATTGTAATATTAAATTTTAAGCATAAGTAAACATTGCATAATAGAGGATAGCCTCACAATATTTTGCAGTATTTTACTGTTAATGTCATTGGTTTTGAAGCAGTTTTCTTTGGGGTTTTGTGAGATATTGTAGGATTTAGAATTGGCATAAAGAAAGAAGTCTCAAACCCTAGCCATGGTAGATGAGTATAGTAGCAATCGAAGGGATGAATTGGGGTACAGATTCACAAAACTGGGATCACAAGTCTTTGACATCTCTCATAATATGGTGATCCGAATGGCAACTCTAAAAAGCAAGTTTAGAACTTTTAGGGAATTTGGCAGCTTCAACTCGGACATTGGCTCTAATGGGAAATTTGAAGACAAAGAAGAACTAGAGATGGAGCCAGAGAAAGAGACCAAGTTCCAACATCAAATATTCTCAGTCTCCAAGTTCCAACATCAAATATTCTCAGTCTTTGTTCAAAGTGGAAGCAAAAGTGGACATCAAACCCTATCAAGGTGAGATTGATGCCCTAAAGTTAAATCAATGTTTGCAAGAGTTCGAAGTTTATTTCAGTGTGCATAACATAGGAGAAGAGAAAAAGTTTTCATTTGTCGATTAATGTTCAAGGCCCATGCCTAAACTTGGTGGGAAAACCACATGGAGAGTCTTAGATTGGAGTGTGATACCTTAGTAACAAAGTGGGAGGTGTTTAAAACCCTCATTGGGTTTGAAGAGGACCAATGGATTCATTGGCATCACTTTGGGAAAAAGCAAGAGTAGACTGTGCAAGAGTACATGGCTGAGTTTAGAAAACAAGCCATTATGTTGGGAATATCTCTCAAGAACCTAAATGTACTCCTCAAGTATGTTGGTGGTTTCCACATTCATTTAAGGCAAGTGATGCTCTTTAAACCACGGATTGTTGATGAGGCATTTGTGCAAGTACAATATTTGGAGATGGACAAGAAGAAAGAATAGCCACATGGTTCCAAGCATAGTGGAAAACATCGGCATCGGAAAAAAATCGGCGAGGGTCTAGAAAACATCTTCTCGGCAACATCGGCGAAAAAATCGGCAAAAATCGGCAAACCGCGGCAAACATTTAAAAACACAAAATATATTCATTTTTTTCATAATTTTAAACATATAAAGCACCATCAACATCAGATAAATACATTGGCACATAAATATGGAGAAAACACTAATATATATCATGTAGTCATGCCAAATATAAAATGATACATCAAAGTCGATATTGAAAGTTTGAATCCTGATAGTGACAGTTGTCCAATAGTTACATAGTACTCAAAAGTGGACAACCAATGGTCCAATACAAAATGACATCACAAAAATCACAAGTGACAAAACTAGCAACTAGCTAGCTATCTGTCAACATTAAACCACGATAGGAAAAGACTAACAACATGCTGGTTTAAAACTTTAAAAGTTTAAACTTTAAAAAATCAGTCCTCTAGAATCGAGATTATTTGTTTTACTTTTATTAGTTGAAGTAAACTTATGTTGTAGCGTGGGCTTGGATATGGCAAGAGGGAATCATCGATTCACTCTTGCCTATCCAAGCCCATGCCACAACATAGTTTTCACATGCCTTAAAATTTATCTTGAGTCTTCAGTGTTCATTGCTAGACATAAATATTAAATATTAAAATTTAACACAGTCCCAAATTCCAATTAATGACATTATTAATAATTAATAAACTAATTAATAATAAACTAATTTAACACTAGTAATATTTTAACATAGTCCCAAATTCCAGTTATTAATAAACTAATTAATTTAACACTATTTCCCTTTCTTCCTAGCTGGACAAAGCTGCTAGCTTTCTCTTGCTCCCTAGCTGGACTGCTGCCCTCTTGCCGAGTTGGAGAATCGAGAGTGAGACCACGGTTTGGAGTTGGAGTCTGTTGGACTCTTGGAGAGTCGACTCCACTTTCAATGCGCAGAGCTGAGAGAAGGAGAAGTCGGGGGTTAAAACCGGAACCTTCCTTGCTTGCAAACTCAGCCCTAAACCCTAAGAATTTTTCCCAACTCCGATTCTAACTCGTAAAAACCTGTTGAAATCGCTGTTTATCTTGTGGAAATCGCTGTCCTACTTCGAAATTGTGTCGGCGTGCTCCTTATCCAAATCGAAATGACGGAAAAAACCCTCGATTTCGCCATTATTTGTTCGGAGTTGGACTGTTGCCGGGCGATGTTTCCTATCGTGGCGCGAAATTTGCGGAAAAATCGCCGATTTTTTAAAAAAATCGCGCTGTCCGAGATTTACTAAAAATCGCGAAATTTTCGCCTGAAAAAATCGCCGACCCGAAAATCTCGCGATTTTTCGGGACATCGGCGAAAAATCGGCGATTCTTTCTTCTATGGTTCCAAGCAAACAAACCAACAAGGTGCTTCCAAGGAGGGAAAGAAGAAGTGGAAATGAAAGGATAAGAAGGAAACAACCATTACATATTAGTGCAAGGATCCAAGCAACCATTGTAATATTGATGGTCATACTAAAGTTAAATGTTGGGAGCTACACCCATAGTTGAATCCAAAGAATCACAAGGAGGACGCGAAGAAGAAAAGTATGCTAGCCATGGATTCACGAAAGTAGGTAGAGAGCAACTTAGATGTAGCCAAGAAGATTGTTTGCATTACAATGCAGATAGAGGTGAACATAAGTAGCAACCATTCCAAGAAAGGGAAAGAGATGACTAAACTCTTCAATGTCAAAATCTAAGTCAAGAAGACAAAGGTGGTTGCTCTGTTCAACTCTAGTTTGTGGGCCAATCTCATAACAAAGGATCTAATGAGTAAGCTTGGATTAGTATTTCAAGACCATCCTTTCCCATACCCTTTGGGATGGATAAATAAAGATGTAGAGCATAGAGTCACTAAGTATTGTTAGATTAGATTTGCCATAAGTGCAAACAACATTGATGAGGTGGAGGTGGATGTGGTAGAACTTGATGTGTGTGGTGTAGTCTTTGGAATCCCCTACATATACATAAGGGGTGTGATCTTCATGAGGAGAGAAAACCAATAACGCTTGGTCAAGGATGGGAATTCCTTCATCATCAATGTGCAAACAGGTAAATCCAAGATCTCTCTGGTAAGTGGAAACATAGCCAAGAAATTGAAGTTTGTATTTCTCTTCTTGTAATACACTAGTTTTGACCTATGCTGTTGGGAGCGGGGAGCGGAGCGAAAATACAAATTTTCAAAAGCTTCTAGGGCAGGAGTGTTTGCGAGAGTGTTTTTTATATAATATATATTTTTATATATTTTGATGCATATATGTCAACATAATCATGCAGAACGTTGAATTAGTTACAAAAAACATAAATCACCTAGTAGTTATAACCTATAACTTATAGCATTGTCATCAAATGATCAACCATAGCATCAACCTTAAAGTTTTTTCAATATATAACATTTGTCATGACTCATCAAACTCATTACTAAAGTTGTACTTGTAACCAAACTATAATAGAGAACATCAACCATGAAATGAAACGATTCACGAAGCACATATTCATTAGTAATTGCGAAACAATGATAATATGCTATTATGCATTCAATAGTGCAAAGTTGCAAGTAGTGAACTTCAAAAGTAGGTTCAAATTCAAACTTCAAACTTAAATTGCTATATAATGCTTTCAAAATAGACCATAAGAAATACTAAAGAGTCAATAGTTACAATTTACAAAGTACTGAAAACTAGAAAAAGACAAGTACTAAAATTTCCTCTTGCCATGGGAAACTTCTAATTTCTTTTCTTGTGATCTATGAGCAATGGGAGTAGGAGTTTCCTCATCTTGAGTAGGTGGAAGTGGTTGTGAACCACGCCCAATAGCCACATGAACCCCACTCAACGATGGAGGTTGTGAAGCTAAAGGAAAAGCTGGTGCATCTAGAACACTACTAGTAGATAGGGGCGGCATCTCTATTGCTGCACGGTTACCATCATCATCACCCAAAAGTGGATCGCCCATGCGCTCTAAAGCCAAGGCTCCATCCTCCAAATTATTCTCCTCTGGGTTGTTGTCCCAAGTGATATATGTTCTATCACTTTCAGCCCGTTCACAATAATGAAACAACAACCTCAAGTTGTAGTGTATAAAAACCAAGCTTTCTGCCCAGTTTTCATTAAGGTTGTTTCTTTTCACATTGTGGATGTATCTATAGGTGCTCCAACACCTCTCTGCAAAAGAACTATTAACTACCTGTGAAAGCAATCTAATGGCCAGCTTATGCAACTATATGGTGGAGGATCCATACATGTTCCACCATTCGATAGGAGCCAACCTATAACGATATTTTTTTGCATGCAAATTAACAAACAGTCCATGTCGACTAAGGTATTTGCTCAATTCACCGTGCAATATGGCACACTCCTCTTCTTCAGGGACCAACTTGTCTAATGCTAGCATTTGCCCATTCTGCACCTCTGGATCTGTGTGGGATTTTTTCCTGAGCCCACCCCTAGGTGTTGGTTTGGCCAACCAAGATGGAGAAGAGTATTTTAGTGTAAGGACATATGATAAGGCATAGTGTGGAACATTAAGATTAAGCTACCTTTTGACCACATGCTTGTGAATATGATCATACAAGATGGCACCTTTTGACTGAACAATATCTTTTATTTGGCCTCGAATGCTAACCCTTTACTCATACACCTCCCCAATTATTGGCTGATCAGTATTTGCAAACCGAATCATGTTATAAATGGGCTTGGTGAATTGCAACACATACCTAACACTTAGCCAAAACTGACCATTAATAACGATGTCCTCCACCTTCTGAAAACCATGCTTGTCAGATGCATATGTAGCCCTGTCTTTTAAAATATGCCATGATTTACTTGATACCATACTAGCCAATGCCTCTCTTACCTTCAAAAGGCACCTAAAGGTGAGGTAATAGATAGAAAATCTAGCCTTTCCAATCTTCAATAAATCCAACCTTGAGTGATTGTGGAAAAAGTGGTGGGCATTTCGATGATTGGTAATAAATCTTATCATGTGCTTTCCTTTCTTGTAGAATGAACCAATCCATCTATAATCATAGTCCTTCATCTTGATAATGGCATGCATCAAAAGGTTCAATGTGTGAACCAAACACTCGGGCCAAAATATGTTGGGGTATCTGTCATTAATGATTGCTCCCGTTTCCTTACAATTAGCAGCATTATTGATAATGACTTGGATGAAATTATATGGTCCAATAGCTCCAATAGTTTTAATTAAGGATTTTGCAATATTGATGCCGGTTTTGAATTGATCTGAGAGTCATGATTGCACCACTAGCAGACACCCCAAGAAATTTGTCCAACCATCAGATACAATGGATACCCCATATTTGTTCCAAGCATTTCTGAATTGTCCCAAAGCATTTTGGATGTTGGCTTTTTCCTTGTCAAGTCCCATGGTTCTAGCTTTGTCATACCCAGGGCTCTTGTATCCTTCAGGGGCACCACTGATGGCTTCTACCATTTCATGCCAATAGGGTGAGCAAAGAACATTGAATGGTATGCTACATGCATATAAAAAACAAAACACTTTTGCATCCACGTCATCCCTACAACCTTGGTCAAGGAAATCTGATATTGTTCTACACCCATAATGCATGGGCGATAGAACAATAACTCTGCTTGTAGTGTGTTTTAGCGCTCACACGCTTATCCTCTTTATTTCTTTGACTATGTTTTAGCGTTTTTGTGCTAGGCTCATTTTGCCTTCCTACTAATGCTAGATCTAACATTTTGATATAGTCCTTTGGTTGAATTCACCCCTTATAGTTTTCAAGCCTCTCCAACTAGATATTTTCCCTTGCAATATTGATGTTGGTTTTGAATTAATCTGAGAGTCATGGGATGAAAGGAAGATTGCACCACTAGCAGACACCCCAAGAAATTTGTCCAACCATCAGATACAATGGATACCCCATATTTGTTCCAAGCATTTCTGAATTGTCCCAAAGCATTTTGGATCTTGGCTTTTTCCTTGTCAAGTCCCATGGTTCTAGCTTTGTCATACCCAGGGCTCTTGTAACCTTCAGGGGCACCACAGATGGCTTCTACCATTTCATGCCAATAGGGCGAGCGAAGAACATTGAATTGTATGCCACCTGCATATAAAAAACAAAACACTTTTGCATCCACGTCATCCCTACAACCTTGGTCAAGGAAATCTGATATTGTTCTACGCCCATAATGCATGGGCGATAGAACAATAACTCTGCTTGTAGTGCGTTTTAGCGCTCATACGCTTATCCTCTTTATTTCTTTGACTTATGTTTTAGCGCCTTTGTGCTAGGATCATTTTGCCTTCCTACTAATGCTAGATCTAACATTTTGATACAGTTCTTTGGTTGAATTCACCCCTTACTTATAGTTTTCAAGCCTCTGCAACTGGATATTTTCCCTTGTGATAACACCTTCCACAATCTGAGATCAATAGACTAGGATTATGTTGACCCTTATGCAACTGGAACATGTGAGCAGGTTAGAGTGTAACATGGCAGTGCCAGGTGGTGACACGTAGACTCTACATGGACACTGTAAACATGACACATTAGCTTGGGTCATGTGGCATGCTACATCAACATACAAAAAATAAATAAAAGAAAATGAAGATTGGAGCCAGAAAATTATTTTGGCCATATCTTGGCATAAAATCTTTGTTTGGGCTAAACAATTTGGTGGGGGTGAACAATGACGGGATGCATAAAATTGTCATAGAGGGTAAATTTGTAGATTTGATTTTGGAATCTTGAAAATTAGGAAATAGCATTTTTCCAAGATTAGGATGGTACTTCCTAACAATAGCTCTATTTATAGCGAGTTTTGGATACTAAGAAATAGGGATAGGGACAAAGAAACCTAGTGAAGTGTTTGGCTAGATTTCAAAGGGTTTGGAGCAGAGTTGAAGAAATAGTGCCAAACCCACTATATTTCGGGAGACTCTGTGACAGTTTTTAAAACTGTAAATGGAGGAAAAGTGACCCAAGATAGTAAATATGGAAATGTTTTCCTAATAATCATTTGATTTACTCAATAATCTAGATAACTTTGTCCTACTGAAATTTTTTCAGTTTTGCACCATTTGAAAGATAGTATTTTTTGCCAAATTCTCTAAGCTGGAAAAAATGCAAAAAAGTGAAAAGTTGACAATCTCATATTTATGCAAAAAATGATTGGAGCATCAAATCACTGATTTAAAGGTTGAGACTTGAGTGTTCCAATCGTAATTACTACCAGCACCGGATAATAATTGTTTCCTAGTTCTTGTTGGATTGTCTTCTACAACTGGAAGTTGGTCTCCGACCTTGGTTACACTATTGAAAAAAGTGCAGAAATTTGGGCATAAGCGGTAACTTCTGGGTGTTATAAATTTTAGTTGAAACTTAGAATTGAGCATGAGTATAGTTGAAAGGTAATCTATAAGAAAATAAGCCGGAAGATTTATATTATGGAGGACTTCTAACCTTTCTAGAATTTGGGTTTAGGAAAAAGCTTGTAGCCTTGATTTGACAAAAATTGTCAATATGGGTAGTTTTCAAAATGCATACAAAACAAATACTCAATTTTTGAAATAAAATTTATTTCACAAAAGTAATTTATTTAACATCAACTATGCCGACGTTAGCATGATTCCCTTGTTAAAAGACAACAGTGATTATGAGGAGGTTAGCAATCCTCACGTGAAATCATGATACCACAGAGACAAGAAAATAAACCATGTTGTTTTAAAAGCCAGTTAAAATCACTAGACATGTACTCAATGAAGAGATGGATTAGATGACTCTGCCCTATAACCAAAACATTACAGATAAATATAAGATTGCTGGAGATACCAGACACTTGGATTAAGAAGTAAATACAGTGAATACATATGAAGATTAAGGAGGTTTTTGTGGTGCACTTTTGTGAGGTTAGGATTTCCGAAGTTGCTTTTAGGTTTTTTTTCTGCCTTTTTAGTGTTTTTTTGTTTTCAGTTTTCACGCAGAAATGTGGTCTGTGCTTAAAATGTTTTCAAAAATCATGAAACATTTAAGGTTAGGGGCTGAAACTCTGGATTGGCGTTTTTGGTTGTGGATACAACATTTCCAAAAAATGAAAATGGCCCTAAAATGTATCCAGAATGTTCCCAAGTCATTCCCCATCAAGATCTGTTCATGAAATGTGAAACAAAGTTTTCAGGGTCCTACTCAAACATTTTCAATAACATACCATTGGCTCTTTGAAGTGATCACTAATTCTTACATATAATTCTTACATATTAGCCTCTACAAGCCACTTGCATAAAGCCATCATATACTGTCCTTTTCAACCTTTTTTTCTCATACGGTGCTTCAAACTCCTCTTTTCTTTGGTCTACTTCCTCTTGGCCTATCAGAAATTAAAATAACATGTTGGCAAGGACTTTGGGGGCTGGGTAACCATGGAGAGAGTTGACTGTTGGAGTTCCATCAACGGACACTTATTCAATGCACACCATCCTAAACAACTCTAAGTAGGATTGACCCTGAGACCTCCTAGAATGAAGGGACCATAGGAGGTTGAGGAAGCCAACTCCACTAGTGGGCCATGCCCAAGACCTTTTCAACTTATGTATAACATGCTCCTTTTTCTGCAAAAATGAATGTCCTAGTAATCATCACTTGGCAGGGGTGACTACTGGCACTTGCTTTTTAAGTGGGCTATGTTTTGAGGTGTGCTCGAACCTTTTAGGTCCGTGATAGAATTTCCAACCCTTGGATTTCAGGAAAGATTTTTGTGCTTTGTTTTTCCACTAGGAACTTTTGTCTTGGTCTAAAACCTAGGCAAATATTCAAGTTCAACTTCCAAGATTTTGGGCATCTCTACTAATTTCTTGGGGGCCTCAACACTGCAAATTTCTAAATTAGTGGGTTTCTACACTAATGGGGTTTTTGAGGCTTCCCTAATATTCTAACTCCCGTTGGACTAGCTTCACAGTGTTCAGTACTCGCCATCTTTTGCAATATCCAATCTCACTTTTTTTTGTATTTCTCTCTGGTCATTGATCAATTGTGTTTTTTTATTTTTTAACCATCGAACTCACTCTAAGATCTCACATTATTGATCTCTCTTTGCAGTGCTGTACACCATGGACCGGGGCCAGCTTTAATGTTGGATGAAAGAATGATCTGCTTAGTGGGAGTAGAACTGTCACTAGAGTCGCAGAAGGTGTTGAAGGGCTGCAAACCTCCTGCAGGGAATTGAACCTGGGCGTCTCTCAGGTCAGCCATAAAGCCCCACCGATGGCTCCCACCTTAATTGGATGAGACTGTAACCAGTGGGTTCAGACAGGTTCACACCAGAGAGGGGGTGAACCAGATTGATTGGTAAATCGGTTCCATCACGAACTGGATTAGTAAAATAATTTGGAGCTGAACCAGTCGGTCTAGCCATTTCAACTGGTTGGTTTGGCCTTTTCTGATTTGAAATGATCTTAAAAAACCCAGGTCCCACCCGCACACCATTATGCTTTAAAAATGGAAAAGTTCAGTTTGAAAAAAAGACAGGAAACTTTGTATATTTGGCGTCCAATGTTTTGGATTTGCAATGGAATACATGCATAAATATACATTTAAAAAAAATACATATTTCATATATTTTTTTATCAAACAGGGGTTTAGGTTCAGATCCAGCTATGCTAACATTTATCAGGAGCATCTAGTCCAGGAAGGAACTGTGTCTTCCATGATCACTTTCTGTTTCGGGACAGGATAAAAAAAATCACACAGTAATAGCCATCAGTATTGTGGTTGTCAACCTTTACTAGTGGGAAGGAACAAGTTCCATCCTTCTCCTTCTCATGCAGTCACTTAAAAGTTAAAATCTCTCACTAGTTTTGGAACCAGCAATAAGAAGAGTTGCCAAAGTGCTTGACGAACTAATGCTGCAGGATCCTGCCAACATTTTCTTCGGTTGTCAAACCTTGAAAGGCATGATTGATCGCTGTGAGAAGTGTGAGAATCCCTTTGAATGCTCGAAAATCCTTGGGGACCAACTAAAGGTTACACCATTCTGTCAAGGATTAGTGGCGGCTAGGTTCGATCCTCGTTCTGCCGTATCCAGATGGAGATAAGACCTCTATGGCAGTGCGTGGGATAATGGGCACTCATTCCGCGCCCCTCTTCCCAACGCGTTTTCAGACACGACAACAGGTAGAACCTACCCTGCTAATCCATATCACGTCAAACTGAAATCTCACGTTTCAGAAACTGTAGTTTTGGTCAATAATGGGCTTGGATCTAATGAAATGGTCAATTTCACAATTATGCCTTTCAGTTATTTTCAATTCGGCGGATTGCAGAGCCCCTCGCCGAAAATGGGGCGACCCTATGGCAGAATAAGCGGCAGAACTGACTGCCCATCTCTCTGTACCGTCTATCACATTAATGAGAAGCGGGATCCCACTGGTCCAGTGAGATCCGATAGAACGGATTAGAGCCCCGGCTGCCACTTCGATAGCCTGTGATTGACAATCATATGATGGCAAATCGTATGGTTTTTTTTGTTAGCCATTATCCATATTAATTCGCAAAGTAGATGGATTTCATTCCATTTATTTGGGTTTTATTCTGTTGAGACATCAAATTTGGTTTGGATGACTGGTTGATGGTTTGCTCGACATATTGCTGGATCTATCATCCACTCTATTCACTCAATTCTATGGAAAAGTTTGTTGAGATTTCCCATAAGTGTTTAGTCTTCATTGGTTTTGAAATAAATATAATTAAATTATTTGATTGATTTTGATATTTTTAATTAATTATTAATGAAATATACTCAGATATCACCTATATACTTAGGGTAAAGGGTTAAATATTAAACGTGTTAGTATTTAGTTTTAGTTAACGGATTAACTTAAATATTTCGAAAAAGTATATAATGTTTACATTTTATTGTAAGAGGAGGGTAGGATATGTAGTAAAGGAGAGTTTTGATTACATAAATAAGGAGGTTTTGTATATCAAATTGATGTTTGGTTTAGTTATTATTATTATTATTATTGGTTGATTTGAAGATATTTAGGTTGAAATTGTTTTTTATTATGGTGTGGTTTTGGGTAGTATTTGATTTTGCTTAATTTCCTTTTAAACTCTCTATAAAAATGTTGATTTACATTTTTATAAAATATAATTTTTGTTTTATCTATTTAATAAATTTGAAATTAATAATAAAAAAATGTAAAATAAGAATAATAAAAATCTATCTTTTTACGTTATAATAAGATATATAATATAATACATAACACTATATAAATTACATAAATATTTAAAAATTGAAAAATAATTATAACATAAAAATAATTCTAAAATTTTTAAATTAGTTTAAATGTTTCAATCTATATTATCCATAATAAAAATTCCATTCAACATGAATTTGATATATATTTTGAATAAAAAACGAAATTTAAAGTAACATTAATCACAAAGGAATTTAAAATTACTTTTTAATTGAATTTATATATGTTTTGAAATAAAAAATTAAATAGTTTTTTTATTTTAAAATATATATTAATCACAAAGGAATCTAAAACTATTTTTGATTGAATTTATATATATTTTGAAATAAAAACTAAATTTAAAGTAATATTGATCCCAAGAAATCTAAAACTACTTTTTGATTGATTAAGACTCCCTCATAAATCACATAGCCTAAAGTTTGCCTATTTGGCCCTTTCTTGCTGTAGAATCTCATAAAATTTTGAAGAAATTTTTAAAAATTCATATAACAGTGTTAAACTTGAATAATTTCAGTTATCAATTACACATTTGACATACTAGTTTACCTTGGAAAATCTCATTCTATTAATAATAAAATCTTGGTTTTTTTCTGTTAAAATGGCTTACTAAGGAATAATAAAAATAAATAAATAGTCTGGCCTCAAAAATTGTTCTTCAATCTTGCTGGCTGCTACTCTATTGTTACACTTTGCTTTTTTCCTCTAATCCTACACTTAAACACTTAGATAAAAATCCTTCTCTAATCAATCAATAAGATCTCACTCACTATATGTCCTCTTTATAAGTAATCAATCAATAAGAGATCTCTCACTGTTTGTCCTCACCCTGTGTAATGTTATGTTATGTGTCTCATCCTCTCTTTAAAATTCCTTTAATAACATCTTACTGACCAAATTTTCAGAATACATAATCCTCTAGTTGTCATGAATAAACAATCCAGATAAGGATCGCCTATTCGTGCAAGCTAAGCCATAAACTTCGTTGTAGGCCCTGCAACTTTGGAATAAGTACCAACACGACACTGGCAGGATCATGTCCACATATTCAAAAAGTTGTAGGCCATGGCCTGCTAAAATTGCACCTCGAGACATTATACCTCTCATTGTCCACCACGTATATTATGCTCACAGGCGACTGGACTGAACTACAAGATGTGACAAAAGCTAGCTGGTGTGAACTACATGTGCGCAAGAAGGCTGAAAGAAATCGCTCGTTGAACTCCTTGTACAAGAAATAGTGAAATAGGTCCAACGCCCACGCCAGCTATCAGGCAGGCGATCTATCAGCGGCATGCCACACATGCAGGGATTAATGGATCTGTGGTAATCTCCTTATTCAATGCAGCCATTATCAACAGCAAGAACGCCGAGATGGGTCTGGAAAACTTTAATATTTTTGCAGTAATTCCGAAATTTTGATTTAATTTTAGATTTATCTGGATTGAGAGAATCTTTTGTAATACTGTTCCATCAATCTCTTGATCAGGATCATGATTGAAATGTAACCAAATTCTGTAAAATCTTACTACCACTGTCATTGGTATTCCAGACGTTGTATTTGTTAGGTCACCCAAAGTTCGAAACTCAGCAATAGTAGGAAGAAACACCAAAAAATCCAACCATACTAAAGATTGGTATAGAGATTCATCAGGATCATGATTGAAATGTAACCAAATTCTGTAAAATCTTACTATCACTGTCATTGGTATTCCAGAGGTTGTGTTTGTTAGGTCACTCAAGGTTCAAAACTCAGCAAGAGTAGGAAGAAACACCAAAAAATCCAGCCATACTAAAAATTGGTATAGAGATTGATCAGGATCATGATTGAAATGTAACCAAATTCTGTAAAATCTTACTACCACTGTTATTGATATTTCAAAAGTTGGATTTGTATTTGTTAGGTCACCCAAGATTCGAAACTCAGCAATAGTAGAAAGAAACACCAAAAATCCAACCATACTAAAGATTAGTATACCCACACCAAATATCTCCCAATGAAAAGCCTATACAATCTGACCGACATTGTAAAACTAAAAAACAGCCAAGTAGTTTACAGAATCCACACTGTAAAACCATTCCATGCAAGTATGATGATTTGATTATATATGACTCATATGAATACATCATTCTGAGTTTGTTATTTGATTATCTGATCCTACGGCCTATGATGCCACTAAACAGAAAGACATAAAATCTTGGTATACCCACACCAAATATCTCCTAATGAAAAGCCTATACAATCTGACCGACATTGTAAAACTAAGACAACCAAGTAGTTAACAGAATCCACACTGTAAAACCATTCCATGCAGGTATGATGATTTGATTATATATGACTAATATGAATACATCATTCTGGGTTCTGTTATTTGATTATCTGATCCTATGGCCTGTCAGGCTGCCACTAAACAGAAATGCATAAAATCTCTCAGTGAAGAGCATCTACAATCAGTAAGGACTGACATCTACAGTCACACAATGTTGCAAAAAAAATGCATTGTTACCAAAACCAGAAAAAGCAACAATGATCCAACTGCTAGAAAATCGCTGAGTACATACCATAAACATGACCAGCGAGGTCTCTGTATCGAATATGCCGTTTGCCTCCAATTTGATGGAGGCGCGCAAGAAGCAGACTTGCATAGAGAGAGATCAAGGCTGCCGCTATCAGTCCCACTGTACCAGCTATCCATCCCAAGGGAACCATGATAATTCCTGAATACCCCAATGCATATGCGCTGTTAACTCCTGCTATCAGAACGAATCCTGCTTGGTACCATGGATCTGCAACAAGGGCAATAACAATAACATTGTCAAAATACTTTTTTCTTTTTCTAAAATTTGAATCTAGCTACTCATATGTTTGAATCGTTTTACCATGACTTATAAGATGATGGGTTATTGGATCGTCGCTTGTGGTTGGCTTAGGCTCACTAGAATCAATACGAAAACGCTGTTCCTCCATTTCTTCTGCCGATCGATCTGTCTGAAACTGTTACAGCTGGGATGGATATTCTTCAGTCAATTGGGAAGAGGCGTTAAAGCATTAATGGGATCCGTTGGTGGTTGATAATGCTCCTTTTCCTCCTCTTCCTGTTTTGCATCAAACCATTTCTATTTATAGAGACATCTGCATGGACTGTGTCAATGGAATTGTTTCGCTTATGTTTTACGCGTCTTACGGTGTTTACATAGGGTTGGACCATATTTTACGGAAGTTCACATAAAACATTTATTATTGATTTGTCATGTCTGTTGGCCAATGATGGCCAATTATGTTTGGCAAGAATATTTTTAAGTTATAGAGTATTTGAGTGGGTTTAATGGTTAAGAATATGTGTTATTTTTGTGGAGGTCATAGGTTCGGGTTGCTCATTTGCTCATTGACCGGTTGTGACAAGGCTTGAAGGGTAGGCTACCCCAGGATAGAGGCTCTCCCTTGGAATAAAGGGGTCTCGGGACCTGTCGAGTCACAAGTTTATGGTATATTGGCTTGCGGGCTGTTGGATATATCCTTGGGAGGTTATTGTTCCCATGGTTAAAAACAAGAATTTTTTTGTAAACGAGGTGCTTACAACCCAGTATGGGGGAGATCTTCTAACATGTGTGATGTAGCGTTACATCTAATAAAAAAGAAATTGGATTCCTCTTGGTGCTTAATAGATACGGCTTTAAGATGGATTTATGCTGGTTGTATAGCTAGTGCATTCTTTCAGAATAGCAGGAAGGTGATTTTCGTTAGCTCATTGGGCTAAGGTGTGGGTCTCTCTTAGCAAGGCCACCCGAGTTCAATATTCCCATATTCCCTTTAAGATTGTCGCTAGTTCAATTCCGTTTGAGGTTAACTTAGTTGGGAGGCTACAACCCAAAAACACAATCAAATTGTCCTAAATTGATATTTTTATCTTAAATTAATCATTTTGAAATGATATAATTAATAATATTGCAGAGCAACATTATACAATTTAGTTTCATTTAACATTAAAATAAAAAAAATAGACAAAATAATCAAATAAAGAAAACTTATTTTAAAATAATTATAGAATTTTTTTATTATAATGATAAAGCTTGTTTTTAATTATTATCAAATTTCTATTTTTAATGGTTTTCACTCATCTTTAATTTTATTGTTTTTATAGTAAATTGGATACATATATTAATAATGATTTTAAATGATTTTGTTGGAATTGTTTAATAGAGATTTCACTGAAACCAAAATATAGAAGGTTTAGTCAACTCCTTTATTACACTTTTAGTAAAAAAATTTATTAAGAAAAATAATTACATGTATAGGTGTTTATATCTTGGAATTTGGGGTGGATTACCATTTATGTATTTTCTAGATTGAAGGAGGATGGGACAAGTGTATTGTCCAAATTGAGAGGATGGAAAAGTGTATTGTCTAGATTGATTTTATGGGCGTTATTCAAAATTGAAAATAAAAATTAAAAAAAAAAGAAATATAAAAAATAACTGGTAGTTGATGCATGGATAACTAGTAACTCATCATGGATAACAGATAGACAATAGGTGATTACAACTAAACATGGAGAACACGTAACATATTACTTGTTCATAACACTTAACTTGTGATATATCAGTTAAGTGGTTATGTTAGTTATGTATAGAATGAGTTTTTTTATTTTATTTACAAAAACACTTTTATTTTTTAGTTAAAGTTAGGAACTTACTTTTTGAAATCAAACTCTCATTAATTTACTGTTGAACCACAACTCAACCAACATGTAAAATAATGAATTAAACAAACTCAACCAACATATATAGAGAAAGGAATGAGTTGGACAAACTTTATTTTTAAGTCAAATAAAATTTTGTCTTCACAAAGCAATTTTTGAAATTAGAATTTTTTTTAAAATAGTCTAAAACTTTTAAAACTGAAGTTCAACAATAAAAAATACTCTTAAAACTAAGTTCAACAATAAAAAATACTCTTAAAACTAGAGTTCAACCATCAAAATATAGTAAGTTTGTATTAGAAAAAAAAACATATGGTGCAAGTTTGAAAGTCACATGCCTTGTGTCTTCGTAGACAAGATTTTCACATACATTGAATAACTTTCAATCATTAGAGAGATTTTGAGGTCAAAAAATGACCTCCGAAGAGATGTACTAAAAATGTATAAGATATATTAAAATATTATGAGTTTTAAGGGGTTTTATGGGATAGGTATATATGACACGTCACCTCCTACACTAACTCTACCTTGATGTGATTAAGATTCATTGTAAATTCCCAAAAAATTATTGTCTTTAAGCATTTATTGTCTTGAACTTGCAAATAAAATTAAATAATAAAACACATTTTTAAAAACTATTTTTTTAATTTATGTTGATTTTTTATATTTAGTACTTTTCTCATCAATTTAATATAATGTGATTTAATTGAAACTGTATTTACATGTAAAATGTTAATAATATTATTATAATCAACATTGCATTATAATTAATATTTTTTATTCATTAAATCTATATTGATAAAAAATAATATATATATATATATATATATTAGTTTGACATTATGATATTAAATAGATTAGAGTGAATATATAATTTAAAATTAAAAAAATGAAAATGACAATATATTATTTTATAAAAAAATGTGAAAAGATCTTCTTCTATTGTTATTTAAACCGAATCAAATAGTACAATGAGTAAAAAGACATTTATTATGAGTACTTTACTTGAAAATGACAATAATATTATTTTATGAAAAAAATGTTAAAGGATTTTCATTATGAGTACTTTACTTTATGACTTAAAAGTACTTATACCACTACCTTGGTTAACTATGAGTTTTCATCCACCATAGAAAATTTGACAAATAAACATTCTTAACTCATCCAATGCCACCTCAACCATGGGGGATGATGTCATCTACTAGAATGTGATTGGTTGATTTTTATAGTACATTTTCTTTGTTTTGAGACCCATTTTTTACCTCAAAATTTCTCTAATGGATGTTCAGAAAATAGGGGCGAGGTCCTGAAAGAGCGTTCTGGGAATCGTGTTTGTAGTCGTTGATTCTTTAAACATTAAATCATTAATGAGCTTTTTTTAGGGTGATTAATATCCAGTCTGTTGCAGGTCATTTCATTTAATGCTGCGACAACATTGTTGGTCATTGAATCTCAAACAACTTGACCAGCAAGACTACTGCGACAATAGTTTTAACCTTTTTTGAAAATGGGTTTTGGCTTAATTGTGAGTAACTTCCACACATCCACATGCCCATGTAATCGTCGATCAATCTCCAAATCTACTCAAAGCATAACGATTTTGAAAATGAGATATTTTATTCTAATGACACACTACACTGTGTTTCAGAACACGATTCCTTGAACAATTGAAACAAATGCCTGCTTATCAAATTACTTTGAAATGTATTAAAAGGAGCTTCTAGCCAAACGTTTAAGTTATTTGAATATGGTGAATCTATTTATATATTAAGAACATAATTTTAACAACACAAAATCCAAATTTAAAAAAAAAATCATTAAATTCTTATCAAAAACTCATCAAACTAAATATTTAGAATCCTTTATATATATTTATGCAGATACATATTTTTCCATATGATCTGAAGAACTGTTGCTTGCATGTAATGGGGATTTAGTAGCTTCTGTCGTGATCCAACTTAGAGAGGAAACACTTCAATGAGCAGTACAGGAATTCTGTCCAAATTGGTCGCATTGGTCTTTAAGCAATGGCCAGGCTTTGAGACCAAGTGGAAGTAGATCGAAATTATTTTTGAAAATGATTTATTTAAAGGGATACTCTAAATGTTTTAGAGAGTTTACATGAATGCATGCTACACCGCATCCACTCCCATGGTGCTTGCATCACCCCTTTTACGACCAACGCCATTGCGTAATAATTGTGCTTCCTCCACAACGATGCCTACCTAGTATATATACTACGACCCCACCCAGTATATATACTATTATAATTCCTCAATATATACTTAGGGGTATCCTATCCATATATCCTCTCAAGAAGATATATATATAGAGCATATTTTAAAGATTTAGCACTGTTATGGATATAGACCATGATATATACCACAGATTTATATTGATATAAATTTTAAGTATATACTATGATATATATATTTGGCATATATACCAATGAGATATATATTGGAGTGAGATATATATGGGAGTATATATCCTGGATTTTGATATATGTAAGTGTATATCTTATTTATATAATTAGCACATTTACTTGTTTTTCATATAAGGTTGTTTATGTTTCAGTTATTTGTATCATTTGTCTTTGTCTTTTTATAGTTAAATGAGTTGTCTACCATTGCTAGTTATCCATTAATGCCTTTGTTACCAATTATTGTGTGTGTGTGTGTGTGTGTGTGTGTTAGACAGGGACCAGTCCCCCCCAAAATTTCATATGTTTCCTGCATCCTGCATTCCAAGGACTTTGGAACTCCTCAGAAACTTCCCCAATTCATCAGGGACTCCATTAAGGCCCTTGGGGACTTCTCGGTCGTACCCTAACCGTACCCATCAAAACTTGGGACATTTCAGGATTGGCCCCGAAGTCCTCCAACCAATCAGGGACTCCTAGACGTCCCTTAACCTACATAGTTAAAAAAAATAAACAAATTGAGTTATAGAATTCAGAGACTTCATTTTTTGTTGTCTTGAGGTTTCAATGAGTTTATCACAATTTCGAGGAATTTGATATATATCGTTGTGATTTTATTAATTCTCCTCATAGGAAAAGGATTTGGACCAAATACTATATATTCAGTGCCATTAATAGACCAGTGCAGTTGTTTGTACGTTTGGAAGAACATATTGGTTATTATGTCTTCTCCTTCCCATAATTCCCACCCATAATGACAGCTACAGTCACAAAGAAATAAAGAGATTGTTGCTCATGATGTTGTTTCAACCATGGTTATAAATTGAAGAGTGTAATTGACATGTTTTTAGCCATTGCTGAGCGAAAGAATCTCAAGTGTATATCAGAGGCCACACATGGGGTAAGATGTGCACGTCAAGCTATAGTTCATGGATGTTTTGTTAACCCCAAACTGCATAGAGTTGATGTTAGGGGCAAGGTGGGTCAAGCACCTCTGAGTCATGAGTCGGCCATGTTTTAATACACCTATAAAGGGTTTTCTAATGGTTCGTCCACCCTTTGAAGAGTTTTTCTATATATCTATTGTGGCCATTTATCGGACTTTGGCATTTCATTTATTTTTCATGTGGCAATTATATGTCAATTTCCTTTCAAACTTTCCTGTGGGCTGCAAACATGAACTGTGGTCACCAAAGGGAAAGGCTTAAAACATGAACTGTGGTCACTTAAGGGAAGAAACACATCATAACCAATATATCTGCGACATAAAATATGATTATAAGCAGTAAGATATTTGATATTTCATTTTGTAATTTGAATTTCATAATTAGTTGTAATTTTTATAAAAATGTTTTTAATTATATATATGATAATTTATTATAGATATATAGATAATTATACATATTTATTTATATTATATAATTGTTGTCTCCAACTTGTTGTCTCTTGAAAAATTGGGGGTGCGCTCTAGCTGTCCCAAAAACTTGTCCCCGCATCCCCTCGTCCCCGAGGCCAGTGCAACATATCAACATGTGTGTGTGTGTTTATTTGGAATTTGGAACTACACCCATTAAATCAATCTGGATAGTACACTTGTCTCATCCTCTTGCAATCTAAGAAAAACATACTTGCTACTCCAACTCCAAATTCTAAAATATAAACACCTATCGATAAAATATATTCTATCTGATATATGGAGAAATAAAAATATTTATATTAATAGAAATAACTTATATATACTCTAGCATCTCCTAGGGGATTTATATATATCCCTATCCATATACAAAGACTTATATCAATAAAAAGCATTGATATATACTTCAGTATCTCCGAGGGGATTTGTATATATGTCTATCCATAGTGGTTATAAAGGGAATACAATGGGTTTGTCGATCGCCTATCCAAAAGGACCCTAGGAAATATGAATGGTCAGATTCTTTGTGAGGAAATCAAAGACAATTTTTTGGTTAAATCTCATATCCTGAATTTCTTCTGAGTCATGTAAGTTTATAGGGGGAGGGGAAGCATGAAGTGGATTGAGATGTTTTTTTTTGCTGATTGTATGAAGGTATCTATATGTAATCGATATAGTATACCTGTATGTCAAATCCTTTGAAGTTTTAGGAGTGTTAGCTGAGTTTTTTGGAGGGCATATATGCTAGTTTTTATGTTGTAAATGCAGACCATAGCTTGTGGTCATACTTTTTTGTATGCAACTTTATAATACAAAAGTTGAATTTTTTCTGTGTAAAAAAAAATGTCCATCCATATACAGAGCCATTACAAATATGTACCATAGTTTATACCAGGGATTTTTCTGTCTCTAATATAGACCCATGATATATATACCAAGTGGTAGTGGGAGCCAAAAGCGGAAATAGACTACATCGATAGTGATGCCAGAAAGGGCTATGCAGCTCGGAGATGGGACAAGCAAATTCGTGTGATGTGGTTGGACAGTAATAGGTTACTAAGAGGAATACATAGGGCATCAAATTAAACTTGGAATGGTGCATATCCCTCATTGTTTATCACTGGCATGAACTTCAATGGGGGTTGGGAGATTCCAGAAACACCGTTAAATCATTCCGATGAAATCCTTTTGATCATCATACCACCCTAATCAATCCCAATTTCAATACATACCACCTAAAGCACAGTCTTTTAACTAACATTGTCATCGTTTCGTGCAAGTTCAAGGTTCGAGTAGTTTAGGAGTCTTATTTTCGAGTAGTTTATGAGTATTATTTGGTCAAAAACGATATTGGATCTATATGCTTTGGGAGGCCAGGTGGAGGTAGGGTTGTAAAGTTATTTTTTATTCATATCTATTAAGATGGAAAAAAGATTAGGGTACACTTTGAATTTGAGTAGTCTAAACGTTCGATGATTTGCACTTTTTAGGGTCACATTTCTCTAACCATTTTTGACAAAAAATCTAGTAAGAGTTGTTGGATTTGACTGTACAATATAAGCACAATAAAGGTATTTGAGGGTATTGAATCCATTTATGTATTAACAATTGCAATTTTAACAATGAAAATTTGCAATTTGACCAAAGATTGTATACCCAGATTTATTTGTCAGTATTCATAGAAAGTTTTTTTTCCATGTAATGTCAGAATGAATGCTTGCACACAATGGGGATTTAGTTGCCTTTGAGAGGGAAGAATTCAGTAATCAATTCAACGCATTGGGGATGGGGATTCAATTTCCTTTAAGATGGAAGAATTCAATAATTGATTTAGGAATTCTGGTGAAAATGTTCGCATTGGTCTTACAACAATGGCCATGCATTGCAACAAAGTAGAATTCAATTGAAATCCTTTATAAGAGGGATTGATACATTCCAATTTCCCCTTTCTTGCTTGATTGGTGCGCAACGATTAACTTCTGTCATATTGATCTTTAACTTGCAGGATTACAGTGCTAGTTAGAACACCATGTTTTTAACTGTGTGTATTGAAATTGGATGATTGATTGTGGGTGGTATGACAATCAAAATAACACTATGTATTGAAATTAGATGATTGATTGTGAGTGGTATGAAAATCAAAATAACAGTGTGCGTTGAAATTAGATGATCCATTGCAGGTGATATTGTTAGAGTACAGTAATTTTACTCCCACTAGTTAGTTGTTGACAAGTCAAGAAGTGGTTAGTTCTTTATGAGTCCCGGTATTGACGCAATCAAAATCGATGCATTGCATATAGACAATTAGTTGGCAGCTAGATATTTCTAGAGATGTCTTAGTGTATGTATTTAATCAGTTTATGAAGTAATGCAAGAACATGAGAAGAGTGTTGTGGTGTTCTCTCTGCCTATGATTTGATTTTAACATGGTATCAAAGCAGGATTAAGACTCTTCGAAGAAATGAGAGCATGCTTAAGCCTCTTTGAAGATAGGAGAGGATAAAGTAGACTAGCTCTGTCACTCCTAAGAAAAGAGGAGGTTGTGCGTTGAGATCTGTGAAGTGAATAGACATCGTTGCTTGTGAGGATTGAAGCTCGCCAACTGAAAAAGAAGCTATCACTAGAGATACCAAGCTGTCGAGAGAGGCTTTATGAGTCAGAGAAAGATATAACCCTCGTCTCGGAAGAAAACAAGAAGGAATTTGTTGCAAGAGAGGATGTGCCAAAAAATACCGTGAGGATAATTGCCACAAAAAGGGTTGAAGAAGGCCTATTGTCGGTGCACAGTGTAAGGAGAATGATAGAAACATGATTATTGTTGTTTTTTCATCCTTTGGGAGTGATAAGGTGAAAAGGTTGCTCACATATTATTTTAAGGAATTAATAACATCCCAAGAAAGGACTATCGCAGTCTAATAGTCATCAAGAGAGAAATAAAGTACAATTATCTCCAGTAACCAGTCTACGGGGCACGATTGAGCAAGGGAAACTTATTTAATTTTCTTGAAACCCATACGGTCACGGGTGCTATGAAGAGAAGGACACGATCAAAGAGGAAAGAAAAATTGTCATGGGTCAGAAAAGAAGACTAAAAAAACTTAGCAGAGAGAACAAAAGAGCAGGGGCAACATATTTTGCAGATAAAAGAGAAGCAAAAGTTGTAGTGGAAAATGAGTAGCAGCTCATGGGACACTTCTCAATGACATGCTTGTCAAATATTGTAGCAGAGATAACATATGAGGTAGTAGAGAACAAGTTTTACTTGCCACCACCAAATTTCATTGGTAAGAACTATGAATTTTGGGTCATCAAGGTGAGAACTAGATTTCGTACAGAATATTTATTGGATTTAGTGGTGAATGGATTTGTAGAACCCCAAATCAGGAAACCTATCAGGCTTTTCCTCAAGCTAAAAAGGATGAGCTCATGGAAAACATGAAGAGAGAAGCAATGGCATTGTTTGTGATTCAACAAGACTTAGATGACAACCATTTACCTAGAGTTGCAACTGCAACAACATCCAAAGAAGCATTGGACATTTTGAATGCAACATATAAAGTAAGGGGGAGCAACACCAATCAACATCAAGCTGAGTCATAGTGCGTTGCAAAATTTATTGAGCAAGTTAAGGGTGAAGATAGTTACCTATCTAAAGAACCCAGTGATAAGAAAAAAGAAGACTTTGAGTGCAAAATATAGCATGGTGAATCCCATTGTGTTGATACACATGTGGATGGTGATGAAATTGGTGAAGTTGTTGATGAAGTAAATCCCATTGTGTAGGTGGATGATGAAGACGAATATGATAATGAATTTAATGGTGAAGCTGCCAATGAAGTAGCCAATGGTTTAGTGAATCCAACAAAGATTATTGATGAAGATGAAGGTAAAACTGCCCACGAAGCAGTATGTGTAGATGAAGATGAAGAGATGATGAAGGATGACCTCTCTGAAGCAGAGGTTGAAGCACTTGAAGTTACATGTGATGGGGAATACTTATCTCATCAAGATTACTTCATGATTATGAATGAAAAGAAGTTGATTGATAAATTGTCGTTTGGAAGGTTGACCCCACTTGGTAATGAAGACCATGTGGATGATGAGTTTGTTGTTGACATAAAAAAGGTTGAAGAGATGAGCATCAACAATGTTCTTGAAGAATTGAAGACGTTGATTGAAGAAGAAATTGTACAGGTCAAGGTCCAAGGAAGAAGATATGGAAACTACCAATGCAACACTTAAAGTAGCATTAGTTGAAGGAGAAGGGGAAGTGCACTTAGTTGAAGTGCTAATCTACAATAAACATTTTATAGTATGTGTTGAAGGAAACATTGAAACTGATGAAGATCACTGGTTTTGTAACCAGAGTTATGGAATTGAAAAAGTGTAGTATAGTTTTTCACCTCCTAGATTAAAAAAGAAGAGACGGTTGAAACCAAGCTACAGAAAGAAGAAAAGGAATCTCTAATTCAAGGTCTGTAGAAAGAAGAAGAAGAAAAGAATTGAAATCTTTAGAGTTTGGAGCAGAAAACAAAGAAAAAAAGCTACATTAGCACATAGCAACATAAAAGGTTAAGATGAAGATGTCTAAACAAGTTGTAAGCCTAGTTAAGACATAGGTTGACATGTAGCAGCAGTTTAATCATTTGTTTAGCGGTCATAATGAAGAGAAGGCGTTAGAATATGGTAGTTATTCCTGCTAGTTAGTTGTTGACAAGTCAAGAAGTGATTAGTTCATTGTAAACACTGAGATTGACACAGCCAAAATTAATGCATTGCATCTAGACAATCAATTGATAGCTAGATGTTTCTAGAGATGTCTCCAGCTATGTATTTAATCAGTTTATGAAGTGATACAATAACATGAAAAGAGTGTTGTAGTGTTCTCTCCGCACATACTTTGATTTTAACAAATATGAGAATCAAAATTTCATCCTTATGATTAAGTGGTGAGTGTTATGCATGTAGCTTTGTAGCATTCACGTTATGCATGTAGCTTTGTAGCATTCACTGTAATATTGCACTCTTGGATCATCCTTTGATGTATATGTACAAATATTCTATACTACCCAAGCACTACGGTAAAGCTTCCTTAATTTAGTGGTATCTTTCGAATCTCCCCACCTCATGAGGAAAATAACTAAAATCACATAGAAATAAATGTTTTCATACATTTTGAACATTTCAATATTATAATTTCAAAATTTAAAAAGTTTCCATCCAAATTATTGTTATTTCTAACATTTTGAACCATTTTCAGGTTATTTTGTTGGAATTGTTTAATAGATATTCCATTGAAACTAAAATATAGAAGGTTTAGCCATTCCTTTATTACACTATTAGTTTATTTATCGAGTTTATGCAACAATTTTGATTAAGAAAATTAATTATATTTATAGGTATTTATATCTTAGAATTTAGGGTGGATTACCATTTATGCTTTTCTTAGATTGAAGGAGGATGGGACAAGTCCATTGTCCATATTGATTTTATGGACGTCATTTAAAATTTGAAATAAAAATTAAAAAATATATATAAAAAATAACTAGTAGTTGATGCATGGATAACTAGTAGCTCATGCATGGATAACACGTAGTGACAGATAACCCATTTAATTAAAAAAAGGTAACATGTACCTAAACATAACAACAAGTGATTACAACTAAACATGAAAAACAAGTAACATATTACTTGTTCATAACACTTAAAATGTAACATATCGATGTGTTTACCAACCACACGTTAAGTGATTATACTAATTATATATAAATTGAGTTTTTTTTTTTTTACAAAGTACTTTTTATTTTTTTAGTTAAAGTTGAGAACTTGTTTTTTGAAATTAAACATAAAACTAATAAAGAAAACTTCCATTAATTTACTTTTGCACTACAACTCAACCAAACCAACATGTAAAATAATAAATTAAACAAACTCAACCAACATCTAAATACGAAGGAATGAGTTGGACAAACTTTATTTTTTTATCAAATAAAATTCTGTTTTGACTAAGCAATTTTTGAAATTCTCATTTTTTTTAATTAGTTTAATACTTTTAAAACTAAAGTTCAACAATCAAAGAACTCTTAAAACTATAGTTTAACCATCAAAATAAAAGTAAGTTTATATTAAAAAATTATATATATTTGTCCACATTTTAACTTCCTACTTCTTTTTTATTTTTTATGTATGAAATTATTTAAACGAGCATAGATCCATTTTAAAGGGGTTTATCAAGCTCCATGATCAAGTGTTGAATAAGTGTTTTAATTTATCTAATTTGTGTAGTTTTATATATGTAGTTGTAAATGTTTTAAATAGTTCACATGTTATTTTTTATAATATTTTATTATTTTTGTAAAAAGACAGTGTGAGCTCCACACATCTTCCCCTACTGTATAATGTGTCTCTTTGGCACAATAAACCTTGAAACTGACGTTCAACTAGTGTGAAACATATGCTCCCAGGGGTGTAGATCAACCCGCGATTAACTTGATATGAAGGACATGCTGTAAATAGAAGTCATGAATTCAAATCATCTCAACTTACCTGTGCCCCATGCTTTCAAACATGCCTGATGTCTTCGTCCACAAGATTTTCAAAAAATTCTCATAAATTTACTGAAATGTAGACACCGCAACTCATTGAATAACTTTCAATGATGTTCAGAAAATAGGGGCGAGGTCCTGAAAGCGCGTTCTGGGAATCGTGTTGACAGTCGTTGATTCTTTAAACATTAAATCATTAATGAGAGCATTTTTTGAGAATCGGTTTTGGCTTACCTGTGAGTAACTTCCATACATCCACAGCCACACGTAATCGTCGATCAATCTCCGAATCGATTCAAAGCATAACGATTTTGAAAATGAGATATTTTATTCCAATGACACACTACACTATCAGAGTATATATCATGGTATATATCAGAGTATATATAATCAGAGTGTCATTTATACAATTAGCATAAGTACGTGTTTTTGTTTTTCAGGTATGGTTGGTTGTTTATGTTTTAATTACTTTTTATCGCTAACTTTTTTCTAGTTAAAAGGGGTGAGTAATAAGCAGCCTGCTATGGTGCTCTCTCGCAAGCATAGCAGCAGCCGCAGCATTCAATGCTGCGTAGCAGGCTACTTAGTGTTCCCGGTTAAACAGTTGTCTGTCACTGTCTATTATTTATTCATATTTTAGTTACAGTACACTTGTCTCATCCTCATACAATCTAAGAAAAGTATATTCCTATCAAAGAAATTTATATCAATAAAATTCACAGATATATACTTCAGCATATCCTAGGGGCTTTGAATATATCTCCATCCATATACAGGGATTTATATCAATAGAAATAGAAAGCACCGATATATACTCCAGTATCTCCAAGGGGATGTGTATATATCCCTATCCATATAAAGCCATTAGGGATATGTACCAGAGTTTATACCAGGAATATATCTCTGTATCTGTTATACATCCATGATATAAAGTGATAGTGGCAGCCAAAAGCGTAAGTAGACTACAGTGGTGGTGATGACAGAAAGGACAATGCAGCTCGGAGATGGGACAAACAAATTCTTGTGATGAGGTTGGACAGTAACAGGTTACTAAGAGGAATACATAGGGCATCAAATCAAACTCGGAATGGTGCATATCCCTCACTGTTTATCACTGGCATGAACTTCGATAGGGTTGGGAGACTCCAGAAATACCGTTAAATCATTCCGGTGAAAGCCTTTTGATCGTCATACCACCCTAATCGATCGCCCAATTTCAATACATACCGGTGATCGTGTCACCCAAGTTCAAGGGAAATTAATAGCTGCCCAGCAATCGGCACGACAGGGAAATGAATAGGGTATACTTTGAATTCAAAATTATATTGGATTTATGCTCTTTGCGATATCATGTGGAGGTAGGGTTGTAAAGCTATGTTTATTGGATGTAGCTTGGGTGGTTGGGAGGAATGATTCTACCTTCCCCACCTACTGTTCAATTCCTGTAAGTGACATGATGC
This sequence comes from Larix kaempferi, assembly GCA_027924585.1. NCBI lineage: Eukaryota > Viridiplantae > Streptophyta > Pinopsida > Pinales > Pinaceae > Larix > Larix kaempferi. Next base: position 10,884,446 of record BSBM01000613.1, read on the forward strand.
TCTTTGAGCCCCTTGTAATGAATGTAATTCTGGCCATACCTTGATTCTATGAAATAGCAGGTGTTGGCATATTTCTCTTGAAAGGGTTACTCATATTTATGAAGGTGAAGAAAAGAATAGGGTACATATTGAATTGGAGAAGTCTAATCCTCATATGATTTGCATTTTGTAGGGTCACATTTTTCCAACCATTTCTCACAAAAATATGGTAAGATTTGTTGGATTTGATTGTACAATCTAAGTACAATAAAGGTATTTGAGGGTATTCAATCTATTTATGTAATAAAAAATGTAATTTTAACTATGAAAAATTGCAATTTGACCAAAAATTGTATAGCCACATTTACTTGTGAGTATTCATAGAAAGTCGTTTTTCCATGTAATGTCAGAAGGAATGCTTGCACACAATGGGGATTCAGTTTCCTTTGAGGGGAAAAAATTCAGTAATCAATTCAATGGGGATTCAATTTCCTTTAAGAGGGAAGAATTTCCAGTAATTAACTTTGGAATTCTGTTGAAAATGTTTGCATTGGTCTTAGAGCAATGGCCATACTTTACGAAAAAGTGGAAGTCAATCGAAATCCTTTGTAAGAGGGATTGATACATTCCAACTTTCTCTTTCTTGCAACTATTAACTTCTTGACATGTTGATCTTTAACTTGCATGATTACAATGCTAGTTAGAACATTGTGTTTTTAGCAATGTGTATTGAAATTAGCCTCAATTGATTGTGGGTGGTATGAGAATCAAAATAGCAAGTTGTGTATTGAAATTAGATGATTAGTTGTGGGTGGTATGACAATCAAAATAGAAATGTGTATTGAAATTAGATGATCCATTGCAAGTGTGATTGTTAGAGTATGGTAATTTTACTCCCGCTAGTTAGTTGTTGACAAATCAAGAAGTGGTTTGTTCTTTATGAGCCTCGAGATTGATTAAATACATATACTAATTAAATTGTATGCATTTGATTTTAACATGGTATTAGAGCAGGATTAAGAATCGTCGAAGAAAGGAGAGTGGGTTTAACCCTCTTTGAAGATAGGAGAGGGGAAAGTAGACTAGCTCCGCCACTCCTGAGAAAAGAGGAGGTTTTGCGTTGAGATCTGCAAAGTGAATAGACGTCACTGCTTGTGAGCATTGAATCTCACCGATTGAAAAGAAGCCATTGCTAAAGCTACAAATCTGCCAATAGAGGCTTTATGAGCCAGAGAAAGATAGAACCCTTGTCTCATAAGAAAACAAGAGGGAATATATTGCAAGAGGGATGCAATGGCATTGACTGTCATTCAACAAGGCTTAGATGACAACATTTTACCTCGAATTGCAGCCACAACAACATCCAAAGAAGCATTGGACATTTTGAACGCAACATATAGTGTAAGGGGGAGCAACACTAATCAACATCAAGTTGAGTCATAGTGCGCTGCAAAATTTATTAAGCAAGTTAAGGGTGATGATAGCTACCTATTTAAAGAACCCGATGACAACAAAGAAGAAGACTCTGAGTGCAAAATAGAGCATGGTGAATCCCATTGTGTTGAGACACATGTGGATGATGATGAAATTGGTGAAGTTGTTGTTGAAGTAAATTCCACTGTCCAGGTGGATGATGAAGACAAAGATGATAATGAATTTAATGGTGAAGCTGCCAATGAAGTAGCCAATGGTTTAGTGAATCCAACAAAGATTGTTGATGAAGATGAAGGTAAAACTAACCACAAAGCAGCATGTGAAGATGAAGATGAAGAGATGATGAAGGATAGCCTCTCTAAAGTAGAGGTTGAATCACTTGAAGTTAAATGTGACGAGGATTACTTATCTCATCAAGACTGCTCATAGATTATGAATGAAAAGAAGTTGATTGATAAATTGTTGTTAGGAAGGTTGACCCTACTTGGAAATGAAGAGCAAGTGGATGATGAGTTTGTTGTTGACATAAAAAGGTTGAAGAGATGAGCATCAACAGTGTTCTTGAAGAATTGAAGATGTTGATTGAAGAATAAATTGTACAGGACAAGGAAGAAGATAGGGAAACTACCAATGCAACAGTTAAAGTAGCATTAGTTGAAGAATAAGGAGAATGAGAAGTGCACTTAGTTGAAGTGCTAGTCTACAATAAACATTTTGTAGTCTATGTTGAAGGAAACATTGAAACTGTTGAAGATCACTGGTTTATAGCCAGAGTTATGGAATTGAAAAAGAGCAGCGTAGTTTTGTACCTCCTGGATTCAAGAAGAAGAGATGGTTGAAGACAAGGTGCAGAAAGAAGAAAAGGAATCTATAATTCAAGGTCTGTAGAAAGAAGAAGAAGAAAATAATTGAAATCTTTACAGGTTGGAGCAGAAAACACAGAAAAAAAGCTACATCAACACATAGCAACAAAAAAGGTCAAGATGAAGATGTTTGAACAAGTTGTAAGCTTGGCTAAGACATAGGCCCACATGCATTCACATTTCTATTTTTTGAAATCCCTTAGAGGCAGTATGTTTTAGCGGCAATTTAATCAATTGTTTAGCGATCATAATGAAGGGGGAGCGTTAGAGTATGGTAATTACTCCAGCTAGTTAGTTGTTGACAAGTTAAGAAGTGATTAGTTCTTTGTGAGTGTTGATATTGACATAGTCAAAATCAATGCATTGCATCTAGACAATTAGTTGGTAGCTAGATCTTTCTAGAGATGTCTCTGTCTATGTATTTAATCAGTTTATGAAGTAATGCAAGAACATGAAAATATTGTTGTAGTGTTCTCTCCACCTATGCTTTGAATTTAACAGGTATGACAATCAAAATTTCATCCTTATGATTCAGTGGTGAGAGTTATGCATGGATATTTGTAGCATTCACTACAATATTGCACTCTTGGATCACCATTTGATGTATATGTACAAATATTTAATGGTGTATATACTACCCAAGCACTACGGTGAAGCTTCCTTAATTTAGTGGGATCTTTCGAATCTCCCACCCCATGGAAGTTGAGAGCAATTATAAGCACTTTGAAATGTTCAATTTAAGACTGTATAAGTTGTTGCACCGAGAGTAGCGAGGTGCTCTACAACCCACTATGTGGGAGATGTTGTCAGGTAACATAATGCAACGTGACATTACCAAAAACAAAATATAATAAAAAAATTCATGTCAACTCATAAAATAAAAAATTAAAACCAAATGAAAAGTAATTAAAAAAATCCGTGTCGGCTCATAATAAAATAAAAAATTAAAACCGGCATAGATCCATCTTAAACCCGGATCTATTAAGCACCGAGAGTGATTGAAATTCATGAGGTGTAAATTTTTTTGGATGTGTAAAAAATTTAAGATAAAAAAATTTACACCTAAAAAAATTGGATCCCTCACGATGCTTGATAGATTCAGGTTTAAGATGGATCTACACTAGTAAGATATACACCACACAGTTGGATGTAGATGTTAGAATATGATGATAAGGGGAATGTGTCAACCCAACTTCTAGATCTAGTTGAGTGACTTGTTGTTGTTAGTGAATGGTGGACTAAATTATTTGGAGCAATGGATGAAGTTTGTTGGACATAGTGGAAGAACCGTTTTAGTTAGACTAATCCACTAAAATGGTCTCAATAAATTAGATGGACAACCCAAAGGAGATAATTGTTTAACTAATTAAGTGGATTTTGTTAACATTCTAATCAATTGGGACAACCATGGGTAATCACCTTTGAAACCATATTTCATGGAGATCATGTAGATTCTAAAAAGGTGGGTGAAATTTAATGAAAAACATCAATGAGAAAGATGTTTCTCTATGTTACATTAGTGGTTTTATGGTGACTAGCAATGATTAATTAGCCTTTTTAAACATCCCATGTTTTTGCTCCAACATTCTTGTTATCATCTATGTTCAGTGTTCCTTTTGAGTTTCAACAATGAAGCAAAGTGTGTATATCTTTGAGCTATCTAATCATGTAACAAACTTCCTTTTACCTGATGAGATCCAATTACACAAGAAGTCAGAGTTACACAAGAAGTCAGAGTTCTTATTGATCTATAATTTTGATTGATTTTTTTGAGGATATAGGCCAATGCAAAATTGGGAAAAACCCTTAAGGACATCATCATACCATGCACAAAACTTAAATCATGGTGAAACTTTGATCATGCTTGAAATTATTATTACATTTTTGTTAGATTTGTGATTGGAAAGAGGATTCTTTACAAAATTTACTTACTCGTATAGTTGTTATAATTGTTAATACAATGGTATTATATTTTTTCCCACAATAATACTCTCCTTCTAGATATGTGTGTTGTGGATACTCTTTCATCCACAATGCACACTAGTTACTTCTAAAATTTTGTTGCAATTTTGTTGTGATTTGAATAACCAGCGATTCAATACTCATATTTCATTGAAATAAATCACAAATTGGTGAAAAATGCCCATTTTGATTGAATAATTCGATTGAGTAGCTTGAAAACCTCCTACACCAATCTTTAAGACCTACGATTTCCATTTCCATCACAAGAATCATTTTTATCAAATACAAGTGAGAAAAATCTCATTTAACCTTCACTAAAAAGATAACGCTATAATGAAAACCCCCAAATAATATAAATTTTTATCAAATACAAGTGAGAAAAATCTCATTTAACCTCCACTAAAAAGATAACGCTAGAATGAAAACCCCAAATAATTGGTCATTTCTATTTTGTTCCAAATTAGTGGTCATTTTCTAAATACGAGAGTTGTGAATACCTTACATGCCATTAGTACTATAGTGGTTACTGAAATTTCATGAGTATTTATTAGTACTAGAGTGTATTTATTAGTACTAGAATGGTATTGGAATTTCATTTACAATGATATTTTTGTTGGTTATGTGAGATGTGAATAATGTCGCGAAAGTGGTAATCACTAATTGGTATTGGAATTTTGTTTTCATATTAATATTTTTATTTTTTAAGTTTAAATATATGTGTTATGAATCATTCATATTTATGTTTGTGTTAGTGAATTTTTCTTATGGAAAGTTAAACTCTTTCATGGACATAACTAAGTTTTTAGATACTTAATTCATGACAGAAACAAAACAAATGATGATTTATTCTCCTAGATCTAGCACAATACATAAGCTATTGAACATGGAAGAAGAAATGAAGAAGTAAAACTTACCTCCAACCTGTAGGTTGTCCTAGCTCCAACTCCAAGCTTGATCTTCAAGACTTGAACCCGTATAACAAGACAAAGGGCCAAAACTTCCAAGAAATAGATGTATTAATCTAGATCTAATCTACAACACATCATGCATCAATATAACAAGAGACAAGACATGGAGGAATAGGCCAAGTTATCATTAAGAAAGCTGAAAGTAGCCATACAAAATGCTATTCCCGATGTTCAAAGCAGCAACACCTTCTTCCAAGCTCTCCTTCATCACCCTTGCAAGACTCTTGAGATCAAGATGAACTCCTCATGATTGTTCTCCAAGAATTACAGGACCACAGGTTTGGTGTTTCCAAGATCACCCCCCCTCTAGCTTATGGATGGTCCTCCTTAAGTAGGATTTGGGAAGGCCAACCACTAGGAGAAAATGATGGACCTAAGTGAGTAAGATGTGGATCAAGGATCTAAACCATGCCAAGGAGGGAATGTGAGATGGGATTCAAAGGGGTACCTTATCCCAAGAAAATCTCCATGAGATCCAAAATCCAAAATCAAAGGGATAAGCCTAAACCAAAATTTTCGCTTTCCTATAACTGAGCAAAGCGCAAAAATATTGAAATTTTTTCTCCCCCATAGGCATGCAGGACGCGAAAAAGATGAAATTTTTGCTCCCCCATAGGCATGTAGGGCGCATAAATTCCAATAAGGTAATTTTTGGAGGTGGTTAAGGTGGGTTTCGACCCCTTGCTTGTTGGATTTGCTTCCAAGTGTGACTAGGGAAGGGACCAACATTAGAATGAAGGGTCCTAACACCCTTAGGAGGCATAAACATTATGTTTTCCATAGTGGTGAAACATGCAAATCCTTATTTACACATGGTGTGGCAATTTGAAGTATAACAATATTTAATGATTAAGTTATTGTAATAGTATAGAAACTTCTTTCCACATTGATACTCTTCTTTTAGATGTGTGTTTGTCAACACTTTGGTATTTGTAATAGTTATTAATGCACTATTATGATACCTACAATAATTATTATTATACTGTTATTGGAATTTTATTTAGAGATGGATAACTTACAAACAATTTGGTCTTTTCTTATTTGGCTTCATTAAAATATGATGACCCACATTGTAATCAATATTTGTCCATTTTGATTACACGTATTGATTTAGCAACCTCGAAAATCCCATATAGTGCTTTTGCAATCTCAAGACTTAAAATTTCCAATTTCATTAAAATAATTTTTTTTTATAAGATACTTAGGAATTTTTTTTATTGACCTTTTGTGAAAAGATGCTAGACAATGGAGTACCTTGGTGCATTACTTTTCCGTGTGTTGTGAATAATCTCTCATGTGTAGTAATTAGTACTATGGGGGTTTTGAAATTTCATTTTACATTATAATTCTTTTTAAAGATATCTGAGTTGTGAATACTTTTGTATGTGTAGTCATTGTTGATCTATATTAGCGTTCCATTCCACATTAATACGCACCTTTTAAATACGTGTTGCGAACATTGTCATATCTATAGTAATAATTAATTCATTATAGTGGTATTGGAACTCCCTTCCACTTTAATACACTTTAATATTCTCCCTCTAGATTTGTGTTATGAATAACCTCGCATGCCTAGTAATTACTACTATAGTGACATTGTGATTTCATTCCATATTAATACTATCCTACTAGATATGTGAGTTGTGAATAATATCAAATGCATAGTAATCAGTACTATAGTGAGGTCTTGTGTAATCATGCAGCAAAATTTCCTTATGTGTACAGGATTTGGTGACATGATAACTTAAAGTTTCAGTCGATCTAGAATTTTGATTAAGTTTTTAATGATCTAGATCAATATAGTTTTGGGAAATATCCTTAAGGGTCTCACCATACATGGAACTTGGATCATGGTGGAACTTTAATAATGCTTGAAATTTATTCTAAATTCATGTAGAATTTATGGTCAGAAAAGGGTCATCTTGCTACAAGATTAACCCACTACAATGGTATTGTGATTTCAATCCAAACCAACATAGATCCATCTTAAAAGGGGATCAAATCTCTCAAGGTGCAAACCCTTTTTAGAGTGCAAATGTTGAGGAAGAGTTTTAATTTATCAAATTTGTGTAGTTATATATATATGTCATTGTAAATGTAAATGTTTTAAAACTAATGTGAGTGGACATGTTATTTTTTTATAATATTTTATTATTTTTTAAAAAGGACACATGTTAGTTTTTAGGATGAGCACAAAAGGAGTTACACACCCCCCTACTGGGCTATAGAATGTGCCTCTTCGACACAATTAATATTCTCCTCCAAAATACATGAGTTGTGAATAATATCCTATGATAGTAACTACTACTATAATGGTATGGGAATTCATTCTACATTAGTGGTATTTTTCTAGATATATGTGTTATGAATAATTTCACATGATTGGTAATATATTTCTAGATGTTTGTTGTGAATAATTTCACATGCTTAGTAGTCTTTTTCTAGATATATGTGCTCTGAATAATTTCACATTCTTATTAATTATGAGATGGGTGGTTTATATGAAATTATCCATGCCAAAATATTTTTACCAATTTAGAAGCTTGGGTTACAAGTCCATGGGTTGATGTACTACACCATATGATGTCCATAATATCATGTCTATGTAATGTCTACAACAATTGTAAGGGTACTACTATGTAGAAAATTTTACAAGCTAAGTTGGATTCGGGGTGCAAAGCTTTGCCAGTTCACATCCTCCATCCCTCTGGTTAAGTTATGTTGTGAAGCTTTGCCATTAGACATTGCTATATGGTTGAAGTTAACTCATTCTCTTTGTTTTATGACATTTTAGCACTTGATAATATTTTATTTCACTCTTATTTGTTGAGTTTAGCTCTAGCTTGTTAGTGTTTGGTCTATTAATCATCACTCACACTGTTTCCTTGGTTGCAACCTGGAAGGAGAGGAAGAATCGCCCACCCATGTGGCATTTTTCCCAAAACAAGCATCTTGATGCAATCCGAACGAACCATGGTAAATTATTTGTATAAAATATCATGAAATACCAGGGTTAGAGAAGGTCAACAAGTGAGCGATGAATGCAAGAGAGAGGAGAGTCATTTATGGGAACTAATGTATTGGGTGGGATATAGGACTTGGGATCCATGTTGCGAGATATTTGTCCCTAGAGATTGAAACTATTAATGAATGCTTTATTTTGATGTGAAATAAATAATAGAAAATCACTTTTATTGGTGCGCCTCAAAACTTTTGTTGTGTATATGATGAATGTGTAACAAATAATCTTAGGTTTAGGGTAATATATGTTTATCCACGAATGGTGGTTGATATTACTCAGAATTTCTTACTATTGAGTAATATAATAGAAGTTAAAATGAACTCTATAATAGCATCACCATTCATTCACTCGTATTTCCCTCATCTCACACTAGTCTTGGTTGCGCTTCAGATGAGATGTTCTTCTCTTCGGGGAAGAATGAAAATGCCAACATGTCTAGACTACAATGGACCTTTGTTGGCACCGACGTAGAACCTTGGTCTTTAACATTGCACCATCAAATGGTTCTGCTGTTGAGACATGTTTTTGACTAGGGAAGTGCTAGTTGAATGGAAAAAGAGATCTATAAGTACGAGATCCAAGATTGGTGGGAAAATAGGTTTGAATATTTTGTGTTGTAAGAATCTAGGTTGCAAAAATGGGATTCACTAATGTGTAGAGAGTTTATACTATATGATGGATCGTTGTTGAATCAGTATGAGGTTTTTTGGTGTGAGTTTCCTGTAAGCCTGTACAAGTGGGAAAAGAGACTCCTTAAGACTTTTCTGCATTACATACATTGGATCATCAACCTATGTGAGATGTAGGCTTCTGGGTTGAAAATAATTTCAATGGATACATAATGGAGTTTGGTGTAAAAAATTATTAGTCTCTTTCCAAAATAGAGGCCAATTTCAAGTGAAATGCTCATGTGAGACTAATATGGGAAATCCCATCGTGGATTAAGGTCCGGTTGGTGGAAGGAGGATTTTTTTCCATTTAATCAGATCTCGATGGAGGAGTAAGAAGTTGTTCCATGGGAAGTGGTCAGGAATGATGCTGGTAAGTTTTGGAAGGTGATGGAATATGACGATGATGGGGGAGAACTTTGAAGACCAAGCAAGGGATGAGTGAGCATTAAGAAGGTTGAATATTAGAAAATAATGGTGTAAGAAACATATTTGAGAATATCAAGAAATAAGAGTGAATAGTTGTGGAAGGAGATGTCTAATATGGGAAGTATGATGAAAGGTTGAATAAGTTGCGGAAGGTGATGAGATGTGGAGATCTGGATAGCTCCTAGTTGAGAGAGAGAGGTATAACAGTAGACGATAACCCAAATAGAGGAAAATCGGGAGAGAAAGTGAATATAGAGGTGGAAGATGGAGGTAATAGAGTCATTATGAGAGATGTTGGGATGCAAATCGATGATGTAGAGTCTATTTGAGTACATGTTGCAGAATTGTTAGAGATGCATGCGAATGAAGGTAGCCGAGATAGTGAACCCCCTGTTGTTGCAGAGGAAGGATATCAAGCTATGGATCCACCCTAGTGTTGACCACTCCCTTGTCATATTTAAATCATATGGTAATCCCTTTTTCTAGTTCTACTTTATACTTACCTTGGTACAATCATTATCGTAGTAGTAATATTTAGTCTATTGGTGCAGTAGTAGGAAGAAGTAGTAGTGGTTTTAGTGCTAGTATAACATAAAGAGGTGAATATAATAGTAGTAGTTCAAATCCAAATGTGGCTTCCAACGTTATTTTTCAACTTGGTCTGAGAGGATTCATTCTTATAGGGAATGCAATGACTAGAATGGTCGAGTTTCATGGGGGGCCTTCAATGCAGTATGCATAATTTGGGGGTAATGGATCTGATGAAGATGTAGAACTACACTGGTTACTGTGCGAGGCTATTTGGAGGTCAAGGGGAGTTTCAAATGCCTCCAAGTTGATAAAGTTTTAGACCACATTGAGGGGAATAGAGATACAATGGTATATGATGTTTGTGGCAAATCATCCTCCCAATGTTCCACCTCTTCCCTTGCTAGAAGTGAAGAAATTGTTCATTGAGAAGTTTTACTTTCCAAAATTAGAACAACACGGTATTGAAAATTTGAAGAAAACTTGACAATATGAGGGAGAATAATCTTGGGAATATACCCAAAGAATTAGGGATGTAATCAATGAGTTGTCTTTTCCTATTCATGATACACATCATAAGGAGTGGTTTATTCAAGGGTTGTTTCCATTAACTTGAGTTCCACTATCCCGACAAACCATTCACACTCCCATAAGTGCATTGGAGAAAGTTATGAAGATTGAGGCTATGGATAAGTGTCCAAGGAGTATTAGGGATTCAATGTTTATTGCAGAACTAGACTTATTGTTAACGCTAAAAAGTCGCACACATGCGAAATTTCAATGACCCATACAGTAAATCATCATCAACATAAATAATGCATCTCACCACAGGAATCCTCAACAGATCCAAAACACAACATAAGTCCACAAGTGCCAAGAAATAGTGAAAACAAAGGGTAGTGCAAGTATTACACCGTTGACCCACTCTATAACGGAGGTTACTTGAAGAATGCTCATACTACACCCATATGGATTTTCCTTCGATAGCCACACTACTGTCAAAACGGCGGGACCACTCATTCCCAAGGACGGATTAAAGACTCAATCCTCCCCAAGGATCAGAATTCGACTCCTCACACACTTGGGGGCATTAATCAAGCCCCCTTGTGTACCTTGGAACTAGTTTAGGAAGGAGGAGAGTTCACATTTGGATCTAGTTGTTTGATGGCCACCTCTTGGCCTATAAAATGAATCCATTGTCATGCATTTGGTAGAGAGAATTTAGAGAAAGGTTATGCTGCTGGATTTGAGTTGGAGATTCCTCATATCCCACCATTTCCTACCATTGTGAGTATTCCCAAGCTTGATTTCCACCTACCACCAAAGGGAAAGTGTTTCTCTCCATTTTTCTTCCACTTACTTAAAATTTAGTTTGGGCAAGAAAGGCCTCCCTAAGGGAGATTGTTTGCTTCCCTTGAAGCCTTCACCTCCTAGGTGTTGTAAATCTATTCCATTGGGCAATACAAGAGTGGTTTAGCATATCTTTGGTTGTTGTTGAAGTTTGCATTTCCCCCCCATCTCTTTCATTTTGTTTTTATTAATATTTTCATGTTTGAATGTGAACTACACTAACAATCTATTGCAGAATCACTTAGAGGAATACCACCAACCACCAAAAGGGGCTCCAAGGACCGAGGCCTTGCAGCAACCTACAAGGCTTAGCCCCTCACCAAGTGGAAGAGTGCACATGTACAATTTTTTCCATCACAGTTCTAATGGTGACCATACTTATTTTTGTTCATTTCTTTTTAAACTAGGTTGTTTTATGCTAAGTAGCTAATTCTGGGTATTTGTCACTTACAGGAGATCAAGTATTCCACCTCTTGCTTCCAAAATTTGGCCCCATCATGGCCCCATTTATTTTTTCGCAGTTGCACATTTACTGGCATCTCTGCTGCGTTAATAGCGCGGAATCGACTCGGGCATTCGCGTGCACAAGGAAGGTTACTAGTGTTAGACCCGCACCATCGCCCATCGCACCTGTGTGGAAGGTTAGTGTATTACACACGCTACAATGCGTTTGTTTTGTATTAACCTGCGCGGTCCACATGACAGATTTTGGTTTAGCCGTGCTACCGTTGTTTATTTTATTTTTATCTGAATAGCTTATTTTGGCATCCTAATTGTTGCTTACTAGTGAACTTAAATTAAGGCTAATTCACCCAATTACTTAATTTCTTAGTAATTAGTGCACCTAGACCAATATTAGGAAGTAAAGATTACATATCTCTTGAAACTTACCTAGGTAACCAACTTCGAGGCTTTCAACGGGCCCCATTGTTGTCACTAGTATTCAATACCATTTCTTGTTTATGCATCAAATCAACATGTTGTTTTTAGTAGTATTGCTAGTATATAAAACACTTTTTGCACACAAGCAAGGACCTAAAGACACTTGCTGCCCGAAGTATGCTCTTCACCTCGCACTTCATGTGAGCTTGGTGAATCAAAATAAGGGTGAGAAGTGTGAAATACCTCCATTGCATACTTTTCTATTAGTTAGAATATTTTGATTTTGCAAAGCACCATGTGCATCTCTTAGAGTTAGAAGTACACATTACTAGATATACTCTTTTAGTTAATTTGCCAATAAAATCATTTTTTTCTTTCATCACATGTGTTTGCTCCACTAGCACACAATAAGAGGCCTAAAGACTTTTCCAATATTGGTATGCTGTTCACCTCGCACTTCATGTGATCTTGGTGAATAAAAAATGTAGGGATTGTGAAATACCCCTCTTACAATCCATAAGTGAAACATTCAAACCCCTTAAAATCAACATTGTAATTGTCTTAACCAATTAAAATCCTCCACAGGAGGTCACACTAAAATATTTTAGTTAGGTAGGATTGATTGAGCTAGGCATCCATTAATGCCCACTAATCTAGTTTCATTAGTAATATTTTGAAACATAACATTGTTGTCTCATAGGGTACTTACAAAATCCTGCTATAAGCAAGTGTTAAAAGAAAACTCGGATCAGAAGTGTGCCATGACCAAGGAGGTGAACGTTGAGGTATAGCTGCCCCGATCTCCCCTACAAACCACTCAACTTGTTGTAGGGAGACAACACTATACCGTGCAGGCCGAACCACTGATCCACACTTGATGCAAGGTATCTTAGTGGCCCAACTTAGGATATCACCAAGGAGCAATTGCGAGTGCAATTGACTCCTAAATTTAGCTATTTCCGTTGGGAGGTGTTTCCAATTATTCTTGATTGGATCATTGGCCCCATCGTCGGTAGAAATAGCTCTTTGTTACCTCCACTAGTCGATTGGTGAGTGGATACCATTATCACCATCAATTGTGCTTTTGGGAGGCCCAATTACATTTTGAGAGGAAGGACATTAGGTCCTAGGGAATTTACATTTATTTTTCTTTTTTTAACTACAAGTTCACTAACTCGTAATAAAAAGAACCTACATGTGGGGACTCATGCTCTAAAACCGACATTGCACATATCACTCACTTATTGCACCATTCTGCATCTGTTGTGGTTGGCATATTTTTTCATTTGTTCAATTGTGTTTATTTCACTATCATTCTCATTTGACACAAATCCTTCACCATTGAGGAAAAAAACAACATCATAAGACAATCTCGTAGACTGCAAGGCCTATCCCCTCTCGTGAGGGGTGTTATTACACCTCCTCCCTTGTATTACACGCGGAGGGAATTCAATCCTAGGTCGTTCCCAGGAAGCATTAATAGGATCATTTGGTTGATGCCATGCCTTGCTAGGTACATTTTATCCCCTTGGAGAATCTATTAATTGTACCACTTCTTCCCCCATCGGAATTAGTACCTCGCTGCCTTCTCCCCAAGGAGATCCATTAGATCCCTTTGACCCATCCTCTCTCATAGGAGGTCATCTGTTGTTTACAACAACACCTGGGTCTCCCCCTCGTGGAAATCACATCCGAAATAGAATGGCAAGACCCATCGTCCCTACCTGACCATTTATGGCTAGTTTAAACCGACCTAATTTGGACAAATTGACAAATGACCCCATTGCTCATGATGCGACATGGCCAACTATTCCAGACAAGCTTCCTTTCGATATTCCCAAATTCAAAGGAAAACATGGAGATGATCCTGCCAACCACATTATGTCTTTCCACTTATGGTGTTCATTTAACAGCATAGTGGACGACCTCGTGCAACTTCACCTATTCCAACGTACCCTCACCGGAATAGCAACAAAATGATACGTAAACCTAGAAAGTGGCACCCATTCCACATTTGCGACATTGGCCACCCATTTCTTATGTACTTTCAACTGCAAATCCAACATGATATAGGCCTCGAAATTCTCACTGAGTTTCATCAAAATACTTCCACCCACATCGCGGACCACATCCATGAGTGGCGTAGACGCCGCACACTATGCAAGATCGAAATACAACTTCCCTCACTAGCACATTTGGGCGGATTTTTCCACGTTTTGAACATTCGTGGATTAATAAAATGAAATTTAAGATGTCTTTTCATTTTTTTTTATCATGGCGGAAAAACCGTGGAAATATCGACGTTTTTTTAATTTTCGACGCACTTCGTCTCTATATAGATGACCTATGGCTATCTTTGCACACCCACAAAACCAATGCCAGCTTCCAACGGCTCTTGGCTTTTTACGCACGGGTCAACTCATGCATTTGCATCGATGGATCGACGATCGTTGATTTATAAATACATACTTTTAAGACAATTTTTGACACATTTTCTATATATATTCTTCATCTTTTAAACCTTGCATCTCTTCAAACTGTGCTCATGCCTCTTCAAATCTGATAATTAATCTTTTATTTGTGATTCTGCTTATTTCATATTTTTAATTAATTAAAAAAAACTTCTTTGGATTTCTTAGGTCTGTGGGCTTCATCCATATGGGCTCTCCCTATGCGGGCAACAACCCTACGCCCCTTGCCTCTTCATGGGCATATGCAGGCAAGCCCCTTGTGGGCATGCTTAAGATCCCGTGGCTTTAAGTTTAGCCCTGCGGGCATCCTTAAGCCCCTGCAGGCTTAACCTTACCTCCTACGGGTATCCCCTAAGCCTCTATGGGCTTAATCTCAGCCGTTGCTGGCATCCTTAATCCCCTGCGGGATTAACTTCACCCTCCACAGGAATCCCTAAGCCCCTGCAGGCTTTACGGGCTTTACCTCAGCCCCTGTGAGCATCCTTAATTAAGCCCCTGCAGGCTTAAATTCACTCCATGCGGGCATCCCTAAGCCTCTGTGGGATTAACCTCAGCCCCTGCAGGCATAGATAAACCCTTACGGACATATTTTAGCCCTTGTGGGAATTTCTTTAGCCCCTATGGGCATAATGGAGCTTTTAACCCTTAAAGCCTTTTTATAAATAATCAAGTTTTTCTATGCTTTTGGGAGACCAATAGCTCTCACGTGAGAGCACCAAGGAGGGAACTGATACCACAGCTGGATGGCCAGATCACCAAGGAACATACCCATGTCATCTGGAAAAATTATCAGCACAAGGACACTCTTTGTTGGGCATTTCCAAATTCCTTTTCAACTTTCTGATCTTAACACTTAGTCAATTTTTCTTTAGTTCTTAATATGCAAAATAATATTTTTCCTACTTTTGGCAGATTGATCTTTTGCATATATGACCATCATAAGGAAAACTGAAAGTATGGATGGATATCCACCTCAACAAGGACCATATCCATGTCACCTTTTGAACTTTTTGATACACACACATCATCTGGCGAGCATTTGAAAATAGAGTACTTCCAAACGGTTAATTCAATACTTAGACAAAATTGTCAAACCCTAGGTCAACATGATGAGATTTTTATTTTCATCACATTTGAAGTGTGAAACACCCAATGGCTAGAGGCCAACAAGGTGATTCCATCAAGACCAATTTCATCCTCTGAAGATTCTTTCTCTCTCCTCGGTTGGCATTTTACTAGAGTAGTGCAATTTAGTTTGGGAGGCACTTTTGTTAGATCAATATCTTCACCTAGATAAACTCTTTGGACAAACCATTGATATGGTTGGATGCACCATACAACATTCTATAGATCCATACTCTCAAAATGATTTAACACATCAACCACAAGAGATGGCAGGAATTTTACTGAGGTGACTTAGGCATTTTTTGTGATTTTACATTTAGACAATTTTTGCACTTTCCTAGACTTGGTCCAATCTGCCTAAAACATTGTTTTGGCAGATCCATAACTTCTCCCTCGGGCACTTTCAAGTCAAGATGAGGACATGGTTAGGTAGAAAAAAAACCAACCTACAAGATGACCAAATGGTGCGGGCATTTTCTTCAACCCAAAAACTATGGTGGGCATTTCCCTAAGGCCACCTGAGCCAGTTTTCCAACACTTGGTCATTTTCAGGAATTTCTCCAAAGTTCATCCTGATACCCTATTTTGGCAGACTTATAACTTTCTCCTCAAACATGCTTGAGGAAAAATGAGACCATGGTTAGGTAGACCAATCAACAAGCTACATCCTGACCATATGGTGCAGTCATTTACTTTAACCCATGAATAATGGAGGGCATTTTACTGAGGCCACTTAGGTAGTTTTACTCCCTCTGGTGCAAAACAGCCTAGAACCCTGTTTTGGCAGACTTTTAACTTTGCCATCAAACATTTTTTTTGAGAACTTAGACCATGGTAGGATAGCCTCTTCAACAAGATAGCATGATAGTTTCAGATGATTTTTATCATTCACCTATGAGGTACGACATGCATTTCCTTAAGGCTATTTGGACCAATTTTCCAACACTCAGTCATTTTTCAGAATGTCTAAAAATGCTTGAACCCTTGTTTTGGAAGATCTATAACTTTAATGTCATAAAGCACTCTTTTGAAGAAATTATACCATGGTTAGATAACCTATTCAACAAGGTATATACTGATGTGATGGTGCGGTCATTTTCTTCAAACCATGAATTATGGCGGGAATTCTCTTAGAGTAGGTTTGACCAATTTTCCAACACTTAGCCATTGTTATTGAGTATGCACTCATTAGTAAGTATGCACCCCATCCTAATGATTGTAAGTATGCACTTATTCTTTCTCTCCAATATGCATAGTATTATTTATCAAGTACTAGAGCTCTGTGGGATGCAATATCTTCTTGTTGATCCATAGTGGTTTTTAATAGGATCTTCCTTCCAGTGGTTTAGGCTGTAGTGAAGGATCATGCTCTGGTACCAATTGTTGGAATATTGGTCAATACTAAGAGGGGGGGGGTGAATAAGTATTATTAACTACTTCAAGCAATGAACGAATCTATGTCACCCTATGAATTTTATTAGCACAACGACACCTTCTTGCGGGCATTTCCAATTGACCTTTTTAACTGCTGATTTGACACTTAAACAAATTATGAAACCCTAGGTCAACATGATGAGATTTTTATTTTCATCCAATTTGAAGTGTGAGACAACCAATGGGTATAGGCCAACAAGGTGATTCCATCAAGACCACTTTAATCCTTTGAAGCTTCTTTCTCTCTCCTCGACAGGCATTTTTCTGGAGCAGTGAAAATCAAGTTGGGAGGCATTTTTGGAAAATTAATATATTCTCCTATAGAGACTTTTTGGAAAAACCAATGATATGGTTGGATGCACCAATCAGCACTCTAGAGACCCATATCCTCAGAATAATTTAATCGAATAACTACTGGAAATGGTGGGAATTTTACTGAGGTCATTTAGGCATTTTTACGAGTATTTTTATACTTAGACAATTTGTGCAATTTCTAAGGTAGATTTTTTATTTCATCGAAATCCTGAACCAATGCCACTATATGATGTAGTATACCTCAGTGAGAACACCCAAGCTGATTTCACTCTCAGACTCATCTTCATTTTCCCTAGGCGGGCATTTTACTGAACTTGGTGCAAAACTGCCTAAAACCCTGTTTTGGCAGACCTATAACTTTTTCCTCAGGCACTCTCAAGACAAACTGAGACCATGATTAGGTAGAAAAATCAACAAGATACATCCTGAACATATGGTGCACGCATTTACTTTAACCTATGAATTATGGCATGCATTTTCTTGAGGCCACTTAGGTAGTTTTACTACCTCTGGTGCAAAACATCCCGAAACCCTGTTTTGGAAGGCCTTTAACTTTGTCATCAAACACCCTCTTTCAGATCTGATACCATGGTAATATAGCCCCTTCAACCAGATACAACATGATAGTTTCAAATATTTTTTACCATTCACCTATGAGGTACGACGTGTATTTCCCCAAGGCTATTTGGACCAATTTTCCAACACAGCCATTTTTTAGAATGTCTAAAACTGCTTGAACCCTTGTTTTGGCATATCTATATCTTTGTCATAAAGCACTCTTTTGAAGAAATGAGACCATGGTTAGATAGACTATTCAACAAGGTATATCCTGATATGATGGTGCGGGCATTTTCCTCAAACAATGAATTATGGCGAGCATTCTCTTAGAGCAATTTTGACTAGTTTTTCCATAGTCAATTTCCAAAGTTCCACAAACTTGCCATACTTTTCCAGAATGATGTCAAATTGCAACATTGACTTCATGATAGCACCAGAACTTAGCCTCTGCGGCCTTAATATCATCCCTACAGGCTTAACTTCACCCTCTGCGGGCATCCCTAAGCCCCTGCAGGCTTTACCTCAACCCCTGTAGGCTTTACCTCAGCCCCTGCGGGCATCCTTAATACCCAGTGGGCTTAAATTCACTCCCTGCGAGCATCCCTAGCCCTCTGTGGGATTAACCTCAGCCCCTGTGGGCATAGATAAACCCTTGCAGGCATCTTTTAGCCCTTGTGGGAATTTCTTTAGTCCCTACGGGCATAATGGAGCTTTTAACCCTTAAGCCTTTTTATAAATAAACAACTTTTTCTCTGCTTTTGGGAGACCAATATCTCGTATGTGAGAGCACAAAGGAGGGAACTGATACCACAGCAGGATGGCCGGATCACCAAGGATATCCTCTATGAACCCTAGCAGCCAATCTCTCCCATCAGTCACTTCAAAGGTCGGTTAGGGTAAGGTATCGCACATGGTCTCGGTCAGGGTAAGGTATTGAGTTTGGACTCTCGCATAAGGTCTCTGACTCGTAATATCATACAACCCTCTTTGAAGTACGTTGATATTTAATTTCAATGTTCGTGGCCGATATTTCTTCGGATCCGTGTTCAGGGTTTTTGGTTAATTTTTTCTCCTTTAAATTGGCTCGCCCCTATTCCTTGGTTTTTGCCAAAAATGCTGTCTAAAATAGCTCTATCTCCGGCGGTTTTTCCCTCCACTGGCCCTCCTCATCGTTTTGTTGTTGAAGTTTCAGAAAAGGGCAGGCGCCGGATTTCGACCAGTGCTTTGCTTAGTGGCAGCGATCTCCCGTACCAAAAGCTTTGTTACACAATTCTTCAGAGCTAGCTCCGTGTTATATAATGGTAGAAGGTAGCAGTCGCAGCCTTGTTGGAAGGACTAGCGCCATTGATGCACTGTTACCGGACAATCCACTCGACCGGAGGCGAGCTGGATCTCCCTAGCTCAATGCGAGTCTAGAACAAATAGAACAGACTACAAACATGTTTCCTAGATCTACTTAAGGATCAAGTACTAGATGTCTTACCTCTTTGATTTCGCTATCCTTTCTCCCGAATGTTGCTCCACGTCCCATGGTCATCAAATCCAAGCTGCAAGACATATTAAGACACAAAAAAGAGAAATGAGTAAAGAGCATCTATACAATAAGAGATCTATGTAAACAATGAAGCAGGTAAACAACACAACATCATTACACATAAGAACGATATTGGTGGAAAGCATTTGTATTACTGCAAATAGAGGAGTACATGATAGAGATATAGAACTACAACCAATGACTTAACGTAGTAGCCCTTCTCCACACAAGCCAATTTCCAAGCCCTTCCAAGGAAGCATGAATTCTCCAAGAGGTGAGTGAAGGTGTCCTAAGAGATTTCACCGGCATGTAGATACCATAGTCTTCCTTCCTTTGGTATGGGAGTGAGCCTCGTTTATATAGGACTAAGTGGATGAGGTTATGGATAGGATAGGTTGAGAGATGGTAGGAGAGAGATCAGGGATTTTCCCAATGAGTTAGGTGTCGAGTACCAGCTCTCCAAGAGATCAGGGATAAGCCCCCAAATGGGAAAGCTTCGAGAAAGATCTCGAAATGGATATTTTTGCCCATTAACAGACCTCGTCGCACCTTGCTATGGAGCAACCTGCGACGTCGCATGTTGCTAGTGTGCAACCTGCGACGACCTCTCAAAAGGTTGTACAAACTGAGTACAAATCCTCCCAAATGAGTACTTGGTCCAGATGACTTCAGGGATGTATACACTAAATCATGATGATGAGTAGATTTTAGGTGTAACAGAATGCCCCCCAAAGCATGAAGTTGTTAAGGATGTACAGGTGAAGTGCTTTGATAGAAAAAATGGCAAAAGACTCGTCGGATGAAGGACACTGCTGCAGTACAATTGACTCTGAACTGACAATCTCATATGTAGTACAACATGGCTGCCGACCAATACATTGCAGATCCATGGGAGTAATGATCGACTGAACAAAATCATGGCTACTAGACACAAACGTAGATCCATGATGAGATGATAACACAGCCACGACCAATACAAAAGTGGATCCGTGTAATATGACTCAATACAAAATCCATCGCAACCTAGGTAAAACATGACTCCCCAGGGTCTTCAGGCTGAACCCGCAATTATACGAATCTATCCATGTGATTACAAATGTCTTGACGTCGAACATGGTAGAAACCACTTGATTATCGATCATTGATGTAAACCGTTAACAAGTGCGAGGGAGATCACCATTAATGTCAATGATTCCCAAGGTATCACAGTCAATGAATGAATGAATGAATGAGTTGACGTCGAACGCAAGATGAAATCTCTCAATCAAGAGTCAATGATGTAAACTCATGATGAAAGCGAGGTGACCTGCCATTGAGGCATGCAGGACCAAGGTACTTGATTGGTTTCTAGATTCAATCCTTGGATGATAAGTTGAAGTCGACAAGGATGAATCCGTCAAAGGAGGGCCATAATGAATCCTCCATCAATCGACACGAAACACGACAAAAGATGTGTAGAGTGGATCAGATGGTACAATAACATGTGAGACTGACTCAAAGTAACAACGGCATGACGACGCGTGTACTGACTAAAAAATGATGAGTGATGAATGTGTTCTTGAACATGGGCATGGCATGACTTGGCAGTATTGACATGAGAATGACGCAAAATTATAATGCAACTGATAGTGGAAGCTTTCTCCGAATGACTCAGAGGAGTAACATGACTCAGAAGGTAAGCGAGGACTCATAGACAAACATATGACCCAAGTAATGTATGCAAATGCAGATGAGTGCCATGTTCAAGAATGACTATATACTGCCACTAAGTTATGTAACACAAACACTTTCCTTTTTCCCCATCATGAATCATGAGTGCCTCATGTGTTTTTTAACGAGCTTGATGAGGGTAACCAGATGCTCGGTATAGCTCATCTCATAGATGAGTCCAATCCCAAATATTTTCCAAACCTGGGATAGGAGGGGTTCATCCCATGACGGGCCCTTCAATGTGAAAATTTAACGAGTCCATAGAAGGCAAACTCGGTCATCATTTCATATTTAGAGAGTCTGAAAAGAACTAAAGAAGACTCCAACGGTCCTTTTTCGTAAAGTTAGACTCATCGCCCGAAAAAGGGTAAAACAACGCGGGAGAGGACTCTTCCAGTCATGATTGGTTGGAGTATTCCTTTTTCGTAATTAGTGCCCCCTGGTCTGACAAAGGGGTAAACTATCACCAGGAAGACGACCATTCAAATACTTTAACAAGCGTGAACGTGACAAGTTCGCTTGGCAATCTTTTCAATTTTAGGGAGTCTGAAAATAGCTTAACTATGGACTCCGGGGGGTGTCCTTTTCCATGGAAGTTTAACGAGCCCGAAAAAGTGATAAATCATAACTCAGTACTTGTTCTCATGATTTGATGAGTACGAGAACAAACGAAGAGTAAACTCATCCTCATGCAATAATTACGACTTAACCAAAAACAATAATGACAAAACGTTCAAAGGAGTGTTCATACCTGTAATTACCGTTGGTAATGCGAATAATGCTACAAAAGACCACTTTACGACTCCTGTACACTAGAGAAAGTGTCAAATAGCCTCAAATATAATGACAAACAGTCAAAACTATAGTAAATGGCCCAAAAGCATCAAAGTATTTGAAAAGGAATATTCCATTATATTCTATAAATAGAAATATGGGCCAAAAATAGAAACATTGTTCAAATTGCCAATTTGGGTGGAGAAGTACCAATTTGGAGCCAAAACTTCCATTGCCGATTCCTGGAGCTACGATCCACCATTTCACCAGCCGTCCGGACCAGGTAGGCCTAAATCTTGTCTTGCAACTTTCCAGTGGTTTACTTTTTGCATTTTTTCTCATTTTTCTCATTTTTTGATGATTTGGGGAGGGGCCATTGCGCCCTCAGCTCATCGCAAGTGGCCCTTTCGGGACTTGCGACGAGTCTGAGTCATCGCAAGCCTCGAAAATGGGACCTGCGATGACATCGCCCTGTACCTGAAGGTGAGGTGTGACGACGGAAATCCACAACTCAAACATAAAAAATATTCCAAAAAATGAGTTTGTGCAAGTTGGGAAAGGACCTAACATGTTTTAAATGCCCCTTTTGGCAGGTTCCCAGTAAGCAAAGATGGTATTAGAGTGGCGAGAAAGAGAACATGAAGTGGAAGATGAGCAAGCCGCAAACGATCCACAATGTGTGGCTGCTTTGCAAAACTGTGGGTTGATCAAATTCTTTGAGATACAGGGGATGAGAGCCCAGATCCCGTTCTTGTCAAACATGCTCCAGAGTTGGGATGCGGCCCAACAATACTTTGTTATAGGTGAGCATATCCTCACAATCGACATTGAGGATATCTACTTTCTGACCGGTTTGTCCCAAAGAGGGGACGCTGTACAATTCACTGGGACATGGGCCAATGATTGTACAGTGAAGGACATGGTGGCACAGTACTGCATAGCTTCTTCTTGTCCTTCCAGTGGGAAGATACTCATCAGAGATGTGGTGAGTCATCCATTGAGGACCATACTGCTTATTATTACTAGGGTGGCGGGTAGCCAAGCTCCACATACGGCTACTCGGACTCAAATGTTATATGCGGAAGACTGTATGTCTCCCATGGTGTTCAACTGGTGCGAGGGTCTCCTCGCCAACATCCGAGCTCAGCTGACCAAGTGTCGGCGCGGGGATCTCAAGTAGTTTAGATACAGATCGATCATAGTGTTATTCCTCTTGGAGCGGGTTTCTCTCTTGCGCCCACAGGTGGTACTGGATGACAGGGATATGAGAGATCCACACATGCTCAGGTGGGTAGAGGTGATGACCTGCCATGGTGGGGGTCCCATCATTAGTTTTGGTCCCGAGTTCTTTAGTTGGTTGGAAGGCCAGTTACTTATGGTCGAGGACTTCCCATA
Source organism: Larix kaempferi (assembly GCA_027924585.1). Lineage (NCBI taxonomy): Eukaryota > Viridiplantae > Streptophyta > Pinopsida > Pinales > Pinaceae > Larix > Larix kaempferi. Next base: position 10,907,847 of record BSBM01000613.1, read on the forward strand.
TGGTGGCACGGACTTTCGGAAGGATCACAACTTAGTGCTGCCAGAGGGTGCAGCATGGGGTGATATCGGTAAGAACAAAACCCTTGTACTTTTTAGTTTTGTGAATTATATTTTTTTTTTTATGTAGTGCTGACAAGTACATTATATGTGTGTGCATATGTGGGTCCCGTGCGACTAGTAGGTCTCTCTCTTCTAGCGAGGAGGGACAGAGGTGGAGAGGCAGTGGTTCCTGTTGGTGCTCATCCTGCCGTCGAGGAGATGGAGGAGGTGTACCAGAACCTATCCGGGTTGATTGTGGAGGTACTAGAGCCAGCCATCGACGACCTACCGAGGCCCATGCATAGATTTGGATTGGGAGCATCTGTGCACTTCAACTCCTTACTCAGCAAGTTGGCTCATACTGTAGACTGCTTTCTCACCCAGCGTCAGAGAGTTGTTAGAGGCAGGGGTGGTGTACGGGTCAGGCGTCCAGCCTGATTGCACTTTTAGACTTGTACTGAGAGCTTAGAGGTCTTAGATTTTTTTACTTACTGAAAGCTATGATGCTTTAGATTTTTGTAGAGACTTACTGAAAGCCATCGTGCTTCAGATTTTGTACCAGCACTACTTTTAAGCGATTTATATATATATATACATTATCGACGGTTTATACATTATGTGTTCTTCAAATGATTAGTGATGTGATCTTGTTCATATGTTTGCTTCTGTACATTATATTTACATGTTGTGAATGATTTTACATATTATGGATGTTATGTGTGTGCAATGTACCAATCTAGAATGAAATTGGCCATCGAGTCAGCAACTATGTTTAACTCTCGTGGAATGTGCAGGTATTGAACATAATCAAATGACCTTTCTAGGAGACGTACTCGTGTGAAGAGATGGAGTAAGATGGGATCACGGATGGCGTATATCCGGTTGAGATGAGAAACCACTAATTGAGAATCCATGTGGATGACAATGTGGTTCATACCCAAGGAAATGGCATCAGATAGGGTTCCGATTACTACCTGATATTCTACGGCATTGTTGGTCGCAAACCCTAGGAAACTTCCTCCTGAGCTAATGAGCTCGCCTGTTGGGGAATATAGTACCCAGGCTGCCGAAGCAAGGTGAAGGGTATGCCAGCTGGCGCCATCCGCGAATCCATAGCACGTTGCCATCTGTACACGCAGACAGAACATGGTATGAGAAGCGGAAACAAGATCAAAAGACACTCGAAAAGAAATGCGTCACACCACACAAAAACACAAAAACACGCCATGTACAGTATATACAAGCAAGTCTATGCATGAGAGATCAAGCGTAGTATCTCTTCAGGTAAATCCCATTGCGAGGTTCACCTAAAGAGATTCTGTCATAATATTCAAGCTCGTAGGCACCTTTTTCCAACACACGTTTTATAACATAGGGTCCATGCCACATGGACTTGAACTTCCCTGCTCCTAGTTTATCGTGCTTTTGGTCATAAGTGAGGACCAGATCACCCTCGTTAAAGATACAAGGTTCAACTGAATTATCGTACTGGGCTTTGATGCGTCTCTTATGTGCTTCATTAGCAAGAGCGACATCATGGCGAGACTCGTCAAGTTGGGCTAGGTGTAAGAGACGTTCTTCCTAAGCAGGAGTGTTAGGAAGAAGTTCAACCGTGAGCTGTAAAGATGGGATTTTGCACTCTATCGGCAGAACAACCTCCAATCCACATACCAATTGGAAGGGAGTGAAGCCTATGGCGGTTTTAACGGTAGTTCGGTAGGCCCATAATGCTGAAAAGAACATATTATGCCAGTTGGACTTTTGTGTTCCTACCATCCTCTGGACCATAGTTTTCAAGACCTTGTTAATTGCCTCGACCTGTCCATTGGATTGTGGGTAGTAGGGTGTCGAGTTTTCATGGAGAAAACCCAACCTGTCACTCAATTCATCAACCATATGGTTCTGAAAGTGAGAACCATGATTGGTAACTATGGCCTGCGGAACTCCAAACCGCGCTATCACATGATTAAACATGAAGAGTGTGGCGGTTTTGCCATCGTTTTGGTATGTAGGCATAGCCTCGGCCCACTTTGTGAAGTAATCCATAGCTACAATGATGTAACTATGCCTCCCGGCCGAGGTAGGCTTACAATGCATAAAATCGATGCCCCATTTTGCAAATGGGCCAATGCTAATAACCGGATGTAGTGGGGCAGGACGAGTGCGCTTCTTCATGTGGAAGTGTCGGCAAGGAGGACATTTTTTAACGGCCTCAATACAATCTTTGAAGATAGTAGGCCAGTAATATCCTGCGCGCAAAATATTCTGGGCTGTAGCCATCCCAGAGAGATGACCGCCACATGCCCCAGTGTGACCGTCATTCAGAACGCGTTCAACCTCATCATGAGTGAGACAACGTCAAAGGATTGAATCGACGCCATGATGATACAAAGTATCATTGATGATTAAATAATACTTTGCATGGTGACGAATCTTACGACGGTCGTCGCGAGAAAGTTGAGGATTGAAGCGTTGGGTTTGAAGATATAACAGAATATCTCCATACCAGGGGTCATTTGTACTGATGAGAAACAATGATTCATTCGGAAATGAGTCATTGTGCTCAACTTCTGCATCAGGATGGGGAAGGTCGCAAATGAGCTCAGCAAACACCAAAGACTTCTTAGACTTAGTTTTCTCGAAAAGAAGATCGAATTCTTGCAGTATCACAATCTAGCGTGAATACTTGCCCCCAAGCACCTGACATGTCAGTACATGGTACATGGGGTTCGAGTCGGCAATGATAGTGGTGGTGCGGAGCAAAATGTAGTGACGGAACTTCTAGACGGCAATGACTACCGCGAAAGCAAGTTTTTCGACATGTGAATATCTAGTTTCGGTGTCAGCTAGACCCTTACTTGCATAGTATATCACATGTTCCTGAGCATTTTGATCCTCCCGTACCAAAACCATGGCGATAGTGGTAGCAAAAGCGGTGAGATATAAGATGTAATCTCGATAATAATTAGGCGGTTGGAGCACAGGGGCATGCGTGATGGCATGTTTGATACTATCGAAGGATTTTTGAGCTTGATCATCCCAAATGAACGAGATGGAGGTCGTTTTTTCCCCAAAATGCCCATAGGTGTTTTTTCTGAAAACGATTTTTCTCTCCAGGGTTAAATCCTGAATTTCCATTTTTGTTTTTGGGCTTTCCCACATTTTTCTAAACTGGTAGAAGCCCCATTTTGGACATCCCACTGAGGAAACGTTTTTCTTCATGCCCAACAATTGTGGTTTTTCTGTTATGTGCATTCCCTGTTTTGGTTTGAACCTGTGAGCAAGAGATTTGGAGTGGTAGTGGATAGAATTGGCTTGATAAACCTAGTGGGGGAAAATAACCTCTCAAGAAGATCAAGAGGGATGGCTACTCTTCTATGCACACCTGGGACACTCTAGAATTGGAAGGTATGGCCTGAGGGACTGTGAATTGGTGAAGGGAATACTTCCTTGAGTGGGGTGTGTAGGAATTGTGGGTGCTAAGATGGATGGATATTGTAGAGGTATCCATGGCTCTATGCTTGAGCTCACTAGCTTAGCAATTCTTCCTTTCCATTTCCTAGCAGCATGATAAACCCAATTGTAGATTGGCTTGGCTCATTTTGGTGTATGTTGGGCTATGTGTGAGTTTGTTGTTCCCTGGTTCCTTGTAGAAATCATGCCCAACTCGGGGGTGGTAGTTGCATCAAGAGATTGATAGCACAACTGGCCTATGGTTGGGAGGAACGTTGCAGTTGCATAGTTGGTTGCTCAACGACTACTCTGTTTCAAGATAAGTACTCTCATGTGTTAATTCTGTATTGTCTTAATTGATGAATGACTTGAATATCTTGTATGTATGATGGATGTGTAATGGAATTCAATTCTGCTGTGTTTTCAAATACTTATGTATTTTCCATATTTCCATCTCCTCTCTATATGCATGTTTGTATACTATATATGTGGCTAGATGTCCCCAAATCAGAGTCATGTTCTCCCCCATGCTGGTATGATGGGTGGGTATGTGACACTGTGTTAAATAATATAATTCTACATTTTCATTATTCATTCTTTCCATCAGTTAAATGTTTAGGCTTACAGTATTTTTATTTCACAAATTTTATTTGAAATAACAGCTGCAAATAATTTATTTCTTAAGTACACATAATTAATTTCTATTTCAAACAGTGCATAATTATTTTGCACAAATCCTTATGTACAGCTTTGCATTCTTTTCCTTAACATTATTTATTTATTTATCTAACAACTGTAGCTAAATCCCATTCACATTTAACATTGGATTTGAAAGACCCTATCTTATGTTTTTATTATTTTCCATGGTTATCACAACTAGTAAAACAAAGAATCATTATTTCTTTTATCCAAACAGAGTTTTCATCGACCAAATTTAGAAGTATCAACATCCACCTCTCAGATTTTAGAATTTCGCTAAGGTTAAAACATTTATAGTCAATATCAAAACACAAAAACAGATACAACCTCATTACACAGTTACAATTAGAAGACAATGGCTCTCGACCAATACTTAAAAACCAACAGAAAAGAATAACAACGAGAAGCCCACGACTCTATACATTTAGACACAAAAGCGATTATCATTTACATTCTTAAAGATTGAAATCAAGGGCATCTCGGTAGTATCATGAGTCTACATTATCACTTTCAATTGAAAAACTATTACACAGTAAACCCTATGCTTAGCTGCTGTAGATTTCGACCCTACGAAACTAAAAATTTAAATGCCATAACAATTGAACAATCCCAAGAACCCACTTAAGGGTTTAAACATTTTAATACAGATCCAAACCCTAAGATATCGAGATTTACTTAAGATACATAGTGGCATAACGTTAAAAGCATCAAATGCATACAAACCAGAGCCCAGCTCTTGACACGAAAACAAATACAATAAAGTGGGTAAACAAGTTATCGCATTGTCATTTACATAGTAGAATGCAAATATTAAGCTTCGCTTCTTACACATAAAGTAGCTCACAGTATCATCATTTACGAACACAGGTTGAATGAAACATAAATCCTTCTTTTATCGAGAAACAGTAGCAGGGTGAAACCCTTCCTAAGTATTTTCTTAAGAATTTTACAATAGAAAAACAAACACTACTGAAAACAATGACAAATGGGTCGAGGGTTTCATCCTCCCCAAAACTGTCAAAACAAGCTCACAAGTATTTCGACGAAGGTCACCCTCGAAGCCCAAGCAAACACAGAGTCTCGGCAAAGAACACAGTAAAGACCCAATAGCCATCTAACCGGAGTAACGAGTAACCACCGAAGCTTACCGGTCTTTTAGCAGTTTCCAGCTACCAAACACTTGAGCTGAGAAGCCATCGACATCGAAGGTACCTACCATTCGAAATACAATAGTGGTCAAAACAAGTTTTACAAAGATTATTGAATACAAATTAGCAGTAACTGAACTCTCAAAAATAGAATGGAGATATAGGTTTTCGAATCGAGATCCATTACCTTTAAGAATTTCACCAAAGCCGAACGCCAAGACTGTGCTTACTGGATCTATTCTCCACCATAGAATACAAAGAAGTAAGAAAAACAACTCTGGAAAACCACCTTTGAACAGGCATGGAAAGCCGAGTGTCGAACCAACTACCACTAAGAATTTATCACACACCTTGGAACTGACATTACAAAACTGCTACTGTAAAATGATTCAATGTCTCGGATCTTAAACTACTAACACGGTTTCGAACCTTGGGCACTCCACAAAATACAGTTATCAAAAACCCTGAAGGCTCTCGGCCTGTCAGCCTCTCCTCAGAGCCACAATGCCGAATGTCAAGGCAAACAATAACTCCATGAGCATAGTGGAGTTAGGGTTAGGACCCAAAGCCCAAAACCCTCGTTGGATCAACGGTGGAGATCACAAGAGAGTTGTCATGTAAAACCAAGCATCAACCACATTAATTGACCCATCATTACCATAACCACCGAGGAGCCAGCTCAGGTAACTCTTGAACCAAAACACTTACAGCTCATCACGAGACATGAGACATCTCCACACTATCACGTGCTTAAGCACCACGACGAGATCCATGGAGGTAATCCACTGTCTCGGCAATGGTGAGTATTAAATGCCAAGTAATCCCAAGTGCCTACCAGCACGATACATTAATGGTGTTGGTATCAAATATTTCATACCAACACATCGTAAAAATGTGACATTCGACTTGGTATTAACACCTTGTGGTAAGTCAAGGTAGAATCGAATGCATAGTTAGGAAAGCACAATATTATGTTGGGCACATAGATGCACACACATCACCATCTAGTTTTGTTCATAGGACCTTGTATATGGTTTGGCATATGCATATTTTAATATAGTATCAAAATTTCAAAGGAATTGTTTATAGTGCATAGGATAGCATTATATTATGACATGGATTTGCAATGAATAGCATTTAATCAATTCCTACATATAATTCCTTGGCTCTACATTATATATAAGGAAATTGCATATCAACATTGCATTCAATTATACTTAGCCATTATGTATAGACATTGGGTAATCTCCTTTTATACATCAAATAGAAACTCACAATGATATTATACATAGAGTTAAACTTGGTCTATGAATCCTATTCTTTTGTCTGGATGAATTAATATAGGTGAATACTGATATTTTGATTATTACAACTAACGTATGTCTAATTTTTACATACTAGGCTAACTGAAGATCTCACCAATATCACTTACGACATTATGTCTCTTAAATCATTAACACTTGTGAGACACGGAAAATTGTTTAGAACTCTTCGGTCACATGTCGTAAACATTATACCCGTAATCTGCGAAAATGACGAATTAAATACTTTAGCACGAATGCTAAGTAAGCCTCGGGGCATCTGTAGGACCCCTTCACCATCAACAAGAAGAAACAATAGTTAACACATATAAACTTATATCTTTAAAACATAAACAAAAGACTCTGAAAATGCAGTTGAGTAAGTCTAACATCAAAGCAAAATTGTTGAGCATCTAGTCACAGTGTTTCACTTACGACTAACAACAACATTTAGTACATCAAGCCAACATTTAGACATTTATGTTATTCCGCATAGTTAGATTTAGCATTAAAAGTTATATCTAAATTTTTTTAAATTTTTGTAAATTTTGGGATGTTACAATAGAAAAATTACTAAAAAGATTTACTTAATGGAAATTATATACGTTAATAATTACCTTAATGAATATATGCCAGTCATGAGTTTTAACACCGCCAAAATCACCTTTTTTGGTTAAGATATTTTGTATGTTCGACGAAAACCCCATCGGAAACCTTATTTTCTGAATGACCTCTTTTATAGCATTGCTTTGTTGCTCCATCAGTAACCATGGAAGACTAATATTTCGGTACCCATTTTCGACATTGGAAATAATTACACTTTGCAATGCGTGATTGGCTTTTGCAATGTCAATACAAATTTTTCCAATTTTATCTTTGTCATACCTTCCATCTAATGTCCGTGTAGTAAACGTATCCATTTACTAAGTTAACCGTGTCCGGTTAAGGGTTAATATTCGAATCCGACTCTCATATTGGATAATAAGTAAGAATAATATATTTGATTGATGATATAAAAGATGATATGTTACAATGATGGCCCTGCTTTAAATATGGCTCGGGCATTTGATGTTGAGGAGATGCCTCATTTCATAACCTAACTTTAGTTAACCTAATTATTAATTATTTAATTATTATCTTATTTTATATTCGTAGCATTGCCACTCTCTTAGAAAGGCTTTGTCCTCAAAGCCTTATAATGTTTCTGCATCATTTTATGTGGTGTCGTAGATGACGAAACATGTCGATACGAATTGCTAAGAGTCGAACATAACTTCTGATATGTTGACGGATCAATCCATCCCAAATTGATTTGTTGTGGACTGATGGGATTCCCTACTGATGTGTCATCAGGAGATTTGATCACATTAGTACCATTATCTTTCGACATTTCCCACTTTTTCAAATATCAGTTTTTATGGTTGGGGTGTCGATAGGGAACTTTCACGATGTCATTTTTGTTTACGAATGTCGCCTTTAGAGCATTGATCTAAGTTGGAAGTTGTATTTTCGTCTCTTGAGGATTTAAGTTTTTGTTCTGTATCTTTTCCAACTTGTTTTCTAACTGCCTATTATCATTTTGAAACTTCTTAATCAATTCGACTTGCGATTTTCTGTCATCTTCAAATGTCTTAAGTTGTTCCTTAAGATCTTCATTATGACTTCTGATACAACTATTTTCTTCCTTCTTGTCTAGAAGTTTCCCTTCAATGTCGTCCATAGATTGTTCTATCTTTCGGCTATTTTTCAACTTCTTAATTTTTGTGACTAGTATCTTGTTATGATTTCTTAGTCTAAAAATTTCTTCAGCATTGTTAGATAATGCTTTATTACTCTTAGCGATCTCTGACTTATGTGTCTTTTTAGAGTCGTCATTTTGTTGTTGAAGAACTTTTATCTGTTGTTGACATTGGCCGACCTCTGATTCTTGACTTTCTAATTTATGTCGTAACTACATTAGTTCTTCATCTTTGTCGCTAACGATTTTGTTCAAGCGTATTATTTCTGCTTTGTAATTATTTATTTCCTTCTTTATATCTTGATTTCCTAACCTCTGATTGAATTTATTTTTGGCTTTTAATTCATCAATTTGCGCATACAATTTTTCTATATGCCTTTCCTGGTCAGAGATTTTTATTTCATTATACCTTTCTTGTAATTCAATTCTTATTTCTGAACTGTTATTTATGTCGCGCAATTCTTCATTGTCTTTTCGATAACGTTTTAACGTGGCTTCTAATTTTTCTCGCAAATCGGCTTCCATGGTTTCTGACTTTTTCGACAGTGGGATGATATTCTTTGATTTCTTTGATGATAACACGTTTGGACTTCTTGATAAGCCTTCCTTTTTTTATCGTTTGATTTTTGTTTTGTTCTCCAAATAGTTCTTATTCAAAAGGATTTTTTTTCTTTGATAATAATAATTATTATTAAAATTTAATAATAATAATATTATTAATATTTTTTTACAATAATAATTATTAATTAATTAATTAATATTAATATTATTAATATTTTATAAAATATATATTTAATATATAGTTTTTTTTTCAAAAATTAAAAATATTCAAACAAATATAATAATAATATTATAATGTTTAAATTTATTTTTTTAAAGGATTAGGGTTTTGATGGCAGGGCGGAGTAGGGATGACGGTCGAGGAGAAGGCGGAAGTTGTAGGTTGAAGTGGAGGGAATTATAGATCGAGGGGATGGGGGGAGGTCGGGATGACGCACAGGGAGGAGGCGTAGGTAGGAAGTAGGAGCGCAGGAGCAGGATGCGTCCGAGAGGAGGGAGAGGGTACCGAAAGTTGGAGGGGGTGGCTTGCGTGTTGGGTGGAGGCGTGAAGCAGGAAGGGAACGTGAGGGAGGAGCGTGGAGATGGCCATGTGCAGGGAGGGAGGTGGGGCCGGGGATGGATAGAGCCGAGGTTGGTGGAGAGGGGAATCTGCGTAGGTGGCTGGGGCGTGGCATGGAGAGTTATGGTAGCGGTGGGAGGAGGAGATGGGAAGTGGTGCAGGAAATGACGAGGGTGTGTAAAGGTGGATGCAGGTGGCACAGGAGGTCGTGGCAGGAGGGATAGGGGGCTGCGGGGAGGAAGGATAAGTGGAGGGAGTTGTGCGAAGTGGAAGGGGAGGCATTGAAAAAATGCGAAGGGAGGAGAGTTGAATGGGGAGGAGGTGGTGGCGAGTGCAGAAGGAGAAGAGAGATGATGCAGTTAATTGGGGTGAGATGGAAGATGCCGAAATGGTGGGATGAGGAGCCGAATCTGAGCTCAATATGTTGGGAAGGCGGCGTAAGGGAGATGGCGGGAGGAGCTGTGGTGGAGATGGTGAGATTTCAGGGAAACTCTGTAGTATGACCACAAGCCAAGAAAAATCAGACAAAGTCTGAGGATATGGCCAAGGGCCAGATCAGCCAACGAGGCTCTGATACCAAATGCAGTGAATGTATTCGTTCACTAAGTTAACCATGTCCGGTTAAGAGTTAATAGTTGAATCCGACTCTCATATTGTATAATAAGTAAGAATAATATATTTGATTGATGATATAAAAGATGATATGTTACAATGATGGCCTTGCTTTAAATATGGCTCGGGCATTTGATGTTGAGGAGACGCCTCATTTCATAACCTATCTTTAGTTAACCTAATTATTAATTATTTAATTATTATCTTATTTTATATTCGTAGCAGTCCGCCATATCATTTCTGTTACATTCTTCCCGATATGCCTTATATCAAACAAATGAGCTATTTGTAGGTGCTCGTAGTAAGGCAACCTATTGAATTGTATGGGATAACTCTTCATTCCTCGTGGAATCCCATTCATGCCTTAAATACATTCATTAAACATAAACGAAAACACATTAACAATAATTCATGAAACCCATGGTAGAGAAAATTCAGTAAAAATATAAAAATCATAATATTACATGAACATATTATATGCTACATATACAATTTGCATGCCTTGACGATTTCTGTTATATTCCAACTTCCATAGGTGAGGTGTCATTCTTTGTGGTTTATTTCCATTCTCTTATTTACCATTGAATTTTGTTTTTTCGATAGTTTGGTACCTATGCTTCTTAGGGAGGAAGTGCCTTTAGTCATCGAACACCTCCTAGGACCACATACTGGACATGCAAATTTTCCCTTTGTTTGAAGACCTGCAAGATATATGTATTAATGTTACAGTATCAAAAGATTATTAATTTAAAAAAAAAATTGCATGTTTTTTAGCTTAAAAACATATAATTTTAACGACGTGCAACATAAAGTTACATACCCCAAAAATGTGTTAACCCAGGAGCGTCCTGAATCGTCCATGCAAGTATTCCATGGAACTGAAATTGTTTCTGCCCTATTGGTTTGGATATGTCATACATAGTGATTCCAGTCCATAACTTCAATAGCTCATCGAAAAGAAGCTCAATATATACATTCATATCTTTAACTTGGTACTTACCTAATTGATCAATAAACATACAATATTGCTATTTAGTTATCTATCCCAATATATAAAAGGTGTTCGCATGCAACAATTAAACAAATAACTTAATGAAATAATATAATTACTTAAAAAAAAATACCTGGAATAAACATTTCCACATTGTGTGCTCTTTCTTAATCGTCATCCAAGGAGGTAGGTTATTGTTTATGACGAAAACAGGCCACACTGAGTAAGTAGAATGAAGCTCAACAAATGGATCGAAACCATCATCTTCCAATGAAAGTCTAACATTACAAAGTTCATCTTTAAAAATTGGCCAATTTTCTTCGATGTTCTTCAATGTAGAACCATCTGCAAGCATTCGAAGAACACCATCTTCACTTTTGTTCTTCGCATGGTAATCCATAAACTGTGCTATACTTTGGCAACTGAATAGTCGTTGGAAACATGGAATTATGGGAATATAACGAAGAACTTTGCGAGGGACCTCTTTTGTTACTTGATCAGTTCGATATGTACTAATTTCACATTGTGGGCATTTGTTTTCTGATGCATACTGCCCATAATATATAATATGATCATTAGGACATGCATCAATAGATTGATACTCCACTCCAATTTCTTTCATAATCAAGAATACCTCTCGACTTGTGCGTGGTAAATTATTTGATGGTGGTAATAGAAATTCACCCAACAATCTGCAACATTGACAAAAAATGAAATGTAAACAATATACGTCATAAATATTTCATAGGGCTAATTTCCAAATTAATTAAAACTAAAAATAGAGGAAAATAATCAGCTATGCATACCTTAGGAGCTATGTGAAACAAGTGTTTGATAAACCATTCAAAACCTTCAAGTTCACCAACAACAATATAGCAGATAGAATATTGGTTGTTGAGCCTTCATAAAGAGGTTCTTGGGACTTCTCGAGTAGAGGAACATCATTAATATCATGGAGTTTATCCTCATCCAATGGAGCAAATGTGTCTTGGAGCAATCTATTTATCTCATCTTCACCATTAGTATCAATAACATCATCTTCGTCCATAGGATCATTAAGAACTCGATATTCAATAGCATGATCTCCATGCTCGTCGCCTTAAAAGTAGTATTTCTACTATTATGTGGCAAATAGCTCTTTGGCGATCGACATCTTGGGGGCATTGTATTTATATTTATAAACAATGCAATAACATTAGTGTATAATATACAACACATATCTTTAAAATGATAAAAAAATTGTGAATACAATATCGGTACTATTACAAGAAGTACATTATGTAATGAATAACATCTTACCAAGGGATGATATTCATACCCCCCTTCAACATGCCCCTTCTCCTTACAATGGTTTTCAGCTGTTGTTCTTAAAAGTCTTCTAGTTTGCAAATCTCTGCAATCATTGCAAGGGAAATAACACTTTCCATCACCCTTCGACTCCAATGCTGCCTTAATCTCAGCATACCTCCTATTGTTTTCTTCTCGAGTATATTTATTTGACACTCTGATAGCCTATAAGAACAAAAAAACTAATTAATCAATATATAACGAACTAAATCGAATAGAGTATATATATATATATATATATATATATATATATATATATATATATATATATATATATATATATATATATATTAAAGGAGACCGAAAACTAAAGGAGGTGATTAGAGGATTACCTAATCATGTGTAGAGGATTACCTAAGTAATTCCCTTGGATTACTACATGTTGTTCCAATAAGTATTGGCGTATGGTGGGTAATGGCTATTCACTCTACATAACATGAATTTATATATTTCCTTAAAAAAGGGGCTAAGGAATTGTGTTAATGATGTCACAAATTAGGAATTCACATATTACTTCAATGCATGTGTTGGTATATTAATAGATATGGTGTTTCCTTATAAAGTAATGAATTGTTATCTAAATGTCCAAGCGGGTTAGTATGTTGGGTTGTAAGTGTATTTGTGCAAGGAGTTGTTACACCATTTTTCCAAGTGGTAATACCCACAGGATAATAAGTGGTGAATTGGTTCCCTACATTGGTTTATAATTATTAATTGCAATAAAGTCTACATTATGGTGCCAATGGATCTAATGTAGAAGAAATTGAGGGGTCGGTAATATTGTTCATGTTCGTTATACTAGAGATTAAAAGGTTTCAACACATTGACATGATATTGTAAAATGGGATTATGAATATATATATAGACCCTTAAAGTTTGAAAGGATTGTCAAATGGGATTATGAATATAGATGATAATGTCGATATTGTCAAATGACTATCAAAGTTTGAAAGGATACACCATTGTGGTCTCATTGGTTATCTATGAGGGGGCTAGTTAAATCTAATTATATAGTGTATTTGAAATCTACGATGATGGTCATGATGTTAACATTCCAATTTTAGTACTAACATTGGAAATGATATTAATTACATGGTTTATTCTAGGATTTTCTTGAAGTCATAACAATTTATGAATCCATAAGATGCATAATCCAAAATTTCATTGAAATAGTTAATTTTAAATCTATCTTGTTTGGAGATATCCTTGCTATTATTTTTTATTCACCTAGATAGAACCAAAGGCTACCAATAAAAAACATAGAAGGAGCAAAAAAAAACATTTTAACACAAACCACCATTTAAAAAATTACATTTTAACACAAATGACAATTTATAAAATTACATTTTGACACAAAAATCCAAAACTATATAAACATTGATCTATCTATTGCATTAAATCCCTAGTTGGAACACAAAGGGCGCGGCCACAAAAAAGACTAGTTCATTTCAGTCAAATTAACCTGGAAAACGAAGGAGATAAAAAATTCGATGTGTCAAACTAGTACCGGAATCTTGAAATCGCAGAACGAAAAACCAATAGAAAGATCGCTGCAACTATAGAAAATGATTTGTGAAAATATGACTTAAGAACATGTATTTATAGATCAATGAGGGTCGCAGTTCTTGCGAAAATGCACAACGATTAAATTTCAAAAAAACAAAAAGTCAATGACCGTTAAAAAGTAAAAAAAAAATGTTCTTGCCTCGACCTTCATCTCCATAGCGACGCAACCAATGTATGTCTATATAGTGATGAACATCCATAGCTATAGCGACGTTATGGAGGATGTGTCATTATATCAATGATCGTCAGGGACAAGATCATGTTTTTTCAAAAACTTTAACTGTTTTTCCATGAAAAATTCGATTTTAACTTATTCGTGGGAAACTGTCGTGGGACTTTTGAGCCATATGTAGTAGTGTGTGTGAACTTAGTTGTCAATTTTGGTGCATTTTATGTTTATGCACCATACACATGCATTTCTTAAAATTATAGCCCTCGAATCTTATTTTAGGGCCTACTGAGGCCTATGTTCCTACCCCCTACCATCTATATGCTTCCATGACCCAATCCTAGTACTAAGAACCTTCTAATGGAGCCCATACCCCCTCTTAGAGGCCATAGATACCACCAAAGGCTCAAACACCTGGATACTGGGTATTTAAAACCTCATAGTGGCATCAATATACCCACTTCAAGTCCATGGATACCCTGGAAAGGTTCCCTGAGATGGCTCAACATGTCGTTCATGGATTTAGATGTATCTTTACTTACTTCGGGACCTAAGGCCGAAGTTTAATCCCTTGACCATGTTTAAATCCCCAGTACCATGCATACATAGTGCACAATATTTTTTAAAGTTGCCCATATCCCCATTTGAAGGCCATAAATACCCTCAAGAAGTCATCTATGGTGGTTCAAGGCATCATTCCAAGACTATGATCCCTATAGTAGTATTTATACGAGCCTAATTCTCGATATTCCTTCTCTAAACGTGGTTAACACCCAAGAACCCATCCCTTGTGCTCACAAACTAATAATGGTACCAATATCCAGCCTTGAAGGTCAAGGATACAATCAAGAGATGGTGTGCGGTGGTTCCTGGTGAGATTCTTAGTCCTAGATGCTTGGAAGCTTCTTTTAGGGCCTACTAAGGCCTATGTTCCTACCCCCTACCTTGTCTATGCTTCCATGACCCAATCCTAGTATTAAAAACCTTCTAATGGATCCCATAGCCCCTCTCAGAGGCCATAGATCCCACCAAAGGATTGAGCACCTGGATATTGGGTATTGAAAACCTCCTAGTGGCACCAATATACCCACGTCAAGTCCATTGATACCCTGGAAAGGTCCTCTGTGATGGCTTGATGTGTCGTTCATGGATTTAGATGTATATTTACTTCCTTTGGGACCTAAGGCCCAAGTTTACTCACTTGACTGTGTTTAAAACCTCAGTACCATGAATACCTAGTGCAATTTTTTTTGAATGTTGCCCATGTCCTCATTTGGATGCCATAAATACCCTCAAGAATTCATTTATGGTGGTTCAAGGCATCATTCCAATACCATGAGCCCTATAGTGTTCTTTTTAAGAGCCTATTGCCCAAGCTTCCTTCACCAACCATGGTTAACACCCGGGCACCCATCCCTGGTGCTCACCAACCAATAATGGTACCCATATCAACCTTCAAAGGTCAATGATATACTCAAGAGATGGTGTGTGGTGGTTCCTGGTGACATTCTTAGTCCTAGATGCTTGGAAGCTTCTTTTACGGCCTACTAAGGCCTATTTTCCTACCCCCTACCATGTCTATGTTTCCATGGCACAATCCTAACTTACAAAAAAACTTCTTATAGAGCCCATATCCCTTCTCAGAGGCCATAGATTCCGTAGAAAGTTCTTGTTTGGTGCTTTAAGGTCTTGTCCATGTCCATTGACCCCTAGAAGCCACCTTTAGGGCATAAGGCCCAAGTTTCATCCACCAGCCATGGTCAAGTCACCATAACCTATACCAAGTGCTCAAAACATCCCTATGGTTCCCATATCCTAACTTAGAGGTAGATTATACTCTCAAGAAACGATAGGTGGCGGTCTAAGGCATTATTCTTCGAGTTGGATGCCTAAAAGCATAATTTAAGTCACAAGGGTTGGGTTTCCTCCCTTGAAAATGTCCATGGTGCCATGACCCATCCTTGGTGCTAAAACACCTTCTAATGGTGCTCGTATTTCCATTGAAAGACAAATATTACATAAATAACTCATGTGTGGTGGTTTTGAGGCCTTGTTGATGGATTTTGAGCCCTAGGAGCTAATTTTTGGGCCTAATGATTGAGTTCCATTGCTTAACCTTGATCCAAACCTTGAGATCATTTCCTAGTTCACCAAAAAAACTAATGGTGCTAATATGCTAAATCAAAGGTGAAGACTTCTTTTGGGAGGTCATGTATGTAGTTACAAGGCATTTTTTTGGCTCTGGATGTGCAAAATTATCCTTTAGGAGCTAATGCCTAGGTTTCCTCCCATCACCTTCTTGAGGGCCCCATGACTCATACCTTATGCTCGGAAACTCATAATGGTGCCCATATCCCCTTAGGAGGTCATTATTTAGGTTTGAGGCATCGATCTTGAGCCTAGATTTCTATCATATTAATTAGGGCATAAGGCATGAATTTTCTCTCTCAACCATGTCTAAGACCCTCAGACCTATACTTGGTGATCATACATTCCCAATATCATTAGTATCGCTACTCATAGCGAAGGATATGATTGAGAGGTCGTGTGTAGTGGACTAAGGCATTGTTCTTGAACTTGGATGATTACATTCTTATTTTAGGGATTGAATCCAAGGTTCCATCCCTCAACCATGTATAGGGCCCAAAGACCCATACTTAGAATCCAATACATTAGAATGGCCACACTGATATTCATACTTGGAATCAAGGCTAGCGTCAAGAAATCCTATGTTATGGATTTAGGTTTTATTCATGGAAACATATGACTAAATCTCCTAACCCTTGTGGTTAAGGAGAGAGGGGGTGAGGGAGCGAGGAGGGATTGAGTGGAGTGGAAGAGAGAGGGGGGATTGGGTGGATAGGAAGAGAGAGGGAGGTGGGATTATAGAGAGGGAGGGGGCTTTAGGGAGAAGAAGAAAAATAAAATGAGGGTATCAAACAACGTGTGCGCGCAAGTGCACACCAGTACATGTGTGCACATTTGCATGTATGTGTGTATAATTTCAATATTTTTTGGTGCCCTTGAAAGTTTGGTACTAGGTTCAGATTGCCAAACCTTGAGGCTTGGACCGAGTTATAGAAAAACACACCAATTTATGTAACTTCATGTTTTTCACCCTTCATTCTGCATATGCTCCACTTGTACACTATTGATGAAACTACACACACTTCTCGAGCTCTGTGTGCATGTTCTAACTATATATATTTTGAATAAATCTGTTATTGTTTTCTATTTTTAATTCATTTTTAATTGCACTCATGCCAAATTTGTATAAAACATAGGTCGTTTATTTCAGCTATAACTTTTGAGTGGCTTAGCTATTTCGAAAATGGAAAAGAACCCGCACAAGAGTACAAGAATACCTAAAATCTAAAAAAAAGTTGATTGATTATGTCAGGACCATGATAGGGTGGATCAACGCTTGACCATGTCATTTTAGGGATTCACTAAATTTCTTAATTTAAAAAAATATAAAATTAACTTTTAAAATTTTGGAAAAATAGTACTGCACAAGATCCGCTTGTTGTTTATGCCTCTACATATTGTTTTCCACATAGTTTGACAATTTACATAACAAACCGGTGGACCAACGTGAACATATGCATTATGTTTTAGAGAAAAAATAACATACCAATCTTAGAATAATGACATTTTGGGGTTGTTATACCACTTTTCCATAAATAAAAGTTATATATTCCGGAAGGTGATCCGATTTTCTACCTTTAATCTTTTTACACCTAATTCTAAATTTTTTTGTAGGTACCTCTAATAATTCATTTTAATGATCAGATTTATGTTTTCCAGCATGCCATTGCAACTAATTCATCATAAGTGGGTATCATTACCTTGCACTAGCCCTTATGTAATCTAGCCATACCTTGAGAATCGCAGGTGTTGGCATAAAAAAAAATAGGGTGTTTGAACGAATCGTGGTTATGGAATCTATAATGTCTTTGTCAAAGTGACAAACATGAAATATAATGGTTGGAATATATGGGAATACCATTACCCTAAATAGGTGTATGGTAGGATCCAACTTTAGATTGATACCCATGCAATATATTAGTGAAGATATTTTTATAATAATGGGTTTGATAGAGGTGGAAATAACATAGATATATCATTGTTATGTCCTTTGGGCTTAAGGTGATGCAAAAAATTAGGACTTATGTGACTTATGTGACTTATGTTTTGGTCCAATGTCAAGTCCAAAATATAAACAAGTGTTCTTTGTGGTGATAGGGCCAGCTAATAAGGAGATGGTGTAAACATGGACAAAGTCTAGATAATGGATTTGGGGTGGAGGTCTCTTATAAACTTTAAGCAACAATGAGCCTTTGAAAATGTCAAGAGAAATGTCCATTGGTGTTGGGATAAAGGTAATTCCTATGAAGATGGGTAAAATATTAAATTTATATTCAAAGAAGATTTGGTTTGTATCAATGAAGTTTATCAATGATGAAAATTTTCCCTTCATGAGGAGTTTTCATACTATAGAAGAGTAATGATCCAATAAAATTCATGGAATACATGTAACTACAACTAAAAAATATATTGTAATCTAGTGTAAAATCTACAACTTTGATGTCAATCAAAACAATTTTACCCTTACCTCAATGGGAACATTTTCATAAATCCCTAAAGGAAGTGAAATCCATCCATTGTAGGAACATAGAGTAATTGTAGATGGGCTTGACTATGAAGATCCTAACTTCTTCTAAATTGATGCTGACATGATGCAATTTAGCATTCCTTCATCCATTATGCAATGATGAATAAGGAGGTTTATAATAGTGATTTTTATTTAGAAGGATAGGGATAGTAGATAGTAAGATTCTATGTTATCCAAGAGGAAAGTCACTAGTTTAGACTTCAAAGGGTCTATGGTTCCTATGGTGAATAATTTTCCTAACAAGATAAAGTCTAAAGGACATACAATGTTGGATCCTACCATACATGTGGTTCACTAGGTTATTACATGTGTGTAGATCATAATTACATGTGTGTGTACATGCGTGTTATTTTTTTTTATTGCATTCTTGTTGTTACATTAAGAAGAATACGAACAAAGTATCTCCCTTTTGTTCGTACTTAGCCTCTTAGGATTTCATAAAAAAGTACTCATCTCCAAGCATGCTCTCATTCATATGATATGCCATTTTTTGAATACTCCAAACTAGAGGAAGATCAACCATCATTTAGTGGGCCCATTCACATACTCCAATCCATTTCCAATACTCACCCTCATGTCCTTAATTCCTATTTTAAGTGAACGCCACACAATCCACATGAAAAGGTTTCCCACAATTACAATATTGTGGAAGATCGAGCTACATCTCTTGTTGCTATGTCAACATTTTGCATGCTTTAAAATTTATCTTCTAAGACAAAGGATTCACCTTGGGAACCATAGACCCTTTATATTTTTAGTTAATTAATTTCCACTTCAATAACATAGAATCACATTGTCCCCTATCCCTATCCTTCCAAATACCAATCATTATTATAAACCTCCTCGTTCATCATTACATAATGGATGAAGGGATTCCAAATTGCATCATGCCATCATCAAATCAAAAGAAGTTGGATCTTCATAGTCAATTCCATCTATAGTTACTCTCTATGCCTATGATGGATGCCCTTCCCTTCTTAGGGATTTACCAAAATGTTTCCATTGAGATAAAGGGAAAATTTGTTTTGATTGACATCAAAGTTGTAGATTTTGCACTAGGTTACAATATCTTTTTAAGATATAGTTAGATATATCCCATGAAGGTCATTGCATCATTAATCTTCTGCACTATGAAAATACCCATGAAGGAAAAATTTTCACCATTGATCAACTTCGATACTATGATCTAAACTCTTCTTTCAATATAAATAATAGTTTGCAATCACTTGCACTTTGCAAGCAATATCTTGAAGTTTGGTTTGATTTTCATCTCCCATGTTCCGGATATCATTACGAATATCAAATACCTTCCCGTTATGGTGACCATCTGTTGTGCTAAAGCTTGATTGCTAATTTCCATGCCCTGGTCTCTATGTAAACCACCACAACGGGATGAATCACATTGGTTCTGTCTCACCATTATAACTCCATTACTCAACACATCGACAAAGATCGACAAAGAAACCTTTACAAATGTCCATACCTCAAGAGCTTGGTAAATTATGGTGAGTCCGCTCTCTCCAAAGGATGTTCAAACCATACAAAACCAACATGAATGCACCCAGTATCATCTTCGTAATGATCAAGTGCAAATTAATTGTGGACATACTAGCTTGCATTGATAGAGGGGTGGTGGATTAAATGCAAATAGTCCTCGATTCTCGATTCTTTGCCATGTGAAGGCCCATCCCATCATGGTCGTCACTTTGAATCCGACGATTAGTGACCCATGTGGGAATATTATGATTATTATAACATAAATTAAGAAATGAAATAAAACAAAATTATCAAGCTTTTAAAAATTTATAATAACACTGGTGTCCTAACTAAATCATTTATATAGAAAGAAATAATAAGTAGAGAATGACAATAAGTAGATAAATAAAATATAATATATAGAAACTTGTGGATAATGTTGGAAACAATTTTTTGCTTATCTTCCCATCATTGTCATGGTTTAGGTTTAGGTTGGCTCGTCACTTTCAATTTTTTTTTAAATCGTTAATCTTACTAATATTTTGACATTCTGAACTTAAATTTGGCGTTTTGTCATATATGCATTGTTCTCCTTTATTCTAACCTCATTGTTCAATTTCACACACAAGTTTTTTCATATGAACATGGGATCATGCACATGTCTTTCTCATTAGTGTGATCCTTAATGGATTTGAGCAAGTTATTGATTGTGATTAGGGGTTTTAATCTTTAGTTTTAATGTTTTTCTTTTTTAAAATCTAAGTGATTTTTTTCCTAGTCCTTTGAGTCTTTTGAATGGATACTGGGAAAACCTATAAATTTATTAGGTGTATTACTTATTTATAGGATAAATAAATAATAATAATATATCTTAACTAAAAAAAACAAAAATATAAATATCTTTTTATATGAGAGAGAGAGAGAGTTGATATCTACATTTAATATAGAAAGAGAGATACACAATTTACACATAAATAAAACATTAGATACATGGACTGATTTTGTACTTTCTTAAATGCATTTCAAATTAAGTTGCATATGATAATGGTACTCGTTGAATTGAGAAGCAAACGGGGAATCATTGAACTCTTGTTGGGGATTGGGATTCAAAAATGTTTGTTTATTGTTCAATTTCAAGGCATCAATGAGGCAGGTGTTATAGTGTTGTTGTATGTGGAACATTATTAGTTGTCTCACTTATGTTTAGTCATGTAGGGATACTTTTAATTTGGAAGATTGAGAACAACCCCACTATCCTTTGTGGTTAGAGTTCCCTTCTTTCCATGTTTATTGATGACCTTTTGAAGACTTGCTTTCTAATAAGCTTGGAAAAGCATTGATCTTGAATGGACAACATAATACATTTTGATCTTCTAAAGAATAAGTTTATTCAAGCTCTTATTTTAGTCATGACAGTAGATAACTTTCCTCGGCAGAAGGTGCACTATTTGAATTTACCCAATACTTGCTATGCCCATTAAGCTCAAGACCACTTAATTCATGATTAACCACATTGTAAACTACAACTGATGACCTCTTTGGGTGAAAGTATTACAACATTGATTTCCTTAGCCAATAGGGCAGGGAATGAGTTGGTCCTTGCTAAGTGCTTAAGGACATTGGCACACAAGCCTAGATTGGTGAGCATTTGTCTAGTATGTTGCAGAGATCAAGAGGAAGTTCTAATGGGGAAGTGGCTTATGAGTCTCTCAATGATACTAAGTTTCCTTGCTCACAACTAGTGTGGAATCCTAACGCTAAACTTATGCTAGTTTCTTTTGCAAGTGTTTGTGATCAGATAATAATAAAATATTATAAATATGATATTTCCATATAAATCAATGCAAATATAAATATCTTAACAAAATCTATATATATATATAATTTATGAATTATGACTTTTATGAAAGAAATCACAAGAATCATGGCCAGTGGACCTGCTCACTCACGGAAGCAATGATTTTGTAAGCCAAACAGTCTAACAAGTCATGAATCAAGCAATAGTAAAATAAGCAAAGCAATCCATAGATTTCCTAAAAACAACGTGAAGAGATCCCCACAAGGTAGAAAAGTTGATAAGACTAGTCGTATATTGCTGAACATTTGGATTCGGCACCAATATGTCTTTGACGATCAGTGCCATTGAATACAATGGATTCATGCGAAGCTGATGGTATATATCCAATCAATCAATCCTTTGGTCGGTGCTTCTTTTAAATCAAAGAAATCAAGAGCCAAGATCAGCTGTGTAGACTAATCCCTTCACAACGATAGAAACTTTGAACCGAGCTAACCCTAATATTGAGTGGAAGAACGATTTGAATCTCATCTCTTCTTTACCATTATACGTCAACAGCGGCATCCGTGAAGCTATATGAATCACTCACTTCAAATATATGAATCACTCACTTCAAACATACGAACTGTGATTACTTATGTACAATTATCCCATCAGCTCCGTCATTTTTTCTCATTTTTCATTTCTAAATACTTCCAAAGCATTATCTTATGCAAATGGACCAGTACAGTGCAATGTACCTCCCTCTCAAGTCTATTATATCGTCGCTTTGCTAATATAATCTCTGATGCCCATCTGTTTCAATATCGTTCATTTTCTTTCTACTTTTGTCTCGTTTATACTTTCAGTGCAGATCTAAACTGATGCCAACATGATGTTATTTAGCATTTCTTCATCCATTGTGCAATGATGAATAAGGAGGTTTACAATAGTGATTTGTATTTAGAAGGCTAGGGATAGGGGACACTAAGATTCTATGTTATCAAAGTGGAAAGTCATTAGCTGAGAATTCAAAGGGTTTATGGTTCCTAAGGTGAATCATTTTCCTGACAAGATAAAGTGTAAAGGACATACAATATTGACAAAGTAGCATGCAATATTCATCCACGATATTGTAATTGTGGGAAACCCTTGCATGTGGATTGTGTCTTTCTCTTTAAAGGGGCATTAAGAACATGAGGGTGAGCATTGAGAATGGATTCAAGAATTCGAAAGGGTTAACTAAATGATGGTTGATATTCCTCTATTTTTGTGTATTGAAGGTGTGGCATCTCATATGCATGAGATCATGTTTGGAAATGACAATTGTTTTATACAAGGATGTGACCAATTTGGCATGATCATTGCTATTAACCTGATCCTTTGTACCCAATAACACTAGAATCTCACAAACAACATCAATTTGATCCAACCTTCCCCTCCCAATAATCCCAATATTTTGTTCCAAAAATGTAGGTTCCTAACCAACCCCCTCAACCATAACATAGCAAAGGAAAGAATACGAAAGGTAAAAATCATGGCTAGAATGCTCCCAATAACTAGAACCAAATTTAGGAGCAAGGGGGTAATCATTTTATTCTACCAAACAAAGCTATAGGAGCTTCTTGATCATTACCCACTAGATTTTGTTGGGGGTAGAATCCATAAAACTTGAAGTTACTACAAACAAGCATTCCTTAATGTAAAGTTAGCATTTGGAAGACCCCTTAGTGGTCACATCCATTGGAACTAAACTATTTAAGGGCAATGTTGTGTATAGTGTCCATAAGCCTTGTAAAGGGTGCAAGGAAGTTAGTCTTTAACTATGTGTTATTTATTTACTTAGCTAGTTTGTTGCTACCCATAACATTGTTTCGTTGACTACGATGATTGTCTACTTTTACCTAATTTCTATTGTAGTCAATCGTAGCATTCTATCTATGATTTATACCTTCATGTTCCCTTTGTTATATTGTGATTGGTGGTGTTGGTTATGAAGTTGGATTTTTTTGAAAAAAGGCTTGGCCAAAATATGCACTAATGAAGAAGTATGTAAAGATGGGGGAGGAAATGAAACATGTGGTAATATAAGTAAATTCCAATTATTTTCTTCTCAAGAGTGAGAATTTAGTCCTTGTAATAAATATTGTGTACTAGCCTATTGTTAATTGCGTTATTGATAATTTTTTTATCGCATTCTTATTGTTACATTAAGAAGAAGAAGAACATAGTATCTCCCTTTTTTTCTTACATAGCCCCTTAGATTTTCATCAAAAAATACTCACCTCCAAGCATGCTCTCATTCATACAATATGACATTGCTTAATACACCAAACTAGAGGAAGATCAACCATCATTTAGTGGGCCCTTTCACATATTCCAATCCATTGTCGATACTCACCCTCATGTCCCTAATTCCCATTTAAAGTGAACGTCACACAATCCACATGCAAAGGTTTCCCACAATTACAATATTATGGAAGATATAGCTACATCTCGTGTTTCCATGTCAACATTTTATGTCCTTTAGACTTTATCTTCTCAGACAAAGGATTCACCTTGGGAACCATAGACCCTTTAGATCCTTAGCTAATTAATTCCCACTTGGATAACATAGAATCACATTTTCCCCTATCCCTAGCCTTCCAAATACCAATCACTATTATAAACCTCCTAATTCATCATTCCATTATGGATGAAGGAATGGCAAATTGAATCATACCATCATCAATTCAAAAGAAGTTAGTATCTTCATAGTCAACCCCATCTTTAGTTACTCCCTGTGCCTATGATGAATGCCTTTTCCTTACTTTAGGAAGTTTACCAAAATGTTCCCATTGAGATAAAGGGAAAATTTGTTTTGGTTGACATCAAAGTTGTAGATTTTTCACTAGATTACTATATCTTTTCAAGTTATAGTTACATATATTCCATGAAGGTCATTGCATCATTAGTCTTCCACACTATGAAAATTCTTCATGAAGGGGAATTTTTCACCATTGATCAACTTCAATACTATGAACCAAATTTTTATTTAAATATAGATATTATTTTACCCATCATCATAGGCAATACCTTTTCTCCAACAACAATGGAAATTTTCCCCAACATTTTCAAAGAAAAGGACTCATTATTACTTAGAATTTATAAGAAACCTCCACAGTAAACCCATTTTACACCTTCTCATCATTAATTGCCCTATTATCACAAGTAACCCTTCTTTTTCTTTTGGACTTTACATTAACCCAAGACATAATTCACATAACTCCTCACTAGGTACCCTACCTCAAACACAAAAGACATAGCCATTTTCTATTTATATTATTTCATCCTCTATTAAACCCACTACTCTATAAATATAATCACTAATCGATAGCATGGATATCAATTGAAATTGGATCTTTCCATAAACCTCTCTAAGTAGCAGTATAATCGTATCTTCCAACCACTATAATTCATGATTGAAAATTTGATGAAGATATCATAAAGGTTATGGCCACTGATGTTCCTTGAGGCGATTTCCAACATCATTCATACTTTTTCCACAAAATCATCCTAAGTGGAAATTGGATTAGACCAATACATTGTTGAGGATAAGGAATTCACTAAAGATGGACAAGTTTTGATTGGTTCAAACACTATCTTCTATCCATTTACATGTTTAATCAAGAAAATGAATCCAACATCTGCAAAGCCATCACATAGTGAAAACAAAAGTGCATGAAATAAAGAAATAAAAAAATCGTGGCTTTAATCATACATCGTTTTGGGGTTTCTAATTGCAGTAAGATCAATAGAAATGAAGTTAAATTTTGATAATTAGTGACATTATTTCACTTTTCTCGAACATAATTGTGTCGAAGAGGTGCCTTCTACAGCTTAGTAGTGGGATGTGTAACTCCTTCATGTTCCATCAAATTAGATTGAAACATTTTCAACCCATATATATAAAACTATAAGTTAAAACACTTTCTCAACATGTACACTCTAAAAATGAGTTTGTAATTGGAGAGATTGATCCCTTAACCCTTAGTAAATCTCCTTTTAAGATAAATCTATACTAGTAGCAAGCAACATTTATGTAAACTATAGCTATAGATTTATCTAAAATCTTACCAATAGAAATACTAACCGATGCAATGATTTTTTAACCCAAACAGTTTAGCAACTCATCAATAAAGCAATCAATAAGGCAATAGTGAAACAGGCAATTCCATCCATAGATTTCTTAAAAACAACTTGAAATGATCCCCACAAGGTAAAAAAATTAGAAAAGACTCATATATTGACAAACATTTGGATTCGGTACCATTATGTCTTTGACGATCAGTACCATTGTTTTCTATGGATTCATGTGAAAGCTGCTGGTAGCAATCCAATCCATTCTTTGGCCGGTGCTTTCTCATCTCTTCTTTACTACTACACGTGAACAGCAGCATCTGTGAAGCTACATGAATCACTTACCAATCTGTCATCTCAACTGTGATTACTTACGTACAATTTTCATTCCAAATTCTTCAATTGTCACGTCAGCCCTGCCAAATTTTAACAATTTTCATTCCAAATTCTTCATTACAATTGTCACGTCAGCCCTATCTTACGCAAATTCACCAGCACAGTGCAATGCACCTTCCTCTCAAGTCTATTCTATCACCATTTTTCTATGTCTGCTGCACATTTGTTTCAATATCCTTCCATTTCTTTGTACTTTTGTCTCGTTTTTACTTTGCGTGCACGCTTTAATTTAGCATCTTCTCATGATATTTTTTTCATAAAGCTATCGCACAACCCAACATGAAATTTTATCTACGTTACACTTCAACATTTTCTTTAGCTTTCGAGGATGAATCTCCAAAACTTTACCCGAGTCAAATCTGAAAAATAGGACTCGTATGAATTCCAAGCCCTTTTAATTTTAATATAACGAAGGAGTTATGAAATTCGTCAGGATCCATCTTTCATGTATCAAACAGCTATTTATATAAATTGTCTTAATTAGTGACAAAAAAAAGGGTTGTGTATTGTCTTAAATCTTGTCTTTAAGTAAGTGTCTTAAATTATTTTCTTTAACTATTATCTTAAATGATTGTCTTAAACTGTTGTCTCTATAGAGACAATATATAATATCATCGGGACATCGCCCGAACTTCATGGATATAAGCTGAACACTTGGGCCTCCATGGGTGCATAGCGGAGGAATGGACTCGCTACACTTCGAGTCTCATGTGGTCAAATATACAACTGAGGGATAGGCTTGATGTTCTGGCCTGGTCCTGGGACATGGTTTTTGGATCGGTTTCGGCTTGTGCTGCATATTCTGCTTTGTTTGAGTGTGGACATGGACTCGCACAGTGGTGGCATGTTCTTATCTCGAGGTGGCATATTCCGCATAAGTTAAAATGTTTTCTATGGCTTATTTTTTACAATCGTATCCTAACTATGGACAATTTGATCAAACGGGGTTGGGTTGGTCCCAATCACTGTTCTTTATGCGGATCTGATGCGAAGTCTATAAACCACTTGTTCTTTTCTTGCTCCTTCTCTGCAGGTATTTGGGGTTTTGTCTGCTCATGGATCGGGCGTACTCCTCCATGGAACCTATTTGATTTTGTGGACAATGTACATTCCTGGGTTACGGCTGGCTCTGCTTTGTCTACCTTCCCTATCTTCATGGCTTAGGAAATATGGTGGGCTCGAAACATGAAAATTTTCCAGGGAAAGGAACCACTCCCGCAGTGGATTTGCTGTAAAGTTGTGGCTTCTTTCCGGGAAACCGATGGTGTTCTGGACTATACTGTTGTTTCGGGTACTCGCCAACCCCGTCTTGCTCCTTCGGATGTCCCGTCTTATCCGTGGGGTGCTTTCGATGGGGCCTCCCAATTTGGCTCTTTGATCAGTGGTGCTGGGGCGGTTGTGTATCTTTCGGGCTCTCATTGGTTGCAGATCTGGATGCATTGTGGTGTTGGTTCAAGCACTAAAAGTGAGCTCATTGCCCTTTGGTTATTACTTCATGTCTCTTTGGTGTGACAGATCCCGCTTTCTATGGTCAAGGGGGACTCTAATGTCATCATCTCTTGGGCCCGTCAGGAGTGCTCTTTGAAGATAATCCAGTTGGATTTCTGGTTGACTGACATTCGTCGCCTCATCAGCTGTTTTGGACACATTTCCTTTGTTCATGTCTTTCGGGAGTATAATGCTCTGGCTGATTGGCTCTCCAAATTGGTTTTATTTGTTCCGGAGGGTACTATTTTCGTGGAGGAATGGGCTGATGATCTTTTAGTGGACCGGTCATCACTTGCATTCTTCTGAGTATGTTTGGCTTATGGTTTCCTTTCTGTTATGATTGGCTATTGACTGTTTTCTCTTTGCAGATACTTGATGATGGTGTTTTCAGGGTTCTTAGTTGGAGGATGTTATGTTCCGGTTTCTAGTTTGTCATGTGGTTGTTTACTGGTATTATTTTGGACATTATCCTTTTTGTTAGAAGATTGACCCGCCGTAATTTGGTCAATCTCTTTTCATGTATTGTTATTTTGGTGTACTTTGGGATCTTTTGTTTTGGATGATCCTTGGGATCCTTATTGGCTCTTGCTGGTGCCATTGTATTCCACCATACTATTACCCGTATTAATAGTAAGTATTTTTTTCGTGTGAAAAAAAAGAAACAATATATAATACATCAATTATAAACCATATACAAAAAAAAACTTGTGTATTGTCTCAAATATTGTCTATAAGAAAGTGTCTTAAATTAAGACAATAAATAATTTATATAAAGAAACAATATATGAAAAAAATCCTTTTATTTCTAAAAAACATTATATAAAATAACGTATAAAGTTAATTGCTCATTATTAAGCTAAATCAATATTTAAATGTTATTTTCTTAAAAATAAACTACAACCTTCTGCTTCAGCATGTGCTCTCCCATTGAGTTAACAACCTTCAAAGAATTAGAAAAAGAATATTTAAAAATTAGAAAAAAAATAGATTGCAATAAATATTTACTTTATGACCCTATAATTTCATTTTTTGCGAGTTAAAAGATGTGAAAAAATATTCATTCTTTATTTGTGTATCCCATTCTTCATTGTGCGAATTATTGCTACATCTATGGGATGATGACGTCTATGCCCATCTACAACTTCCATGATTTCTTATTCTCATCATTTTTTTTAAAGTGGAATCTTAATCCTCTTAGATTTGCATGTGAAGCGAGCATTACATCAAAATCATTAGTTTTGTCTATTGTTTGCATGATGGGTTCCACCAAAATAATTTTGTAATTTCCACATACAATAGAATGCAACGGTCTAACAACATCCTCAACTAGCAAATTTAACTGTGATATGATATCTTTCATAAGTTAATTTCTCTGAGTCATTGAATAGTAAAAGCATAGCTTTTGGTTTGTTGATACTGTAATTGTATTGGCTTAGTGTCAAACTTTGCAATAATTTTACATTTTCCCAAAGTATATATCCATTTCAGTTTATGATGCTGATATTTTGTGGAATAAAATCCTTTCTATAACTCAATGCATTTAAGCATTTCCAATGGTAGATTAAGTTCAAAGGACTTGTAGGTTGGCCAGAATCCATTAATTAATATTGCAACAGACAACTCTATTACAGAATGCATATTTCAATAATTATTAAGGTATTATCAGAAAACTACAGAAATAACAGTCATTTAGAAGGTATTAGGAAATGCTTGCTAGAGCCACATGGAGAACAATGATCACATAGGAGAATTGAATTTCATATTTTAAATTAATACTTGTCTACTTATTTGGATTTATCTTATAAACAAAGACTCTAGATTTCTCCAAGCCAATAGTTTCAAGAAGAAACAAATAAATAGGCTTGATCATCCAACCAATACAATCTATGGCCATATCCCAGCTAGCTATGATGCTCATAAAATTCATTGTCTTGATCTGAAATAAACAAACCTCTGTTTCAAAATAAACTATTATAAGTCAACCTTACTTCAAGCATACCATCAAGATGAGGAAGTTAAAGGGGTTAATGTAAAAAAAAACAGACAACCACATAGAATCAAGTCTCCATGATATTACTCAAATTTAAATGAAACATTAACTTTTAAGTTAGTTTTTAAGCTAAATTAGACGAAAAAATTAAAGAACTACTACAGGGACTAGCTATAGCTTATACATATAGTTTTGTTGCAGATGACACACTGTGTAGCACACTCTCTGGATAATATTGCTCGAGTGTCTCCCCCCGCATGCATAGGATCAGACTGAAAAGGTGATTGAATGAGGCTGCTTGCATATAATCATCTACCATGAAGCAAATAAGAAAATGAGATTTCTCCCTGTCTGTAGGGGGTTCAAGTCGCATTCTCATTCAAGTAGTTCTTTCGTTGGCTCATCCATCCCATCCTTCGAGATACGAGATCTAAGCTGCTCATTTTTCTGGTCCTGCTGCTGGGGTAATCAATGGATTCATGCCTAGTTCATTCGTCAATATGATAATATGGTAGATCCAAAAGGAGATCTTCCTTGGGATCTTCCCAATAAAGAATGAAATACATCAAAGAGTAAGCTAAACTCTAGACCGTTTGCACCAAGAATCCGGCGATTTTTCCGGCGAAAATTTGGCTGAAATTGCTTAAATTACAGTTTTGGGTTGCTAGAATTGCATAATTGGGGTGCCCCAGGGGTAATCGAGGTCGCTTAATCCATTCCTGCAACCAAAATTGCAATTCAAGCAACCCAAATTGTAGTTTCAGCAATTTCCCCTTCGCCAGATTCCGGTGAAAATCGCCGATAAAGGTGCAAACGGTCTAGAGTTTAGCCCATTCCATAGATCAATAAGCTAATAGACGATGGGGGATCAATATAATTGCTAAAGATGAACTTCACAAAGTGGTGATGGTGAGAAAAAGTCATCGACAAATAATAAAAATTATCAACTCGTCTCTTTACACCTTGACTATGTAATAAGCATCACTGTAAAATCATGAAAATATGGCTTAAAGAATGGAGTTCACTATACAATCATGAAAAACAACCTACTCCAATGCAAAACATATAGGTAAAACTTTACCTCAAGAATGAAAGAATGCACCTCAGTTTTATTGTTCCATGGATCAATTTGATGTCAATTCCAACTTTTATTGTCCCATTGATATCATTTGCAATATTTCCAGGCAAAGGCAAATATTTTGATCATCGATTTCACTCCATGGATCTATGCAAGCATAGGCTGATGGCTTGGGAAAATATTCATGCAAAACCCCAATTCTATTTCCCCCCCTTATCAAATTTGTTTACAAGTAAGAAAACAAAAACAAAAACAAAAAAACAAAAAATATTCTTAAACATTTCTAAAAAAGATAAAAACAATCAGAGCAAGGAATTTGTTCTTGCATATATATGAGTGGTAAGTTTGTGGCTTTGAAAGTTTTCTTTATTGTATGAAAGAGAAGATTTATTTTTCTCCCGCACCATTAACATTCTTAGAAGAAAATACTGTTGATAGTAAAGTTCTCGAAGGTGACTTATTGTCTGAGGAAATGGAATTTAGGATCGGAAGAGGTCGTGGAAGAAGAGGTCGACCTATTGCAAATGTAGAGTTGAGAGAAGAGGTAAGAGCTCTGCATGCATAAATGCAAGATATGAAAGCTATCCATAGAAGAGATCCTGAAGTGGGTGATGTTAGTGAGACTGAGCAAGAAGCCACAACATAAGAAGAAAATGAAGAGGATGATGTTGCAGTAAAATTGTTGAATATAGCCATGGGAGCTAGTTCAAAATCCAGAACATAGGTAGCAGTTTATGATGGGAATCTGAATCCATAAGATTTAATTGATTGGACAAATTCTATGGATAATCATTTTGACTATGAGGAAACACCTACAGATAAAAAGGTGAAGTTTGCAGTCACAATACTGAAAGGCCATGCATTGTTATGGTGGGATGGCATACAAGCAAAAAGGAGCAAGAAGAACAAAGATCCCATAAGAAGTTGGGACAGGATGGTAGCTATGATGAAAGGAAAATTTTTGCCTAAAGATTATTAGCTTTCTTTGTATAGTTAAATGCAAAAATTGAGGCAAAGAATGATGACTGGAGTACACTGAGGATTTTTACAAGGTGAACATTAGAGTAGGATATGTTGAGGAAATCTCTGAGAAGACTGCAAGATACATAAATGGACTCAGACTAGAGATCCAAGATGAATTAAGTCTCTTATCACCAAGTAGTGTGGAAGAGACATATAAATGTGCCTTGAAGGTGGAAGAGAAGTTGAATAGGAAACAAAAATCCAGAAGAGGTAGAGGACAAGTCTACAGAGGCAGGGGACAACAAGTTGGAAGGAACATATCTACAACTCAGAAGAAAAAAGAAATTGGTTCATCCAATCAACAAGAACAATCCTCAAGAGGAAGAGGAAGAGATTCCAAAAGAAGAAGACCTTTCTATAGAGGTAGAGGAAGAGGGAGATTATTTGAAGTTATCTGCTATACATGTGGAAAGATAGGACATATGTCTTGGGAATGTCTTGAAATAGTGGAAGGATAGATAAATCTATAGATTGCTCAAGGTGAGAGAGAACCCAGAGAAAATGAACCAAGTTTCGAGGTTCCAGAGACATGAGAAGTTTTGTTGATGAGAAGAATTTTGTTGAATCCAAACAAAGAAGTCCAAGAACTGACATATAGGAAGAATTTGTTCAGGACAATGTGCAAGTCAAAAGGTAAGTGTTGTAAATTGGTTATTGATAATGGAAACACCGATAACTTGGTTTCTGTTGAAATGGTAGATAAATTAGGACTGCAGAGAATACCACATCCTACACCCTATAAATTTTCTTGGTTGCAGAAAGGACACCAATTGTTGGTAAGTGAATAGTGCAAAGTAGAGTTCCAGATTGGGAATTATAAGTACCAAGTCTTGTGTGATATTATGCCCATGGATGTTTGTCATGTATTGCTAGGTAGACCTTGGCAATATGATAGAGGAGTATTGTACAATGGCGAAGACAATACATACACTTTTGAAAAAGATGGAAGGAAACATACTCTTATGCCTTTGAAAGATGAACATACAAAGGTATAATCAAGCTCAAAGGTGTTGTTGCTGGATGAAAAAGAATTTCTGAAACATATCCAAGATGAAGAGGTAAGTTTTATGTTGTTTGTAAGCCTCAAGTTTTTTTGACAAACACTAAATTGGATGATTTTCCTGTTGAAGTTCATAAATTATTAGAATAGTATGTTGATATTGTTGTGGATGATTTACCAAATACATTACCACCAGTCAAGAGTATTAGTCATCTCATAGATTTTATTCTTGGTGTAAGTTTTCCAAATAAAGCAGCCTATAGATTGACTCCAACTGAGAATGAAGAGATTAGGAGACAAGTACATGAACTGTTAGACAAAGGGCTAGTCAGATAAAGTTTAAGTCCATGTGTTGTACCTACAGTTTTGAGCCCAAAGAAAGGAGGAGAGGGGAGAATGTGCACAGATTCTAGAGCCATAAATAAAATAACCATAAGGTATTGTTTTCCTTCACCAAGAATAGATGACTTGATTGATTGTCTGAGTGGTGCTAAATATTTTTCAAAAAATGATTTAAAGAGTGGATATTATCATATTAGGATAAGAGAAGGTGATTAATGGAAAACAACTTTTAAAACAAATGATGGATTATGAGTGGTTAGTTATGCATTTTGGTTTAACTAATGCACCAAGTACTTTTATGATATTGATGAATGAAGTCCTTAAGGAATTCATTGGGAAATTTGTTATTGAGTATCTGGATGATATTCTTATTTTTAGTAGAACAAAGGAATAACATGTCAGGCACTTAAATATGCTTTTGAAGAAATTACTTTAGGAGAAACTTTTGATAAACCTTAAGAAGTGTACTTTTATGCAAACATAACTGATTTATTTGGGATTTGTAATTTCACTAGAAGGATTGAAAATGGACCCTAAAAAAGTAAACACAATTAAAGAATGGCCAACTCCTAGGAATATATTTGAAGTCAGAAGTTTTCATGGGTTAGCTAGTTTTTATAGGAAGTTCATCAAGAATTTCAGTGGTATTTGTGCTCCAATGTTAGAAACTATAAAGAAGGAAAAATAACCATTCAAATGGACTAAAGCAGTAGACAAAGGGTTTAAATTGTTGAAAGAAAAGGTCACTGAAATTCCTATATTAGCTCTCCCATATTTTCATAAATGATTTCAGGTAAGGTGTGATGCAAGTGGAACAACTATTGGAGGTGTTCTTAGTGAGGATGATAAGCCAATTGTATACTTTAGTGAGAAATTG
The DNA here is from genome assembly GCA_027924585.1 of Larix kaempferi. Lineage (NCBI taxonomy): Eukaryota > Viridiplantae > Streptophyta > Pinopsida > Pinales > Pinaceae > Larix > Larix kaempferi. The sequence goes on from BSBM01000613.1 coordinate 10,942,271, forward strand.
AGTGAAGCAAAACAAAAATACTCCACTTATGACAAATATTTTTATGAAGTGATCCAGGCTTTGAAGAAATGGAGGCATTATTTATTTCCTAAAGAATTTGTTTTGTATTCTGACAATCATGCTTTGCAGTTTATAACTAAGCAGGGAAAAATGAATCAGAAACATGCTAAGTGGGTAGAATTCATGCAAAATTTACTTTTTTTCTTCAGAATATTAATGGAAGTGCTGACAAAGTTGCAGATGCTTTGAGCAGAAGATGTTTGTTTTTGTAGGAATTTCAAGATAATGTGTTGGGATTGGAACATCTCATGGAACTTTATCCAGAAGATGCAGATTTTAAGGAGGAATATGAAGCATGTTAGAATAGAGTACTTAGAGATCGAATTACATGGATGGATTTCATATTGCAAGAAGGCTTGTTATTCAAAGGGAGTAAATTGTGCATTCCAAATGGTTCCATGAGAGATAATTTGTTGCAAGAGAAGCATAGTGGAGGACTTGTCAGACACTTTGGTAATGACAAAACTTATGCTCAGTTAAGTAATTTTTATTTTTGGCCAAGAATGAGATTCGATGTTCAAAAATTTGTAGAGATGCAAAATTTGTCAACATGCAAAAGGGAGACAGAAGAACACATGGTTATATCTACCATTTCCAATTCCCGATAGGCCATGGGATGTTGTAAGTATGGATTTTGTTTTAGGACTACCTAGAACTCCAAGAGGACATGATTCTATTTTTGTTGTGGTAGATAGATTCTCTAAAATGGCACATTTCATACCTTGTTTTAAAACTAATGATGCATCTCATATTGCAACTCTATCTCTTAAAGAAGTAGTAAGATTACATGGTCTTACTACCATCATAGTTTTAGATAGGGACAATAAGTTTGTTGGAAATTTTTGGAGAAATTTGTGGAATAAATTGGGAACTAAAGTAAATTTTAGTTCAGCATACCACCCTCAGACTGATGGTCAAACAAAAGTTACAAATAGGAGTTTGGGAAATATATTGAGGATTTTGGTAAGTACTAATCCTAATCAATGGGATTTAGCTTTTCCATTGGCTGAATTTTCTTATAATGATTCACCTAACAGAAGTACAGGGTTTAGTCCTTTTAAAATTGTTTATGGATTACATCCAAGGGGAGTATTTGAGATCAAAGATTTAGGACAAATGGAGAAGAGGAGTGCAGAAGAGTATGTTACAACCATGCAAGCATTTCATGAACAGATAAAAGGAAAATTACAGGAAAACAACATCAAATATAAAAAAAGGTAGACCTGAAAAGAAGAGAAGTTAATATTGAGGAAGGTGATTTAGTATTGGCACATTTGAGGAAGGAGAGATTTACTAAGGGAACATATAATAAACTTAACTTAAGAAAATTGGTCCTTTTAAAAATTTAAGAAAATTTTCAGCCAATGCCTATGAAATTGAACTTCCAGTTGACATGGATACTTCTCATATATTTAATGTTGCAGATTTGTATCCTTATGTGGAGTCTGAAGCAGAGAAAACAACAAATGAACTTGATGCTGATACAGGACAACAGATTGATTGGCAAAAGTAGATACCTACAACCAAAGAAATACAGATGGAAAGGATTTTGGACACAAGAGTGCTGAAGAGGAAAAGAGGTCAAGAATACTATGAGTACTTAGTAAAGTGGAAGAATCACCTAGTAGAAGATACTACTTGGGTAACTCCAGCACTAATACAAAAAAGTGGCAGTACCGTGTTGAACAACTCATGGACATGAGTTCATGATTTCTTTTGTCCTAAGGAGCTTGATGCAGGAGCATAGGTTCCAAAACAAAAAGTAATTTCAAATTCAAAGATGTTTAAGGAGGGAGTTGGTTTCCTTAGAATTTGTTGATTTTCATTTAAATTAGAAGTTGTTGAAGGTTCTCGTATCCTTAGTTTGTAATAAATCCAAGAAAATGATTGTCTTATTTGGATAGTAGATTCAGGGGTTTGTTTGGATCAATAGGCAGGTTTTTAGGATCTGTTCTAAGTTTAGAAATCTGATCCAATTTGTGTGGATCTGCAAGGGGCATTTTCTCATGCATACGAGATGTTCTACCTTGCACACACTTCAATCCATTGTTAATACTCACCCTCATAATTCCCCTTTCAAGTGAAAATGACATAATCCACATGCGAAGGTTTCCCAAAATTACAATATTGAGGTTTATCTGGCTACATCTCATGTTTATATGTCAACATTTTATGTCCTTTAGGCTTAATATTCTTAGAAAAAGGATTCACCTTAGGATCCATACACCCATTCTATTCTTAGCTAATTAATTTCCACTTGGATGACATAGAATCTCAATGCCCCCTATCCCTATCCTTCCAAATACCAATAACTATTATAAACCTTCTCATCCATTAGCAAATTGAATCATGCCATCATCAATTCAAAATCAGTTAGTATCTTCATAGTCAACCCCATCAATAATTTATCTCCCTGCCTATGATGGATGACCTTCCATTCCTTTATGGATTTACCAAAATGTTCCCATTTAGATAAAGGCAATTTTTTTTTTTGATTGACATCAAAGTTGTATATTTTTCTCTAGATTACAATATATTTTTGAGTTATAGTTACATGTATTCCATTAAGAGCATTGCATCATTAGTCTTCCGCGCTATGAAAACTCCTCATGAAGGGAAATTTTTCACCATGATTGATAAACTTCCTTACCATGAACCAAATTTTTTTTGAATATAAATAATATTTTACCCATCATCTTAGGAACTACCTTTTTTCCAACACCAACTTACATTTCCCCTAATATTTTCAAGGAATCATTGTTGATTAGAGTTTATAAGGGACCTCCACCCCAAACCCATTGTCTAAAATTTCTCTATGTTTACACCATCTCATCATTAGTTGGACCTATCACCACAAATAACCATTGTTTCTCTTTTGGACTTGATATTGGCCCAAGACATAATTCACATAACTCCTCACTAGGTACCCCACCTCAAGTCCAAAGGACGTATCCATTATCTATCTGTGTTATTTCCTCCTCTATCAGGCTCACTAATATATAATTATATCCACTAATATATGGCATGCATATCAATTTGAGGTTGGAACCATGCATACAAATACATAAGGTATAGTATCTCGAGATATTCTAACCACTACAAATCATGTTTGTCACTTTGATGAGGAAATCATAGAGGCCATGACCACATTTGATGTTCCTTAAGGTCATTTCCAAAATCATTCATACTTTTTCCACAAAATCATCCTCAATGGAATTTGCATTTGATGAATATACTATATTGAGGGCAAGGAATTCATTCCACATACACAAGTTGATTGTTTCAAACACCCTATTCTATTGATATACATGTTTAATTTTGAGAAAATGAATCAAACATGTTGAAAACCAACATCATTGACATTTATGTTGTACATGGTGTGAGTGAAAAAACTCTAGGAGCCTCATGTAACATTAAAGAAATTGTTTATTATAAATTTTTATTCCATGCATTTTGTGACATTTTTTCATGGTTGAACATATAAATTCTTAGCAAGGAGCCTTACATTTCCTACACCATATCAATAGATGGCCTAATACATTGCCCCAATCAAAGTAAAACGATATCATTTCAATCCCAATCATTAAGGATGAGAATGACAAGTTGTACATTTATGACTTCTTTTACTCCATTTCCTACGCACAATGGGTATCCAACCCTATCCCCAATAATAATAAGGAGATACAGATACTGGTATGAGTTTATTTTCACGATTTCAGTATAACTTGTCCTAAGGACAACTTCCTCACCCCCTTTATTGACGAGGTAATTAATGAATGCAATGCTGATGAAGCTTTATCTTTGAAGGACAAATTTTCAAGGTACAATCATATTGATATCTAGACGATCAATACAAAACTTCTTTAATCATAATTTGGAGAAATGTTCTGTATTCGGTCATGCCCATTGGGATAAAAAATATTGGATCCACCTTCTAGCATTCCATGCCATATACCTTTGATTATACGATCAATATAATTCTATCCTATCTTAATGATCCCATACCAAGGTATAAACATTAAACCCATCACTTTTTAGACTTATGCATAGTTTTTCCCAAGGCTTTGCCAACAAAAAATTATGTAAACCTTCTCAAATGCATATTTTGTGTCATGAATGGATGACTACCTAAATTCATCATCTAAACTAAAGGGTTTGTCATTTATCCTTTGAAATTCTTGGCCATAATTAAACTTTCTTCTACAATCACTAGAAATATCAAAGCCTTCCATGAAAATCAAACATTTTGCAACACATTATTCTTAATTACACCACTTAGGCCTATAGTTTTTGTGTCTTCTATGCAAGAGAATCCCTTTTTTTGGGATGATCAATGCCAACATTTCTTTCACATGCTAAAGAAGGCTGTCATGACAACACCCCTCATCAATCCCTATAATTCCCATAAGGTTTTTATCCTTTATATTTCCTAAGTTTTTGTTGTGGATGTCCTTTTAGTCTAGTAGGAATATGACATATCAAAGCATGCAATTTATTATGCAAGTAAAAATATCTTAGGCCTAGTATTGAAACACAATCTTAATGAGAAGTTTCCACCATCTATTATTCATTCAGGGAAAACATTGTGCCATTATATCTTTCTTTTCCACGCCAATATAATGAAAAAATTTAACCCTATGACCCTATGATATACATCTTATGTTAAGGAGCTATAAATGATAAACTAGATCCCATTGGATAATCATTATTCAAGAGTTTGATCTTTCATTTTACACCCCTAAAAGTAAAAGTAGGAAGACTATGTGTCTTGCCAAATTCATTAATGATTTACCAATTGGAAAAACTAATGCACCTCTCACTAACACTCTTCCATATTAACATGTAGTTGTCCTATCATCATATGATTACTGGTAGGACGACATCATGTGTTACCTTTGTATGTCAACATAATTGTTCATGGATTATTATTATTGTAAATAAAGAAGTTAATATGAATATATATCAATTTTTAATGTTTAATTACAAGTTATTGAAGTGAAATGATAAGTATTTTCTAATTGTGAAATATTAACTTGCATAATTAACCAATATGAGAACTCAAGGTCTTGTTCCTAAGTTGTCATTATTATTTAGTTTTTTTAAGAACAAAAAATTGTGTGTACATTCCCAAGACACTACAAACACATTAAAGAGATTGTATTGTGGCATGGGAAATCAAATGTAGTATAGGCTTGCATAATTTGTTCACGTTTTTGAATCATACAATAAGAATTATGGTTGAAAACTCTCTTAGTTCTTAAGATAAAAAAAATTGGCCACATATATTGATAATTAGATAGTATGCCCCCTATCATCGAGGTGCACCTTAAAATCCTTCATTTTATTAATTATTCTCAATCCCTAACAAGAATACTCCCTCAAAAAAGGTCATCTTGGTCCAAATTTTCCCTTCCCAATAGCCCAACCCTTTTTTCAAAAAAATCAAGTTTATAACCAACACCATCAACCATAATATAACAAAGGGAATAAGAAGGTAAAAATCATAGGCATAATGCTCTAAATGTCTATAATAAAAATTAGGTGCAAGGGGAAAATTGCCTTAGCCAACCAAGCAATGTTGGAGGTAGCAACAAACTAGCTATGGAAAGAACACTCAGTTGAAGACTAACTTCCTTGCACCCTTTATAGGGCTTAAGAAAATTATACACAATATTGTCCTTGAATAGTTAAGTTCCAATGAATGTGACTACTAAGCGGTCTTGCAAATGCCAACTTGACATTAGGGAATGATCCTTCGTAGTAAATTGAAGTTCTGTGGAGTCTACTCCTCCAACAAAATCTAGTGGGTAATGATGAAAAATATCCTACGACCTTGTTTGGCTAGATAGGGTGATGGATCCATGGTTTCGAGGTTTGATTCTAGTTATTGGGAGGGATATGGACATTAAATTTACCTTTATTCTCCTTCCCTTTCTTATGTTATGGTTGAGGGTGTTGGTTAAGAACCTAGACATTTTGGACAAAAGGTTAGGATTATTTGGAAGGGGAATGTTGGACCAAACTGATGGTTTTTGTGGAATTAGTGTTATTGGGGACTAAGTGTCCTTCATAACAATGATCATACCAAATTGTTTAGATGCTTTCATCATAAAATACTCACCTCCAATTATTCTCTCATGCATATGAGATGTCCTACCTTCAATACACTAAAAAGAGGAAGATCAACCATCATTTAATGGACCCTTGCACATACTTCAATCCATTACCAATAATCACCCTCATAATTCCCCTTTAAAGTGAAAATGACATAATCCACATTTGAAGGTTTCCCACAATTGCAACATTGTGGTTGATCTAGCTACATATCATGTTTATATGTCAACATTTTTATGTCCTTTAGGATTTTTCTTCTCAAAAAAATGATTCACCTTAGGATCCATAGACCCATTATATTCTTAGCTAATTAATTTCCAATTGGATGGCATAGAATCTCAATGCCCTCAATCCCTATCCTTCCAAATATTAATCACTATTATAAACCTTCTCATTCATCAGGAAATTGAATCATGCCATCATCACTTCAAAATAAGTTAGTATATTCATAGTCAACCCCATCTATAATTACTCTCTGTGCCTATGATGGATGAACTCCCCGTCATTTAGGGATTTACAAAAATGTTCCTATTTAGGTAAAGGGAAAATTTGTTTTGATTGACATCAAAGTTGTTTATTTTTCTCTAGATTATGTAATATCTTTTTGAATTATAGTTACATGTATTCCATGAAGGGCATTGAATCATTAGTCTTCCACGCTATGAAAACTCCTCATGAAGGGAAATTTTTCACCATGATTGATAAAATTCCTTACTATGAACCAAATTATTTTTGAATATAAATAATATTTTACCCATCATCATAAGAACTACATTTTTTCCAACACCAATGTACATTTCCCCAACATTTTCAAGGAATCATTGTTGCTTAGAGTTTATAAGGGACCTCCACCCCAAACCCATTGTCTAAACTTTGTCTCTGTTTACACCATCAAATTAGTTGGACCTATGACCACAAATAACCCTTCTTTCTCTTTTGGACTTGACATCAAGGCCCAAGACATAATTCACATAACTCCCCACTAGGTACCCCACCTCAAGCCCAAAGGACATAGCCATTATCTATCTATGTTATTTCCTCCTATGTCAGAGTCACTAATATATAATTATATTGAATAATATATGGCATGCATACCAATTTGAGATTAGAACCATGCATAAAACAACATAAGGTATAATATCCCTAGATATTCCAACCAAAACAAATAATGTTTGTCACTTTGATAAGGAAATCATAGAGGCCGTGACCACATTTGATGTTCCTTAAGGTGATTTTCAACATCATTCATACTTTTTCCACAAAATAATCCTCAATGGAATTTGGATTTGATGAATATACCATATTGATGGTAAGGAAGTCATTCCACATACGCAAGTTGATTGTTTCAAACTCCCTATTCTATCGATATAAATGTTTGATTTTGAGAAAATGAATCCAACATGTTGAAAATCAACATTATTGATAGTTATGTCGTACATGGTGTGAGTGAAAACATTGTAGGAGTCTTATGTAACATTAAATAAATTGTTTATTATAAAGTTTTATTCCATGAGTTTTGTGATAGTTTGGCATGGTTAAACATATAAATTCTTAGCATGGAGCCTTACATTTCCTAACACCATATCAACAGATGGCTTAATGCATTGCCCCAATCAAAGTAAAACAATATCATTTCAATCCCAAAAGGATCCCAATCATTAAGGTGGAGAATGGAAAGTTGTACATATATGGCTTCTTTTACTCCATTTCCTACACACCATGGGTATCCAACCTTATCCCCAATAAATTATAATAAGGAGAGAAAGATACTGGTATGAGTTTATTTTCATGATTTCAATATAACTTGTCCTAAGGACAACTTCCTCACCCCCTTTATTGACGAGATAATTAATGAATGCAATGGTGATGAAGCTTTGTCTTTAATGGACAATTTTTCAAGGTATAATTATATTCATATCTAGAGGATCAATACAAAACTTCTTTCACCATAATTTGGAGAAATGTTTTGTATTTGGTCATTCCCATTGGGATAAAAAACGTTGGGTCCACCTTCTAGTGTTCCATGCCTTTTATTTTTGATTATTGTCACGTCCCTATCTTGACCCTATTGCATTAAAAAGTAAATGATGTAATATTGTTATAGAAATCATGGTGAGGAGCTCAAGGCCAAGGCCTCGCCATCGATTTAGTGATGCATATGGTTTACATGCTAGCCAGGCACATTGGAATTTCAAATATTATGTAAATATGCATTTTAAATAAAATACCCACAACTAGCTATGCAATGCAACAAGAGATAGGGGCATGATTTTACAAGGAATTGGGAGGGAAAAAAATTCAAACCCTTGAGCCAATCAAGTCAAGCCAAGTGTCAATGAGAGAACCCATCAAACCCTCAACTACCCATGTTGACTTTTGTACCCAATCATTGATTTCTCCCAAGAGTTGGTTGAGGTAGTTAATGCCTTGGGGAATGAGAGGTATGGTTGTTCAAATTCGGGTGTGGGCAAGCCACCCTACATGGGAAATCATGTTTTGCTTCTTGGGAAAGAAAAGAGCCATGAATTGCTCCCCAAGCCATTATCCATGAAAAAAAAAATTGCTCTCCCTCACGAGTGGAGCTACCTGGGCATTTTTCTCAAGAGATTTCTTGTGTTTTCCTTCATCTTGCAGGCTGGGAAGGGCGTTTTTGCTTTGGTGACCAATGGGGAAGAGAACAGATCGATTTGGGGTTTCAATGGGGCCGTTTTGGGCCATTTGAAATGCTCATAGCATGGGGGAGAAATCGGATTGCTCTCTGGGGATGAATTTCCCTTCCCATAGTGTGATTTAGTGAGCCATGATTTGGAGATGAACCCATGGATCTTGTTTTGTAAATCCCATTGTTAAATGTGTATCCCTTCCCAATGATTGTGTTTGATGTGTGAGAAAAGAGTATGTTGGGGTATGGGTTATGGGTCTCCATTGTTTTGGCTTGAGATTGAGAGAAAGCATCCAAGGTTCAAATGTAGGATGATAAACCCAGCTCTGGACTGGCTTGGCTTAGATGAAATGGTTAATTGGGTTGTGCATGAGCTTGAATGTTCCCTTTTCCTTGTAAGAATCATGCCCAGCTCGGGGGTGGCAGTTGTGTTGAGAGATTGATGAACACAACTGGCCTATGGTTGGGTGGAACGTTGCAGCGACATAGCTAGTTGTCTGGGACAATTGCCCAAGGAAGATAAGTGTTTTTCTGTCTATGTATTTATTTCTGCAATGTTTAATTAATGATTATTTTGATATGCTGGATGAGCATGAATTGTGTGTGGATGTTGTTTTAATTCCGGTGTGCATAATTGATTTGTTTTACATCTGCACACTCATATTTTAATTATATGAATCTAACGAATGGGTTGAGATCATGTGAAAGCCCCGAATTTGGCATCATGTTCCCTGCCTTGCATTGGATAAATGGGTGGGTACGTGACAATTATATGGTCAATATAATTCTAGCCTATATTAATGATCCCATAGCAAGGTATAAACATTAAACCCATCGCTTTTTATACTTATGCATAGTTTTTCCCAAGACTTTGCCAAAAAGAAATTATGTAAACCTTCTCAAATGCATATTTTGTGTCATGAATGGATGAATACCTAACTTCATCATCTAAAATAAAGGGGTCATTATTCATCCTTTGAAATTCTCGACCATAATTAAACTTTCTTCTACAATCACAAGAAACATCAAAGCCTTCCATGAAAATCAAACATTTTGCAACACATTATGCTTAATTACACCACTTAGGCCTATATTATTTGTGTCTTCTATACAAGAGAATCTCTTTTTTTCTTTTCTTTTATAGGATGATAAAGCCAACATTTCTTTCATATGCTAAAGAAGGCTCTCATGACAACATCCCTCATCAATCCCTATAATTCCCATAAGGATTTTGTCCTTTATATTTCCTAAGTTTTTGTTGTGGAAAACATTTTAGTGTAGTAGGAAGATGAGACATACAAGCATGTAATTTATTAAGCATGTAATTTATTATGTGAGTAAAGATATCTTAAGCATAGCATTGAAATACAATCCTAATGAGAAGTTGCCACCATCTATTATTCATTTAGTGCAAACATTGTGCCATTATATCTTTCTTTCCCACACCAAGATAAAAAAACATTTAAACCCTATGACCCTATGATATACATCTTATATTAAGGAATGATAAATGATAAACTAGATCCCATTGGATAGTCATTATTCAAGAGTTTGATCTTTCATTTTACACCCCTAAAAGTAAGAGTTTGATCTTTCATTTTACACCCCTAAAAGTAAGAAGACTATGTGTCCTGCCAAATTCATTAATGATTTACTAATTGGACAAACTAATGCCCCTCTCACTCTCTTCCATATTAACATGTATTTGTCCTATCATCATATGATTATTGGTAGAATAACATCACGCGTTACATATGTATGTGAACATAATTGTTCATGGATTACTATTATTGTAAATAAAGAAGTTAATATGAATATAAATCAATTTTTAATGTTTAATTACAAGTTATTGAATGTGAAATGATAAGTATTTTCTAAATGTAAAATATTAACTTGCATAATTAACCAATATGAGAACTCAAGGTCTTGTTCCTAAGTTGTGATTATTTTTTAGTTTTTTAAAGAAAAAATATGTGTGCACATTCTCAAGGCACTACAAACACATTAAAGAGATTCCATGGTGGCATGGGAACTCAAATGTAGTGTAGGCTTACATAATTTGTTCACATTTTTGAATCATGCAATAAGAATTATGGTTGAAAACTCACTTAGTACTTAAGATCAAAATAAATAAATGGTTGCATATATTGATATTGAAAACTCACTTAGTACTTAAGATCAAAATAAATAAATGGTTGCATATATTGATAAATAGATAATATAAGTAGATTGAATTGTGAAAAATTCATTATTTCTATAGTTTTATTTTAAGATTTTGAAAAAAAAATTATTTAATGATTAATTGTTACCCAATGTAAATGGTATCTTGAAGTTCCTTATAACATTGTAAAGTTTGCTTAATCCCTCGTGCATTTTTGTAATGTTCTTCACCTATGATTCAAGGTTGGAGCATAGTTGATGTTGAATCTAAAGGATCCATAGATACCGTTGGTAGCTAGTCCTCTCGATGGTACGATAGTAGCATATGAATGTGCAAATGTCATAGTAGGAGCAGGGTCGGTCAAGTTGTCAGCGGGTACATAAACTGCTTGAATCGAGGTTATGGATCCTTTTTTGTGGAAGTAATTCTCTCTTGCAAATAACCCATTTCCGTAACAAGAGTTGGTTGAATTGAAGAAGTGTGATGCTAAACATCTTATTCAATTAGGAATGATACAAAGATGGCATTGAAACCAAATGTGACACCAAAATATGTGAGGGCAATGTGACCACAAAATGTGTGAAGGGAATATTATATACATAAATATCTAATATAGATGGTGTTAGTAGATTGATGTGGTAGTGGGAAACACAAATCTGCGCACACTTCAAATTCTTAGCAGTTTTAAAATATTGGAAATCTATGTTAAAAAAACAAGAAATAATATAAATGGAATGAGAAATAGGTTTAAGATATTTTAAATGAAAATTTTTAGGTTGTTTTTGATAAGTTATCTATAATAGTATTGTTCAATCTATCATGTAAACAAGAGTGTTAAGAAGACCAAGGCATGGAAGCAAAGGATGTAGATAAATAACAAAGGAAACATAGTAAAGGAGAAAATAGAAAAGAGATAATATTAGACAAAGAAAATTTAACAGTATTGAGCCATGTATTTATTGTTGATCCGAGCTTGAAGAGATTCCTGTAGTGTATAAAGCTGGAGGGTGGTGTCGGATGGCCAGGCATGGCGGCAGATGGAGGGCGGTGCAAGATGTATCGCATTAAATATCTTCTTCAATCTCGAGATTTCGTCGCATCCACAATAACGCCTCAATTCGATCACCCATCCAATGAGTATTTGCAGTTAAATAGAACTAAATATTTGATAAAAATAATAATACCCTCTACCTTATCTGAAACTATAAAAGACCTTAAAATTTTTATGGTCAATAAGTAATATACCTGAATTGCCTTCGACAAGTATAATAATGATTGAAACTATTAAAGACCTTAAAATTTTTATGGTCAACAGGTAATATACCTGAATTGCCTTTGACAAATATAATAATGAAAGAAAAAAAAACACTACCTTTACCTTTAACCAGGGGAAAAACCTTTGGATACATTTTTTTTTATAGTTTAAAGTGCATGTTAAATATTATTTGCACAATGTTTTTTCAATTAATGTCCCGAGTGATATAATTCATGACAAAGTATATGCTAAGAATATATATGCTCTCATTCTATTTTTCTTTACATTACTTGCACAACTCTTGACATTCTCCTTGCTTTTCATAACTATGTCAATTTGTATTACTGTACTATTTGCAATTGAGGTTAGAATTCATTGAAATATACATTCCATACGATCGATAACACCATCATGCAATCACTCTCTTTCTTTTGTAGGCCTTGTCTTTGTATTTCTCCCATTATCTTAGAAGACAATATCAACAACATTGAAGCCAAAGAAGAAGAAGATGCAACTACGGGTTCTCATGTTCCCACTTATTCTATGGAGATATCTACTACTAAATCCTAATATTTTTCACATCCAAGACATCCCTCCTCTCCTTGCAAACTAGGCATTGAGGGTCGAGATAGTAAATTTTTGTGTTTTCACGTTGTTGATGAACAATGTTGTTCGTCGTCACATGTTACGTTAACAACATTGAATACGCCCCTTCTTTTTAGTGGGTGGAGGAATATTGAGTGTGACAGATTCCAGTGGCTAGGTCATTTTCTAAGTGGATGGGAGGGGGGCTAGTTTCAGAGACAGATTACTCCTCATGTACTCTCTCAGAAATCCTTTCCTTACAATGCAAGGTTTTAAACATCATGTATGCTTGGGATGTTTTCGTTGGGGACACATATGATGGACAAAATCTTGTTTTTGGTGTCAAAAGGTGGTTGATATTCAGTAGAAATGCTATTATAGAGGTATTTTGTAACGTACCCAAAAATCGTCATAACAAAAAATTTCTTTTTTTTTTCATTTTTGATACCCTGGTACAATCATAAGTATGGTACCACGGTATCTCTGAGTCTAAGGTTGTCTGATAGGTTGTCTGATCTGGAACTTAACGCCAAAGTAAAAAAATAGAGAAGATATGTTGGGGAGCTGTCAAGCATGGAACGTTAAGTTGCAGATCCTATATTACACAGGTTCGTGGTACATGATTTAGACGTCACAAGCTGAGGTTACAGGAAGATATTGTCATTACGAACTAAATGACAGCATGAATCCACATGACGAGGGGTTAAATAACGTATAACACTTGGTACATGAGGAAGAGTTCAGTCAAAATTTTCTTTGAAATTATAATTGCTATTACCACCACTCAATATCCATCAGCTCGGATATCGCGCAACAACACAAATGCTATAATTAATCATCCCACCTTTCAAGAGATATTTCATAAATTACAAAATATACCATTCACTGAAACAACATATGCGTGCCTGATTAAGTGCACTAAATTTAGGGTTAACTGTTCGTTGGACAACTAGGTTAGGTGGCCATCTCGGCTTCTGTCGACTTCCCAAGGAACCTCGAGTTGTCAGCCAATATATCTAAACAAGCTTCAATCACTCTCTTGGATTGTAGGCTAGCTGCATTCTCGAGCTAGGAAACTATTAATTTTAGTCCATGTGAGGAGCATTCAGTGGAGGCGAGGATGGCATTGTCACAAGAGATAGAGTTGTCGACTATGGAAACATTTAGGGTAGTAGGAATAGATTCAGGCTAAGCACAGAGATTGGGCGTACAAATTATACTCTAAACTTATCCTTATCCATGATGCAAACCAGTTTAGTCACAGGTAAAGCGTTACGGTATACAACCGTTACAATATCTAAACGCAGACTCTTCCCAAGAGTCTGTAATAGATCAAGAGTCTGTAATAGATCAAAAGATGGACTTTCAAACACAGAGCACTCAGCAGCTTGCCATTAAGATAGCAACAATTTATCTCTATGCACCACACAATGTCCCGTGTCTTCTCAATGCACAATTATATAATTTTTTCCGAGGTCTTGTGCCATCTGAATCAAATCTCAAGATGATATCTTGATCCCTATAATTGTGGATCTCGTAGGCTTGCTAAGCTTTTGACTTGGATTTGATTGATACCAAATATCTTGCTTGCTATCCACTTGTTTATTGTCTCATGATGGTGTAGCCTCTTTCAACTAGTGGCTCCAAGTGTCTATTTTTAATAATAATAAAATAATATTTCTTGTTCATAATATTCACCCACATAAATGTGAGTATTTTTCCTCACAGAGTTTTATAACTCTTTTACAAAATCAATGTTGGAGAATATTTCTCAAATAAAAATACTTAATAAAAAATAATTCAAAAGACTTGGGGGCATTACATCTTTCTAAGATCCAATAGACAAAATAAGAAATTTCATTATAAAATCGAAGGATGGTACATAGAGTTTTATTGCACCGCGTATAGTGACGCTAGGACTATAGTTATTACACTATGTATTTTACTCACTATTTTATTATTATTGTTCACAACACTCTATCGGCCATATATGTTTAGGAAAAACTTATATAACTAAATGATATATGTGTTTGTAGCTCAAACGTAATATTCAACACCATAGTTGATATTTTCCTTAGATCTAGCTAAACTCTAGCTCTATCAAGCATCGAGAGGGATCAAATACTTTGAGGTGCAAACCCCTTTTAAAATCCTAAACTTAAGCAAAGGTTTGCACCTCAATGGATTTGATCCCTCTTGACGCTTGATAGATTCAAAGTTAAGATGGATCTATGTTGGTTACAATCTTAAAAACCAAAATCACTACATTGAAATAATCTAATTCAAAATTAAAAAAATAATAATAATCATAAATGGTGAATTGTAATAAAGTAATAATCATGTTTAGTGATAATACATATGAAAGAATGTAATGAAATTTAATGATGAATTACATATATATTACAGATTAATCATTCTCAATATGTCTTCCTGTATTTTTCTTTAAGCCACTCCTACCCCTTTACCATCTTCTCATATCAATCATATTTGAACGGAGGTTGTGTTCGAACACCATTAGCCCTTAATTTGAGATATTGTTGTAAATGTGAGATGATGTCTCTCTTTGTTTCCAATATTTGTAATTTCATTCTCCAATTTTAATCCTCATGACTCATGGATTGTCAAACCCCAAGCAAGTTTCAATCGAATTTTTTCTCATTTGCATCATTGTACCATTTTCTTTTATTAAATTTAATGATGAATTGCATGTATATTTAACTAATTGAGATCATACAAAATGTAATATCATTGAAATCAATGCATCTTAACAATAGTATTAGATAATATTTGTTGGGAACATAATCCTCGGTGTGAAGAATATTATTGTAATATTGCCTTCCAATTCACGTGAAAATAAGACTAAGAGTCACATTGAATGGGAAGAGTTGTGAAGGAGTCCAAGAGACCACTTGGAAGTTGAAACCAAGGGTCATTTCTTATTGTATTTATATGTACATTGGCTAATGAGAAAATTTTTGCTTTCACATCAATGATCTCTTTGTGGTTTATTGTATTATTTGGCTTTGTGTTTATCCAATTTCCCTATTTTCCTAGTGGGTCACCTCATTTGAGTCATTGACATGTGTTTAAAATTCTATGCTCTGCCAGACCTGCATTATTCTTTATCCACATTCGTGAGGAAACCTAATTAGAATATTCTCATATTGTTTATCTACTACTCCTTAGTCAACCACAAGAACTGCATTTTTGTAACCTCAAACTTGCAATTCAGCACCTGGGCATTCATACGTTATTGGTTTCCACTACTCACGAGGGATTCAATAGAAGGCAATATAATATCACGTTCATTCATATTGCAGTATTAAATATTCATGAAAACCTAAAAATTATATTGCTTATATATTAAGGGGCAAAGGTTTTTTTTTATTTAATGCAACAATACAAAAATACTGTGGGGTCTTTTTTATATGGGAGGGATGACAAATATTTGCCAAATGGAGATGGCGGGATCACAACCGGATGAGAAATCGAGTTGAGGCAAGGCTCGGGCTTATCAGTACATAGCGAAATCGCGTCTTGAGGCATGCTTGAGGACAGGGGTTTCATGGTGAAGTGGGTTTCCAGTCGATCATAGTCGAGAGACAGTGGTCATTGAAATCCAATTGCTACCAATAGCACTCATCCAGTTGTTACCAATAGCCTTGGGAGGCTCTAAGCCTCCAGGGCCTATTATAGACCCTCGATAGGCCTTGGGGGCTTGAATACCCAACCAATTGTGTCTATTATAGGACTTGGGAGGTTTAGTCAGCCTCCTAGAGATTGTTACAGGCCCTGGGGGCTTGGATACCTAGCCCACAAAAGGCTTAGTCAGTGATTAGGGAACTGCAACATGCAATCTAAATGTTGTACTATGTGCATTGGCTCTAGTGACATACAAGAAGTGATCTCCTATCTCTTCATTAGACCATTAGATGTTGCAAATCATAATGATATGTTGTTGAGTAATTGCATTGTGGGTGAAGTAATGTGCATCCACAATATACATCGAAAGAAGCAAGGTGCATTGTAGAATGCATGTGGGGTCATAAGAGGGGTATCATATCAATATACTAAGTAGAAATATAAAGGGGTATAAAAAATGTTAATGAAAAAATTGATACATACAATATCTACTGAAAATATAGGTTTTTTTAAATTGGGAAGGCATATTGGGAGGGGGTTAAAAAAAACGATTTTGGAAAGTATTTTCCAATATTTAGTGAAATTAGGGGTATTGCTTCATATGCCACGAACGAACGTGCTATGATAGTAGTTTATTGAGTGCCACTACTATGTAAGTTTTTCCACTACCATGACCCATAAACTATTCGACCTAGTGTGACTGTGTTTTTTTCTTCCTAGTGGAATGATCTTGATATTGACTACATGAGGGAATTTGTATCATCTTGGCGCACTGGAATCTCTGCGTAATGATTTCTTCCCTTCTTATCTAAATATTCATCACAATCTCGTCGTATACCTTCCTTCCTCCATCCTTCTCACCATGTCATTATTCCTCCATATTCTTGTGGGCGTTTAATTAACCAATGTAATCGCTAAGTGAGAGACCTCTCCCACCTCATAACCATGCTCTGCATGAACTCTCCCTCATGGCCAACAATTTTCTAGGGTTTCCATAATGCACAAGCAATTCCCTCTTCCATGATCGCCCTCTCTCTCAATTGAGAATGTGAGAGCTGGAACAATGCCTTCTCCATCTCTCTTTGTCTACGTGTGGAACCAACCTAAGTCCTCTAGTACTTTTTCCATGTGCTTCTCCATTAGCATCTTCATACTCCATGTGCACTTCTTTTGTACCTCATGACAGGTGTTCTTGAAGATAGAAGGTAGTGCTTTCCCCACTATTGTTTTTTGCGAATTCTATTAGTGATACTCTAGAAGAGCGATTGGAAACTAGAGTGGGAATCTTAAAGCTGTGAGCCTATGCTATTGAGCAATTCTACCATTATCTTCCCTTTCCTGATGTTTCTTCAAAAGTATCTTCCCTTTCCTCATGTTTCTTCTCACTCTGCCAACTCTTGGACCGTTAGACCTACACTGTGTGCATTATCAATGGACAACATGGGACACATTATTCATTGATGTTTTAATCTCTTTGAAGGAGATGGATTGTGACCATCCACACTCCTCTTGTGGGTTGGATTATTCTTTTATTGCTGGTGTGTTCTAGTGATGCGTCTGTTGGGAGTTAATGTTGTTGTTGACAATGGTGCAATTATTCACTGCCTCGAGATTAGTATACAAAAGTTAGAGAGAAGGAAGAAACTTACTGAAATTTGCCTCTGGTAAATATGATATCACATTAAAGAAGCCATATGTGATAGTTGAGTCAGATCCCAATTTGAGATTTTGTTCATTGTTTTGGATCATTCATCATTGATAGTGCAAACAACCAACAGTGGTATGTGAACCATTTTTTCTATAAAGAGAGAGGATTGTCAACCATTTTTTTGTTTTTAATGAGCCGGTTACAATCATCTGTATGGAAAATGCAATTAATTGATGTCATTTGATGAATAAGAGGAAAATTTTATTATGAAAAATCGAGCTTTAAAACATTTGTATGTTGGTTGGATTTTACATTATGGATTGATGTGCTTGGATACTCACGTTGTTCATGAGTGTTATTACATGAATTCTTTTTACAAAAGAAGCTAGGTCTCTCTTTTTATTCGTTGAAAGGAATGCATTAAGTGCAGTAGAATAGATTGTAGGTCACTTCCTAGTGTATTGCATTGCAAAGATTGTTGCAGAGATTGAATTCATACTAGTTTGTAGAGACACAATTTTTTTTTGTAGATTTCTACAGAGATTGTGATTGCAGAGAAAAAAATTGTTTTGCAGAAGTAACAAGTGGAAAACACTGAAAATACATTGGTGGACAATTTCCTGCATGATGGTGACACCACATCGAAGAAACAATTATTAAAGAACTTAGAGATAAAGAATTTCTTCAAATTTTACAAACAACATTCACTTGTACTTATCAAAACCAAGGGGAATTTGAATTGTAATTGGGTGCATTCTCGGTTGAGACTGACACCCTTCATTTCTCAAGTTTGAGGTTATTGAGTATTGCAAGGAAAATTTTAAGGATCCACACTTATTTAAAAGTGTATAAACCTTGGTAAATCTTATCAATTCTTAAAATGTCAACTATAAAACATTTGGCGATATTTTTCTAAAAATATTTCAATTTATAAGGATTTTCTATAGTTTATATAATACTATGAAGATTTTTTGAGTGAAAAAATTTTACCCCACCAAAATTGGGCAAAATAGGGCTTCAAAAAAATGCAAATTGACAAATCGTTTTTGGCAAAAAAGCATGGAAAAATAGCCCATGGACTAAATTTCGCCCCTAAAATTTTCCTTGGAGTGTTGTTTGTGAAAGGGTGGAGTTGCAAGAATCCCTTCATTGTTTAAGTGAGTCTTCACCTTCATTTTAATCAGATGGTGAGACTAGATGGCTTGGTATAGTTATTGAACACTCTACTTCTTTCCTTTGTCAACAACACTGTCATGATCGACAAGAACACACTCACTCTCATTCGAGATTGTGTGCAAGATTCAAAAGACACATTTGATTTTCTACAACTTGAGTTGTAGCTTCAACATGACGAAAATCAACATTATGAACTTGTTCATGTTCAGAACAGTCCTCTTCATGATTCTATTTAGCAGCTTGCACATAATGATGCCACTTCAGAAGCACACAATAAAATCAATGGCACCCCATCAATAGAAAAATAAAATGAAGATGAAGTTATACATACAAAGGTTCATTTTTCACTTCTTAAGCCAATCATCATATATTTGGAAGAGATCATCCACAACAAGCATAGAACCAGTCTTGGATATGATGATGAAGTGACAGTTCACATTCCCAATTTCTCCAAGCCTATCCAGTTTCAGAGTGCTAGATTCCTCGATAAGGGTTCATATTCATCCACATCTATTCAGAGTTTGACATGCCAACACTATGATCAAGTTGGCCACATGAAAATCAGTGTTTGATATTCATACTTGCAAGCATTGCGAAAAGCACAACCATTCTTCAGACAGATGCTTCATTCTGAATAAACTTGTAAGAGAGAAGATTCACTATGGTTGGATCACTTCTTGGAAATGGTCGTCAATAGCCAAGAGGATATATATTTCATACTAGAGATTTCATTCATGAGTATTGACACATCTTGCAGTTGAGACATTCTCTTCTCCTCACATTGTTCTTGATAGAGGGGGAATGATAAACAGTTAGAAACAAGAAAGCGATAACAAGGGAGCATGCATTAGATCCATAAACTTGATCCTACCAAACTCATATTTATAGATAGATCTAGAGCCAGAGCCATGAATATCCATTTAGTAGAATATTTTACCAGATTCTACTAAAATTTCAAAATGTTCCAAGAACCTCTGAGCCTTTGAGCCAAGTTCCATAGTTTGTGGTTATATTAAAACCACTCATTCAATAGAAGACAAAAAACATTTTCTATCCTTTTGGAATGTTCCAGGAACCTCTGATCCTTCAATCCAATTTCCATATTTTGTGGTCATCCTTAAGCCACCTTCATGGTTCATGATTTTATAACTGCTAAGATCGAGAGCTTGTAGTCATCTTTAAACCACCCACTTAGTAGAAAACATCGGCTTCTTCTAGCCCCTTTTGGTTTGTGGTCATCCAAAATGACCACTTCAGAGAGCACATGTCAAGAGATGATGTTAGCTTTTGCTAGATTGCTTAGCATAGTCAAATTGTCAAGTTGGAAATGTTTAGCAGTTGGTACATTTCCACTTTGAGTTATTCATCTATCTTTTCTTGGAATCACATGAGCCTTCGGATTAAGGGGGTAATTGTTGGGATCCTAATCCTTGATGTGAGGAATATTATTGTATTATTTCCTTCCCATTCACGTGAGAAGGAGACTAAGCGTCACATTGAATGGGAAGAGTCACGAAGGAGTCCAAGAGACAACTTGGAAGTTGAAACCAAGGGTCATTGAGCTCATTGTATTTATATGCACATTGGCTAATGAGAAAAAATGTGCTTTCACGTCAATTATCTCTTTGTGGTTTATTGTATTATTTGGCTTTGTGTTTATCCAATTTCCCTATTTTCCCTAGTGGGAAACCTAACAATATTTCATTTTCCAATTCACAAATTTCAAATTAAAGGGATGTTAGATAATAATAAAAATCTCCATCTAAATACATAGATCAATAGATATATATATCCCTCATTGTAAGTAATGCATCTTGACAATTCTAAGAAATAACATTTTTGAAATCAAAACAATGAAATGAACTTTAATTATTAAATTCTCACATTAAATGATTAAATGCCAATATACAATCAAATTAGGGTTTTGACTATTTAGATGTGGTGATTCTATCTACTCAACTAACTATGGTAACTGAATCAAATTAGGCTTTTGATTGATTAATTATATGATATCATACAAAATGGCTAGAACATATGGATCTCAACCACGTGATTTTTGGCTCCAACAATGACCTAATGAATAGATCATAGATTCCATTCTATTCAACTAACTATGGTGATTCTATCTAACCAAATAAATGTGCTAATTGAATCAAATAAGGGTTTTGACTATCTAACTGAATGATATCATACACAATGTAATAACAGTGAAATCAATACATCTTAGCAATATTATTATGATGGAGGAGCAATCCTAGTGGAAAGATCTATCCTTCACACCTAGTTTACTTTGAGTAGTTATATGTTAGGAAGCTCCTATAGGTTACTGTAGAAGATGCTACAGGTTACTACAAATCACAGTTGCTATGGAATCCACTAAAAGAATGCATTGAAAATTAGCTATGCTACAGATCCTTGATGTGTTGCTACATCGTGGTCTTGGAATCCCAACAATAAAATACACCCTTCAGCAGGCAATCAAAATTTTAATAATTATTCACAATATATTAGCCCAATTGAATTAATAAAAATATGGTTGAGCTAACAGTCAAACTATGGTTTAGTTTATTAAATTATTTGAATGTATAATAATTGAATGTGAAATAGGGAATGAGAACCGATTCCGTCACCAAATCGCTGACACTTGAATGATTTCCTTTTCTTGGCATGCCTCCAACAATTCTATTTATGAGAACCTTCTTGCTATGAAGAGGGGCGTGAAGGGAAGTGAGGGAGAAGCAACTAAGTGGTGTCCTCAATTTGGCTCATAGAGGCTAAGGGAGGTGTGGTGATCCACAATGAGGCTCTATGGAAATTGTAATATGGAGTAGCCCATTCATAATAAGTAAAGATTGTACATAGAGTCTGTGTTTATTTTTGCTAAATATTTGTGGTGTATAATTTCTATTGTGGATGTTATTTGCTTGAGTAATTAAATTGTTGTATGTGTATCCCATTCATAATAAATAAAGATTGCATATTCTGTGTTAATTTATGCTAGATATTTGTGGTGTATAATTTCTATTGTGAACGTTCTTTGCTTGAGTAATTAAACTGTTGCCTGTGTATGCATATTATACTATGTAATATGTGTGTTCATATTCTCTCCGCATCAAGTGGTATTAGAGAGAATTTTATATTATAGTGGGGAAGGATCATAGAGACCATGGTTGTATATTGGGTAATATGTGAATGTTTTTGAGGTGGGGAGCTTGGAGGAAGAGATCCTAGACTAGATCCATAGTGATGAAAGAAAGAGGAAGAGGTCGTGGAAGTCTGAGAATACTAGAGACTGCATAGGAGGAGAATGATCTTGTAGCAACGATGAGGACAATGATGGCCGTATGGATTCCATTGAGGTAGTCTGGAAAAGAGGTATTGCACATGTGGTGCAAGATAACATTGATGATGAAGCAGAATCAAAGGCTAAAATGGAAAAGAACATGATAAACGAAAGATAGAATGATTAGAGCCATAAGAATTATTGGAGGTAAAATTGAACTAGATACTCTTGTCTATTATGGAAGTTTAAATCCTAAGGAATTGATAGATTGGATAGTGGAAATGGAAAAATTATTTGAGTTTGATCATATTAGAGATCCTATGAGGGTTAGGTTTTTTCGCAAAAAGTTGAAAAGTCATGCTTCTTTGTGGTGGGATAATTTTTAGTTAAATAACGAATATAGTGGTATAAGGAAGATCAAAACCTAGGATACGATGGTGCCAAAATTAAAATGCAAATTTTTGTGTGTGGATTATGCTTTAAAGCTATTCATAAGATTGTTGAATTTGAAATAGTTGAAGATGTTAGTAAAGGAGTACACAGAGGAATTCTATAATCTTTCCATAAGGACGAGGTAGAACGAGGAGAGTCTAGAATCCATTGCCAAGTATGTGAATGGTTCAAGTTATTCTCTTCAAGTCGAATTTAATGTTTTGAATTTTCATTCAATGGTAAAGGATTATCTAGTAGCCTTGAGAATGGAGGATAAATTGTAGATGAAATAACAGACTATGAAATGAGCTCCAAGATATGGAATATGGTAGTAGAAAGAAAATAGATATGAAGAAGGTGGAAGTAGTTCCAATGTTGTGGACCATCCCAATGGAAGAGGATCTGATGTTGATAGATGATGAGGTCAACCAGTAAGAGAAAAAGGTAAAGGAGGAAAATTTGAAGGCATTTTCTTCATATGTGGAATGCAAGGCTATAGGGCATTTGAATGTCCAAATATTGTGAAGGACAGAAGAAGGAAAGAAGGGAGGACACATATGGTTGAAGTAGAACTAGTAGTAGTGGCAAGTGAAGTGGTTGAATTACAGTCAAAAGAAGGAAAAAATATGATGATGAGAAAGATGTTGTTGCAATCTGAAAACGAGGTTGAGAAAGAATCGGAATAGAGGAAGACACTCTTCATAACAAAATGCAAAATCAAAGGTAAGTGTTGTAATTTAATTATTGATGGTGGTACTTCTAGAAATTTGGTGTCTATGGAATTTGTTGACAAATTAAAATTGAAGTGTAGACCTCATCCAGAGCCATATAGGGTGTCATCGTTACAAAATGGGCACATGGTCACTATGAGAAAGCAGTGCTTGATTACATTTAATATTAGGGGATATCATGACAACATTTTATTTGATTTTTTTCCCATGAATGAGTGTCACATTTTTTTGGGGAGGCCATGGAATTTAACATATTAAGGGTGATGCATGATGTGAGGATGCACACTTATCAATTTGAGAAGGATGTGAATAAATTACAATTACATCCTCTTAATGACGAAGTGGATAAGGCTGTAAAGGAGACAATATTGGAATATGTGAGGGGCGTGGATAAACACGAACATGAGTAGTAGTGAGATGAAGGGAATAAAGAGTCGAACCTAAGTGCTACAACAAAAACACTTTCAAAGGAGGAGCTGATGGGAAATTGTCATTCCCGTAATATTTTATGTGGTTGTATGTTTGCAGGAAATACAACAGAAAGCATGGAAAATGTGACCATGAGAGATACTATGAAAGGAATAGTGGGCAGCATGGAGAATGGAGTGCTTGTACAATTAGTACATCGAGGAAAAGAAAAGGAGGAAGTGGAATCTTGTGGAGCATATTTGCAAAAGGGAGAATAAATACAAAAGAGTGAGGTTGATGAAAAATAGTGTTGGGTGAATACACTGAAACAAGTACTGTGGATGTTGGCATTAGAGATGGGTAGAGGCAGATGTCCAATCTACACATTTTGTTTTACATTGATTTTGAGCAAGATGCAATTTACAAATAGGGGATTCTGATGCAAGAGCATCCCTGGTGCAGAGAGATATCATTCATATCTAGTTTACTTTGAATAGTTAGACATTAGGAACTTGCTACAGGTTACTGCAGAAGCTTCTACAGGTTATTGTGGAAGTTGCTACAGGTTACTGCAGAAATTTCTACAGGTTACTACAATTTTTTTCATATCGTGACTGCTATAAAATCCACTACATTAATGCGTTGTGAATTAGTTATGCTATAGATCTCTGACGTGCTTCTACATCATGGTCATGGAATCCCAACAATGAAATACACCCTTAAACAACCAATTAGAATTTTAATAGTTAT
Source organism: Larix kaempferi (assembly GCA_027924585.1). NCBI lineage: Eukaryota > Viridiplantae > Streptophyta > Pinopsida > Pinales > Pinaceae > Larix > Larix kaempferi. The sequence continues at coordinate 10,967,178 of BSBM01000613.1, forward strand.
TCACAATATATTAGCCCAATTGAATTAATAAAAATGTGGTTGAGATAGATATTGAACTATTGTTTATTTATTTTATTAAATTATTTGAATGTAGAATAACTAAATGTGAAATGATGGTAATGAGAAATAATTCCCTCACCAAATTGCTACTAGTTGAATGGTTTCCTTTTCTTGGCATGCCTCCAACATTTATATTTTTGAGAATCTTCTTGCTGTGAGGAGGGGGGCGAAGGGAAACGAAGGGGCAGTGATGGAGAAGCAACTGAGTGTGTTTCTCAGCTTTGTCCATAGAGGCTGAGGGAGGTGTGGTGATCTATAGTGAGGCTCTGTTGAAATTGTAATATGGGGTAGCCCATTCATAATAAATAAATATTGCATACTTTGTGTTTACTTCTATTAAATATTTGTGGTGTATAATTACTATTGTGGATGTTCTATTCCTGAGTAATTAAATTGCTTCCTGTGTGTGCATATTTTTCCATGTAATCTCCATGTGTAGATTCTCTCTGCATCATATTAGATCATATTTCATTTCCCAATGCACATATTTCAAATTAGAGGGATGTTATCTCAGAATGAAAAATTCCATATAAAAACACAGATCAATAAATCATAGATGTCCTTCATGCTGAATCATATTAGGGTTTTGACAATTTAACAATTGTCATTTCATCTAATAACTATAAAAAATTAATCTGTTTGGGGTTTCAACTATTCAACTGAATTCTTGGCCATAACACATGGATGGAAATGGATGGAAAGCGTTGTCCACAATGAATGGATCAACCGTGATTAGATTAGGGTTTAAAATATTTAACTATGATAATTCTATTTATGGTAAGTGAATTAGATTAGGGCTTTGAATTAGATTAAGTTTTTGACTATTTAATTGTAGTGATACTATCTACTTGGATAAATGTGGTAACTAAATCTGATTCTATTCAACTATTATTCTATCTACTTGGTTAACTACAATAATGAATCGAGAACATTCTTTAAATCAAAGCAATACAAAAATGGTATGATACAAAATGTAATATTAGTTAAATCAATTAATCTTAACAATATTATTAAGTCATATTGCATTTTCCAATGCATAGATTTCAAATTAGAGAGATATTAGATCATGCAAATCTCCATTTAAAGACATATATTGATAGATCATAAATGATCTATGTGTAAGCAATGCATATATCTTTCATTTATCTAATTGTACCTATCAATTTACCCAATTATTGATTAATATACAATTATTACAAAACCAATATCTAATTGTTTTATTAATAGCATACACCACTTAACTTGTGATCCATAAATACTGATAAACAAATAAGTGGATGTACAAACAATAAAACATAAATTAAGAATTAAAACTAATTTAAGAATATATAGAGAGAGAGAATTAATTAGTCCTATAAATGTTCTCTCCACTTTGCCCATAGGAAAAAATATTTTTTGGTCAAAAATAAAATTTTGTTTTCTTTAATCATGTGCAAAATGCAATATGTTCTTTCAAAGGAGCATTTATGTTTCTTGAAATTTCCATGGAGAACGGACTTTGGATTCATGCTTTTCCTTTTCATTTCCCATTTACAATTATTTAAATCACTATAATGTCCCCATCCAAATAAATCTCATGAAGCGAAACTCCCACCAATCTACTAGTTCCCTAGATTGGGGTGGAAACATTTAGACTTGGAATAAGGGAGCTATAAGACCCCAAATGGACATTAGATTGAAAAATATATATTAAAGGGGCTAAATAAATCATTATAATAAGAAAATAAGGTGGCACTTGGTCATGAGGGTGCATAGGTGGTGTGGGACCCACACAAGGCAATATTCTCCATGCCATATGGCATCCTATTCTCACCCATTCGAATCCAAGGTGGAGTCTAACGTTATTGGGGGATTTGGAGAGGAATTATTCATGGCATGAATCTAAGAGTCTCAATTAGAGTGGAAGAGTAAATCCCATGGAAGAGGAAGAGGCATCATTGAAGAATTGTGACACTTGGAGCTAGATTCCCTAACTCTATGAGAACAATGATGAAGATTCTATGACACTTATGACAAAGTTCAGACCTGATTGATGACATCTGACATATATGACATGTCAGGGATAAAAATAGCCTCCAAGAGGGCGCACAAGGGGGGTTATGGAATCCAAGATTCCCCCATTCGAATTGATGGAAGGTGAAGGCTAGAAAGTGTTGGACAAGTGGCATTCATGGGAATATATCCCTAATTCGAGTTGGGATGAGTCTGTTGGAGGGAATTCAAGATATGGAGGCCTTTGGAGGTTAATAAAAGAAAAGAATAAAGAATGATATTATATTTTGATAATTTTTCATTTTGGCACAATTGGAGAGCTTAGCTTGTCCTTGCACGGTGGATGTTCATCCTCCCTACCTTAGAACCAATTTTGAGGGTGAAATATTCCCATCCAAGTTGGTTGATAGAGAGGCCATTCAGACCTTTCAATAGACCTTCAAGGAGATGTTTTGATGCAGGTTCAGACCCCAACTGAGTTCGAGTTCATCTTCTCTCTTTCTTCTCTATTCCTATTCTACTATCTTTCTCTCAATGTCATGTAAATGTGCAAGGGCGCACTTCTTGTTGCATATAATTAGTGGAGGATTGTTATTTAGAATTTATGGACATGTTAGTTGCTGCATAAATATGTAATATACATATCATGAGAGCCACAGATCGAAATACCAGGTACTGCAAATGATGTTTCCAATCAAAACAAAGATTTGAGCCATTTTTCTCATGGCATGTTCATAGTGATATTGGGATGATGTTGTACATGTTTTATATCAGTTTATTTTTCTGAGATATTTGTTCATGTTATAATATGTATATGAATTTAATTTGATGGCCCAAATTATGTTTTCATACCCCTAAAGTGTCACTATATTCTATGACCAAATTTGAGACTCCTTGTCCACCATTTTCACCCCAAATTCTAGACTCTAGAAGCTGATGTTCATTGGGATACCCATTCGATCCTAAAACCAGATATAATGATGCACATACATTGTCATTGATGTCCTATAATAGATCTAAGTCTTAGATAAAGAATTAGTGAAGTCCGTACAATGTTTGGAAGGGAAATTAGTGGAAGACCTAGGGGGGATTTCCACTACTCAAATTGACTAGTCTTGTCCCGAAACTTCTCATATTGCAAATTGCATACCATGGATGGTTATATCAGGTGTTTGGGTGTCTAATAGATGTTTTAATGTGTCCTATGCCCCATCAAGACCTTCCTCCCCAAATTTGAAAGCATTTGGAGGTTTTTGGAACTAGTTGAAAACTACATCCCTAGAGTCGAAATAAGGTGAATCCAAGCAATTTTATTTGGAGGGATATTACAATCACGTGATTCTTACCTGTATCTACAGTTACCCTTTGTTTCTTAATTGAATCCAATTGAATGAAAATATAAAGAACCTCATATTATTTTTTAAGCAAAGTTTTAGACTTTGTTGGAGGAAACTGCCAAGTCTCTGCTTCGATTGCCATTTATTCATTTTTGCAATCTTTACCAACACTAAATGAGAATTTCCAAAACCATTCCATTGCTACAAAACCTACGCGTTGTAAAAGCGAGTTCACCTTAGCAATCTTTACATCGGTCGGCCATAGAAATCAATTACCTTATTCTCCGAGAGACATAGAAAATTCTCAACTAAAGATAATGCTCTATGAACTTTTTAAAAACCTTTGAGAGCAGTTAAACTATGACAAAACCTACCATATGAATGGATCTCTAGACCTATGGGCTCCTTGTAAAAAAAAATAAAAAATTGATCTCTCTAGTTTTATCAGACATGTATCTTTTAAATTAATTTTTATTTGGTTTTTATTTTTTATGAGTCCACATGAATTTTTTTAAGTACCTTTTAATTTTTGTACATAATGCTACTTACCTGTTACCTAACAACATCCCCCCATACATAATCCAAGAGGCTTCTACTCATTAAGCAGAGAAGCTTATGAAGGTTCTCTCCTTAATGAAAAGGTTTTTTCCCTTCTCATTATTTTCTCTTTGGTTTTTCTTTATCTTTAGGTTTCCTTCTTAAACCTAAACCCCTCTCCTCTTAATCCTTAGTATATCAATTGTATACACAAATTTCGTTTCCCAACTTTTTAGCCTTTTAATTTAGTTATCTTTTTAACTTAACCTAGTAAACCTTACTTTTTAACCTAAATCATATTAAATATTTCTTTATAATTTTTAAACTCATTATTGTGACCTTGATGCCTCTTATCTTCTAAATGCTTTCACATTAATCTTTAAAATATTTTTACCTTCACATTTTTCCTTTAAAACTTTATTGCATCCTCACTCTAAAACCTTTCACATTTTTCCTTTAACTTTATTGCATCCTCGCTTTAAAACCTCTCACATCTTGAACCTTAGTATATTATCTTGTAATCTTTAAATTTTCTACTTATCCCTCAATCAATAAGCTTTTAATTGTCTCCCTTTTAAGCATTGGAGTTTAACTTGCTCTCTTCCTTTAACCTAGCTTAGTTAACATTGCCCTTTAACCTATTTCATGATAAATTCTTTATATTACTTGGTTTTTTTATTGACTCTTTAATCTTTCTTTATATTACTTGTTTCTTTTATTGAATCTTTAAAACTGGCTAACACCTTTTCATTATTTTTTCACCCATTTTCTATTCATATCCTAATTATTGATCTAGCTTTATTTATCTAAGAATATGTGGCAACTTAATACTTCTTCATATTATTGACATCAAACTCCTGAAGATGACACGTTAGCCTATTTCATAATAAATTCTTTATATTTTTAGTTTTTTTTATTGAATCTTTAATCCTATCATCTTAAGATGACTATTATCATGACCATAATTTTTACCCTTTTTCTTTTAAACTCCTTTCACATAAAATAAAATAAAACTAGTTGACACATTTTCAATCTTCTTTCACCCATTTTCTATTCTTATCCTAATTATTGATTTAACTTTATTTTTCTATTCTTATCCTAATTATTGATTTAACTTTATTTATCTAAAAATATATGGCAACTTAATAATTCTTCATATTATTGAGCATCAAACTCCTAAAGATGATCCTACGTAAAGATCGACCTCTAATTTCATAAAAAATAACGGAGCTCCTCCTTCCTCAATCTGATCACTGTGTATGGCTAGCTTTAAACAGCCATTATATATTGTTTTTCCATTAATTTACATCCACAATAATAATCAATTTTAAATAATAAAAAAACTGTGAAATCTTATTTATTTTTTTGAAATCTTCATATCCTCGACCAGTTCAATAGCTTCGCTTTCGTACAAGAAAGATGGTATCCTGAGGAATTCCATAGCTCCTTTATTATATTAAAATCAGAAGGGCTTGGAATTAATACAAGTAATATTTTACAGATTTTTATTTTTATAATACAAAAATTCAGTATCTAGCAAAACCCACCAGACTTTTCTTTTCATTACAAAACTGAAACTCAAGGGATAGGGATCCAAGAGAGGTCTTCATTATTTATTTTGTATGCTCTTTGTGACAAAAGACATCCCATATTAGCTTTGATATCCGCTTCCTTATTTGATCCACGCAGAATGTGGAAGTAGAGGGAGGAGGAAAACCCAAGCAGCAGATATCGCAGCCTTTGCAAAGTGTTATTGAGAGAAGGATTGTTGAATTGTTCATTCGAGTTTAGTATTTTTATCAGGATTTTAGAGTCTTCGAAAATTTGTATTTCTTTGTATCCATTATCCCGTGCTATCTGACCAGCTTTTAGCAACCCGAGAATTTATGCCTGGTTATTGGTTTTCTGTCCTAGACCCCAGCTGAAGCTGTCGTTTCTTGTGCCTTCCGGGGAATATATTACTCCACCAGCTCCGGCAATCCCGGGGTTCCCTTTAGAAGCGCCATAAAAAAAATGGAAGCTTTACCCTGCTTCCTCCACCATTCCTGAAAAAATGCCTCAGTGTTTCGAAGTTTCCAGCCTGGTGTGTCAAGGGGTCTAGTCATGACCGTATTTCTATATCTGAAGGTATAAGTTCCCATCCATTTCTTTTCTGCAGAAAGAAGAATGTTATCTTTCTTGAAGGACTGCTTTGCCACGGTTTCTAGGAGAAGGGATTTGGATTTGGTAGTAACCTTTGAGGGGAGACGCAGAGTGTTGTTGAAAATCCTGTCATTCCTAGCCAACCAAAGTTTCTAGCAAACATACTTTGGGATGGCTTGCCAAATTCGGGCCCATAAAGAGTTGTTGAGAATCGCATGAGGATATCTCTCCTTCCAAGAAGAGTATAGAGCAACCAGATAGACTTGAGACAGCGCTGCTGCATTAAGGCCCTGAAGGCATTGATTCCAGACATCTTGGGCGTAAGGGTAGTCCACAAATAAATGGTACATGGTTTCATTAGCATTACAGCATAAGGCACAACGATGAGGACCAAGAATACCTTTTTTTATCAGGTTGTCACCAACCAGGATTTTTCTGTGCATTAAAGTCCAAAAAAAGAAATTGACTTTGGGTAAGCCGAGAGGGTCCCAGACCTATTTCCAAAATGAAGGAGGAAGAGGGGACACAAAGTGAGCTTGAAGAGAGAAAAATCCTTCCGCAGAGGAGTAGAAACCAGTCTTTCCCCAACCCCACGAGTCTTTAACATGTTGATGCACAGGAGTATGGCCATCTACCCTACTAAAAGGGAGTTTTGCTGTTGTTGTAAATGCTTCGGAGCACAAGGAAAAGACCACGACGTCCAATTTCCAGAGGCATCCCGGGAGGAGATGTCAATGAGCATGTGGATGTCATTCAGAATCAGCCATTGACGGATGTCTTTAATTTCTTCAAAATTAATAAGTGGGGCATGGCCCATAATGCTATCATGCCACAGCAAGGTTCTGTTGCCATTCCTAGGAATGCGATACAAATGTTGTTGAAAGAAATCGAGACCCCTGCGGCAGAGTTTCCAAGTCATTGATCCTTTTGGAGTGTTTTTAGCCTGAATGTTTCTTAGAGATAAACCATTGAGATATTTTTTCTTAAGAATCTGACTTACAGGGTGCTTTCTGTTAGTGTACAACTTCCACAAGATTTTACCACCCAATGTTAGATTAGCCAGCTCGGGATCTCGGATATGTAAACCGCCTTCATCCAGAGGACATTTAATAGTGTCCCAATTAACTAAATGGTATTTATTTTCATTTCCTTTTCCACCATGCCATAAAAAATCTCTTAGCAGCTTTGAAACCTGCTCCGTGATCGAGATTGGAGCCAGAAGAAAAGAGGCCTGATAAATAGGTAAGGAAGAGAGCGCCGAATTGATGAGGATGACTTTCTCGGCAGTAGTGAGTCACTGACCACCCCAGGAAACTATTTTGGACTTGATTTTACTCAGCACATCCAGCCATGACGACGATTTATTGACTCCCAGAGTTAAGGGGAGGCCGAGATAGTTAATCTTATCCCAATTGACATGTCCCGAGAATCCCATGAAATGAGCAATTCTCTGAATGGTTTGATGGCCTGAGTTCCACCCATAAACAACACTTTTCCTTTTGTTGATGAGATCTCCCGAGATAGAGCAGTAGTTTTGAAGAATATCTTTGAAAGCCTTCGCAATATTTAAGGAGGCTCCACCCAGCAATAGAGAATCGTCAGTAAATAAGGCATGGTTAATAGGCGCAATACCTTTCATTGGCCTTATACCTGGGACAAAGCCTACCTGCTGCTCTGAAGACATCTTCTGGCTCAAAGAATCAGCCATTAGAATGTACAGGAAGGGTGAGAGGGGGCATCCTTGCCTTAGTCCCCTCGAAGCTTGAAAATAGTTTGCAGGTCTTCCATTCACAAGAGGAGCTATCCAAGGCTTACTCGTGCAAGCTCTGATCAAATTGACAAATTCAGTACTGAATCCAAAAGAGAGAAGTACTCTATAGAGGAAGGAGAGATTGACCTTGTCGAAAGCATTAGCCATGTCAAGCTTTATGAGCATCCCTTGCTCCTTCCGATGGTACCTAGAATGCATGACTTCTTGCACCTGGATGACATTATCGAAGATATATCTCCCTTTGACAAAACCACCTTGGGAGGAATAAATGAGCTTCCCAAGCAACGGTTTGATTCTATTAGCCATTATCTTGGATAGAATTTTATATGAAACATTACACAAAGATATAGGTCTGAATCTATCGAAGGAGCTTGGGCTAGCATCTTTTGGGATTAAGGCCAAGAAAGTGGAATTGATGCTGCCTCCAACTTTAGCCTTGTGATGGAAGGCTTTGACCATTCTCAGAAGATCAATTTTTATAGTTTCCCAGCAGATTCTATAAAATTGAATTGAAAATCCGTCAGGCCCAGGGGCACTGTCCGGCTCCATAGACAAAATTATGTCGCTGATTTGAGCTTCAGTGATTAGCTTCATGAGAGTTAAGTTATCTTCCATACTTACAAATGAAGGGATATTGGAAAGGAAATCAAAAGTGATCTCCTCACAGTCAACTCCATCTTCAGTGTATAGATTTTGAAAGTGAGTTGCTGCAGCCAATTTAAGTTGTTCAAAGCCTTTGTGAACCTTCCCATCTGTAGAAGTGATTTTAGAGAGGTGATTTCGAGAGAGCTGAGCTATGTATTGCCTGTGGAAGAAGAACTATTTTGATCTCCAGCTTTAAGCCACAAGCTGCGAGATTTTAATCTCCAGTATTCTTCTTCGTAGCGAAAGGAGTGAAAGGTTTTGATCTGGGCAGAATGTTCCTTTTCTAAATCTGTTGTGTTTACAACTTTACTTTACATTTCGACCCGCACCTCCGCTAACTGCTGAACAGCCTGAATTCGTAGGCTAGTAGGATTGTTGTTGGGAGTTTTTATCCAAGCTTTCAGAGCAAGCTTTGTAGCCTTAATCTTCTGCTCCCACACAAAGCTGGGAGATCCAGAGATCGAGATAGACCAGGCCTTTTTCACTGCTTCCATGAAGCCATCTTTTTTAGGCCAGAGAGGGCTGTAGCAAAAAGGAATAGGGCCCAGATTTTCTTCATCTTCCGAAAGCAAGAGAATGGGCTTATGGTCAGAGGTGAGTTTTGGAAGGATTTTGGAAGAGATAAGCCTCTTATCCAGCAAGAATGAGCTCTGAACCAGGAATCTATCGAGGCGGGCAGAGATGTGGTCCACTCCTATTCTATTGTTTGTCCAGGTATACAATCCTTTCAGGGGTTTAAAGTCAAGAAGATCCCACTGCTGAATAAGCTCCTCCACTATGGGGAGCATTTGGTCTCTTCCATGGTTACCTCCTCTCTTTTCCTTCAGATCAAGGACAATGTTGAAGTCTCCGGCTAAGATAATGTTCGTGAGAGAAGAGGTTTCTAGAAAATATGAAAAGGAATGCCAGCACTCTTTCTTTTCAGAAGAGAGGACATGGACATATAGGTTGAAAAGTGAGAAGATGAACTTACTTGATGAATGTCGAAGTTCAGTGAAGATCCAGTGTTGAGTTTCAAAATAACTTTCAAGATGAAACATATCCTCCGACCACAGGGTGGCCAGACCGCCAGAGATACCTCAAGCACTAATGGGATTTTCAGCATTCTTTTTCCATTTGGATTTGCTGATGTCAAGAAGGGTATCCCCTTCAATTTTAGTCTCTTGGAGAAGAAGGATCTCGGGAGTTTCAACTTTCAAAAGGTCTTTAACTACTTCGGCTTTCATAGGATTCCCTAGACCTCTGCAATTCCAAGAGACTAGACGCATTATTTACCGGGTTTGGAGAGGGTAGAACCGCCCTTGGGATTTCTGTTTCTGGTGTTTCTCCCAATGGACATTTCAATAGTGGGTTGATTCCCTTGCATTTTTTGCGTCTTTGCTTCCTCTTCCCGAACTTCCTTATGAGATTTCCTCCCTGCTTTTTTTGTTGGTCTGTCGAAAGACTCATTCTTTGAGGACCTGGAGATTTCAGGTTGCTTTTTCCTTATCATTTCAGCATAGGCAGGGGGAGGGGGGGTGACCAAAGAAACACCAGAGGCCTCTTCTCTTCCCTTCTCCACTATTTGAGAAGCATTTTGTTGTTCGACCTCCTCAAGAATAGGCTCTAGAACTTCTGGGTCAGTGTTTAGAGATTCAAAATGATTTTTAACAGCTACTGCCAATGAGGAATCAGAGCTCCCTCTCCCTGTGTCAACCTAGAATTGTGATCATTAATCTCCGGTGCCACTCCTTTACCTTTGGTTCTGCTATTTTGTTTAGGTAGGGCTGCTTTCTGCACCTGAGTCCATTGCTCTCCAGTGGAATTCTCTGCATCTTCCTCCGCCTTCGTTTTGCAATTCCTTGCAAAATGACCATATCCGCAGCAATGTCGACATTTAAATGGGAGCTACTCGTAGTCCAGTTCTTGGATATGAACCCAATCAGCCACCGTAAGCTTAATGGCTTCCGGTAACCCCACTTCCAAGTCCACTTCAACGCATACTCTTGCACAAGAGTACTGGTCATTTTTCTCAGCACAGTCGATATATCTCCCGAGAGCATTACCAATGGACTCTAGGGACTTCGGGTTCCAGCAATGCAGAGGTAAATGGGGAAGGCGGACCTATACTGGAACAGCCGAGGGCACGTCTTGAGTCAGATCAAAGTCTGGTGTCCAATAGTTTAAGTAAAGTCCCCGGGGGTCCATGAAATATGGACCATTTCTGAAAATGAGGCTTCGATCTTCTACATTATCAAAGACAAAGACAAAAAATCACTTACCTACAAGATAACTTCTGATGTCTGCAGTAACAAGAGGGCACCAGTTTCTCTGCACCCAAGATTCCACGGCTCTGGGAGAGGGCCAAAAACCAGTGAATTGCCGGATGAGCCCTCGTTCTGCAAGATTTAAGGCAGCCCGGCAGGATTCTTTAGCAGGGAGAGAAACCGTGGGAATGCTGGCAAGCTTCTTGATGAATTTGGCAAGCTTCTTGATGAATTTCTGTTGAGCTTCGGTTGCTGGTTGTTTGGAACCGGCAGCAATTAGTTTTCTGAACGCAATGGTCGCCGGTGGAGGTGGAGGTGGGGCTGGGGGTGGGGAAGGGGGAGGGGCCTCAGGGCCCCCTCCAGGGACCATATCAAGAGCAGGGGTAGGATCAAGCTCGACGCAGGTCGCAGATCAGAAGGAAAGGCAAACTCTGGCACGAGGGAGGAAAGTTCGATGCAGGGTTTAAACGAGGTTTCTTGGAGCGAAAATCAGCTCGCCCGCCATCGATAACAATCCTATGTCCAAAAGCTTATCGTAATATTTTACAGATTTGACTTGGGTAAAGGTTTGGAGATTCATCCTGGAAACTTACAACGTAGACAGAATTTCATGTTGGGCTGTGCGGTAGAGCTACAGTTTTACTTTATGGTTCTAAGCAAAAACGAATCTTTATGAAAACAAATACCATGAAAAATGCCAAATTAAAGCATGCACGGAAAGTAAAAACTAGACAAAAGTATAAAGAAATGGAAGGATATTGAAACAGATGGGCAGCAGAGATTAGCAAAATGACGAGAGAATAGACATGAGAGGAAGGTACATTGCATTGTTCTGGTGCATTTGCATCTGATATTGCTTTGGAAGTATTTAGAAATGAAAATTTGACTAGACAGTAATTGTACAGAAATATTCAGAGTTGAGATGACAAGTTGGTATGTTTGTAGTGACTGATTCATAGAGCTTTTAACGTATATATTGGTAAAGAAAGCATCGGCCAAAGGATGGATTAGATAGCTACCGGCAGCTTTCACATGAATCCACAGAACCCAATGGTACTGATCGTCAAAGACATAATGGTACTGAATCCAGATGTTTGGCAATATATGAAGTTCTTTTACTTGTGGGGATCTCTTCACGTTGTTTTTAAGAAATCTATGGATTGAAGTGCCTATTTCACTATTGCTTTTTTATGTGTTGTTAAACTGTTTGGCTTACAAAATCATTGCTTCTGTTAGCATTTCCATTGGCTGGAACAAGGTAAGAATTTAGATAAATCTACAGTGATAGTTTACACAAATGTTGTTATTATGAAATCATGTTAGCATTTCCATTGGCTAGAACAACGTAAGAATTTAGACAACTCTACAGTGATAGCTTACATAAATGTTGCTATTATGTTTGTGAAGGGTGCTACAAGGAAGTTGGTTAATTGTTCTAAGTTTTGAATTTTGAATTTTTATATTTATTACAGAAATTGTCAATAATCAAAAGTTCAAAGTAAGGTATGATCAAGGCCATGATTCTTTCGATTTCATGCACCCAAAGCAAAGCAATCACTAGAAACTGGAAGTTGGTTATTGTTTTACATTTTGGATTTTTACATTTATTACAGATATGGTCAATAATCAAAAGTTCAAGGTATGATCAAGGCCACCATTCTTTTGAGTTCATGCACCCAAAACAAAGTAATGACTAGAAACTCTATTAACCCTTCAAATAAGAGAAAAGAAAAAGAAAAACAAGTGAAAAGAGCAGTAAAATTGCTTAGTACCTATCTCTTAAAAAAAAAATAGTAAAATTAACACAAAAATAAATGGTGATACACAATAAAAACCCCTTAAATTAGTAATAAAAATATTTTAATATTATAATTGTGAAAGATACACTATATTATACAGTGAAATTGGATAGAAATACTTTAATGTTATATTTGTGAAAGATTTACTATATTCTATGGGAAATGAGGTGATATTGGATATTTTTTTATCTTTTATATGTTTGTATATAAATTTCACTGTTTTAGTTTTTCTTAGCATATCTTCTTGTGCATGTCTTTGTAATAGGAATAAAGCCATCTTTGATTGGCATAAACTTTACACAATTAAATGTAAATTATAAATCTACATAAATATATATGATTTAAGATATACTATTATTTTTAATATAATATTTACTTATATTTTTATATATGTAGAAATAAATCATAATTTTTTTAATAATTTTAATATATATAAAAAAATCTTTAAAATCAATTTATCAATTATAATTTTTAATACACTAATTTTATACATATTAAAATTATTAATTTGGTTAAATTTCAAGAGTAAAATAAAATGATTCTTATTAAAGTTCAAGAAAATGACTCCTAAAAATTTGAGTTACTAACTAAAAACAATATATATGTATGTGTGATTATTAACTTCAAATTATTTACGAACTGCACTCTTATTGGTTTAGTCGAGCAATTAAAGAAAATCTAAGGATTCAAGACTAAAGGTTTTGGAATCTCTTATAAAGTCTATCTATGATGATAGAGTCGGGCCATTAGGAGGTTATGTGCTTTAGGAACTGGTTATTCTGGAGGAAAGTAGGAACTTAATCTTCCAGGAAAGAGATGCTGGGGTTAGGATTAAGAGCGGAGTGGTTTGGATGACCTTAGGGACGAAAATAATGCATATTTTCACAATATGGTAAGCCATAGAAAAAGGGTTAATACCATTTGGGAGCTTTCAAATGGCTTAGGGGAGAAAGTTAGCAAATTCAACAAACTGGCTATTGAAGGAGTTCGGTTTTTTGAGGAGGTATACTCAGAACCCGATGTGAACAATTTACAAGACATAGTCAAGACATCATCCAAGTTTAATCACTGGATAACAGAGGAAGATAACAAAATGCTTAATGCTCTGCTAACTATGGAAGAGCTGCAGGGATCACTTAAGTAATCTAAAAAAGAGAGGAGTCTAGTGTCGTACGACTGGACCTCTAATTTTTTCCTAGCATTTTTTTATCAGCTGGGTGAGTATCTTCTGAGGGTTATTGAGAAAAATAGATCTTCAGGTAAGTTGCTTTCTAGTATAAATTCTACTTTTTTAGTCTTAATTCTGAATTCGGATTCGCTGAGTTCTTTTGGGGACTTCTTCCCTATATCTCTGTGCAATACTCTTTACAAATTGATCTCTAAGATCATTGTTGAAAGACTAAAACCTATTTTGGCTATTTATATCACACCAGAACAGTTCGGGTTTTTACTTGATAGAAGTATCCATGAAGCTATTGGTAGTGCACAGGAGTGTATACACTCGATCAAGACTAGAAAAAGTTCTGCAAAGGTTTTGAAAATCGACCTTTCAAAGGCTTACGATAGAACCTGTTAGATGTATATCAGATTGGTCTTGATTCAAACTGGTTTTAATATTCCTTTTCTCAACTGTATATGGTCGTGTATTACGTTGGTCATCTATGCCCTTCTCATAAATGGGGCTATCTCAGAATTTTTTACTCCTTTAAGAGGGTTGCGTCAGGGGTGTCCCCTTTCACCTTGTCTCTTTCAGCTCATGATGGATGGTCTAAGTAGACTTATGAATGAGGCACTTGACATCAATAGAATCCATGGGATCAACTTTGGAGATGTAAGGGTTTCACATATTTTCTTTGTGGATGATGCTTTGTTCTTCCTAGGGAATTCAGTTTAATAGACAAGAGTTGTTAAAGACTTGTTTTGGTTGTTTAGCTCGGCCATAGGGATGCTCATTAATCTAGGGAAGTTTTCTTGGTATTTTAATGAAATTAAAGAGATCCAAATGAAAAGCTTCCAGGAGGTAATGCGTATGGACCATTTTCTGTTGACTACAGGATTCAAGTATTTAGGATTACATCTGAAACCAATTAACTATCGCAATGTTGATTGGAATTGGCTGTTAGCGAAGGTGGAAAGGCGCATTCACTTCTGGTGCAACATATTTCTATATAGAGGAGGAAAGCCAGTGTTGATCCAGGGTGTTTTAAATGTCATTCCAATTTATTGGATGATCATAGCAAAAGTTCCAAAGGGGGTTCTGAATTCTCTCGGGAAGTTATTTTTTAGATTTTTGTGGAAAGGAAATTCTGAAAGAGGAATACATTGGTCCTCTTGGGAATCAATTTCTAAACCCAAGGAAGAAGGAGGGTGGGGAATAAAATATCTACACTCTTTCAGAGCAACATTGGCAGCAAATTCGGTCTGGTAGTTTGTTTCTAAGACTAGGAAGTGGCAATCCATTCTCCAACAAAAATATATGGTAAATGGGTCGATCATTAATTGGATTCAAGATCCTCGTAAGAATAGAAGAGGAGGTTCTTTTTTCTGGAAGGCCATAGTGGCAGCTTTCCCGATTATAGGTGACTAGTTGGTGTGGGATGTGGGAAATGGAAGGGAATCTCTAATCGGTAGGGACAACTTGATGGGAGTTAAATGGATGATCGAGTTTCCTCAGGCCCTTACTAATTTTTTGACAGAAAGGGGTATTTTCGTTTTAGCAGATGCAGCTGATAGGGGAGGCATTAGTCTTATTCAGAAATGGATAACGTCGACCGAGTTGAATTTACCTGACATGTGGATTGATTGTTGGAATTCATGGACCGCAGAGCTGGTTAAAGGATTTTTAAGACTGACAAATCACCCAGATATTCTGAAATGGAAAGGTATGGAAGAAGGCAGATCATTCTCGGTAAATGCAACTTATAAAATTATCTGGAGGATCCGCTCACAAGACAAAATATGGTGGTGGCACAAGTTATGAAAGACATCAGCGCCACACAAAAGAAAAATACTAGTGTGGCTTATTTTAAAAGGAAAGGTGTTAACCTGGGACAAGCTGAGGAAAAAAAATTTCCACGTGCTAGGATTGTGTAGTTTGTGTAGAAGCAATGAGGAGAACGCATGAACATTTATTTTTGTCATGTCCATTTGTCCAACAAGTCTGGAAAAGTTTGATTTTAGCTTTACAATTGAATTATATGGGGGAAGGTGATACTTTTGACATCTTTTTAAAATCTTGGTATGATGAGCTTGATATGAAACTCATGAGATGTTTGCCATACTTGGAGGTATGGTTTGTTTGGACATCTGAAACTCCTTAGGTGTTTTCCATACTTGGAGGTATGGTTTGTTTGGATAGCAAGAAATTTTTCAATATTTGAAGATATTCATCAACTAGTTTTTTATGTTATATCCCAGATTCTCTCAATTTACAAGTTCTTTCTGCTTAAGGAAAGTAAGCAAAAGGAGAGGATTATGCAAGAGATCAAGTTTGGAGAGGGAGAAATAGTAAGTTTTTTTTTATGGAGCCTGTGAAAACAACATCTGTGGGCTAGGAGGTACTCTGACATACTCAAAGACAGTAACTATACACTTTATAGCAAATGGAGGAGAAGGAACTAATAACAAAGCAGAAGGATTAGCTTTGAGATTGCTAATGCAGATCGCTAAAGAAAAAAGGGTGGAAACTATAAGGATCTTTGGGGACTCAGAGCTGTGGATAAAATTTATGAAAAAGGAGAATAGCATCAAAAATCATCTTTTACAAAATATCATGAACAATCTGGAAACTATCGCTTCACCCTTCAACAAAGTTGAATATACTCATGTCTACAGAGAACAAAATGAGCAAGCGGATGAACTCTCAAAAAAGGGACTACAATTGGAAGCTGGAAAGTGCAAGATAACCATAGAAAGAAACGGCTTATAGGAAATCAACTAGTCGACCCTTGAATTTTGGACAAGTTAACTAAAAGACAATTTTCAGTGAATGTAACTATTTTTGTATAGTGTGAACATTTTTAGCACTTTCTTGCAAAGAGTGGCACAATTTCTAATTTGGACAGTTTTAAAATTTTTTCAGTGAATGTAACTATTTCTGTCTAATGAGGACAGTTTTAGCACTTTTAAAGAGTGGTATAATTTCTAAACTTACTTTTATATCGTGCAGTAGCACCTGTGGAATGTATTCTCCAATTTTCCAATTTTCTTTATGAATGAGAAGAATATGATTTTTTCTTTGTAAAAAAATGTAATTATTAACTATTTACAAAAGTTCATAAAATTTTATATATAGAAAATAGGATATATGTTAAAAACAAAATTCGAATATATAAATACAATAGTACATATTAGCATTGCATAGCCTAAATTTTTTTGGGGCATTGTTATAAAGTTGTTCCTTAAAACTCACTTAGGTTAACACTTAACTTTAGAAAACCAACCATGCATTCAATAAGTTGTCCTTCAAAGCTAATAATCTTATTTCAATTAAAAAAATCACATGAATAAATTAGTCGTTTGTAAATATCATTGTTTAATTAAAAAATAATAAATATAAACATTATTATTAAATTAAAATAAGTATATTTTTAATATGTATTGTTATTTTCATATTTCTTATAATTTTGGAAAAAATTACCAACTTTAAGGATAAAATATGGTTTAATATCTTAAAATAAAGCTTAAATAATTGAGAAATATCAATTATTTTGAATTATATAAATAATATGGTAAGTTTAATAAATTTTATTAATTTTACTTTATGTATTAAAAAAATTCATTTATGAAAATTTTTATTTTAATAATACTATAATTATATATTTATTAATTATAAAGATATATTTATTAATTATAAAATTTTATTAATAAAAAAATATTTATATAGCCCACTGCTTAATGATGATGGTGGTAGTTAAATTTTATTGTCTATGGACCTTAAAAGGATTACTTGGATTGCTATAAAATGTTATTCATGCTGAAAGAAGTGTTCCTGGGTTGTCATGGTTTTGACAAGTTAGAAGGTTAGGGAGTTTTGTATTGTAACAAATATTATGAAACTACGATCTAAGGTGGGTGTACCCATGACATTCTAAGAGAAAGTGACTTTCATGCTCAATGCTTGAAGTCTCATAGAGACGACAAATCCTTTCCACCCATGATGTTTTAGGAATTATCCATAATCATGTTTCACTATGAAGCTCATGAGAGTTCATTCTTATGATCTCCTTATAGTATCTTAACTTGCTTTTACCCTCTAAATCTTTCTTGTCCCACATTTTCTCTTTAAAATTAGAAATTTTAAACATGAAATATTTTTAATGTTATTGATATCTTGCAAAGTGACATTTTCGTTAATCCCCCAATGGTTTAACCATGCCTTGGTTCCTGTATACTAACCTATCTTGAGTTGTAGTTGGTCTTGATTGCATTTTAATGAAATTTTAAGAGGTCTCACGTCTCTCATGTTATTTATTCTATACATGTCGTGTATTGTTTTTAATTTTAAGATTATATGTTATGAAACCTTGGATAGTGCAGTTCATTTTCATGCAATGTAATTTTAGACAATTTGGAGTTATGATAATAAAAAATAATAAAGTAATTAATGAGCACGAGTACAATAACTCATTGTTTCCTGTGGGGGGTAGCTCAAGTGGTAAAGATGAGAAGTTGTAATTAGTTGTAAATGGAAGGTCATGTGTTCTAATCCCCCCCAATCTTACCCGTGCGCCATGGTTCGGGCCCTATGGATGCACCTAGGGGTATAGTGGTAGCGAGATCGGATCCCTAGACCCCGTGTCATGCGAGTACCAACCCAACTCTAGTTGTCAATTCCCCTAGTTAAAAAAAAACAAAGAAAACAAAACAATAACTCATTGTTAACATTGAATACAAATTGAGAAATGACAATCTATAAGGGGAGTAAATAAAGAGAAGGATAGTTGGCATGTATAGATTTTTTTAAATTTTTAATATTTTTTGTAAACTTTAATATTTTTCTAAAACTTTAGTGAACTTTATAAAAAATTATTATACACTTGCAAATTAATCCAAAGTCAAAATAATATGACTCTAAATTGATTACAATATACCTCGCCTTCGGCCAGTATAACAAGAGTCGAAATGAAAAGGACCCAAAGAAAAAAGGAACATATGTAGGGTTACATAAGGCTCCTAGAACAATGTGTTTTCACTCACACCATGTGTGACATAAATGTCAACAATGATGGTTTTGTAGATGTTGGATTCATTTTATTGATTAAACATGTATATGGGTAGAATAGGGTGTTTGAACCAATCAAACTTGTCTATGTGAAATGAATTCATTATTCTCAACAGTATATTGGTCCAATCCGGATGATGATTTTGTGAAAAAATTATGAATGATGTTGGAAATCACATCAAGGAACATCAACGTAGTCATGGCTTCTATGATATCTTTTAGGATAATTAATACTCCATCCTTGTCCTACTTAGCATTATTTTCTTTTTCATAGTAGTTGATGATGTCAATTTCCCCCTAGTGGTGTGCGGGTGTCATCTAGGACCCATTAGCCACCAAATGCACCCCGCATGCATCATTTTAGGACCACCACAGTCATTTCCCTACATTTTAGGAGCCAACTCAGTGATCTGGTTCAGTCGACCAGAGTTAGCTGACTCTTGTGGGGGGTTTATGCTCCTATTGCCACTGTTTGTGGCCTCATGTGCCCTTTTCTGAGTGATTTGCATGACAAACTCACTAATGTGCCCCTTTTGGTCATTTAACTGATTGTGTCTTCAATTAACTGAGTTTTGGTTTAGTTGAGTTGAGTTTGGGTCTTTCGGAGCACTCCAGTGGTGACAATTCCTATGCTAGACTGACCGAGTGTAATGTCCCCTCCTACCATATCAGCATGATAGAGAGGACGTGGTGCTCAATCTGGGCAATTAGCCCCTTATTCATTGAATTAAACTCATTGATACAAAGAACTGTATATGTGCATGCTATAGAAACACAACTGAGATTAAATAAATACTGTTGAATATCTAACATACATTCAGAATTCTGTGACAGTCATTAAATAAAGACCTCTGCAGAATTATAAAAGATCATATGGAAATGCATAATCATTTGAATACACAGCGGAAGCAAATTTATTAGCAGATCCATGATACATTCAAAATATTCATCAAATGATAATTGCCAATTTACACAAGAGAATACTTATCTCAATAAGGTAGTCCCAAGAAACTGGCTATGCAACTGCAATGTTCCACCCAACCGTAGGCCAGTGTGTTCCTCAATCTCTCAGCACCACTGCCACCCCCCGAGCTGGGCATGATCTCTACAAGGAACCAGGGAACAGCAGACTCACACATAGCCAAGCATACACCAAAATGAGCCAAGCCAATCTACAATTGGGTTTATCAGGCTACTAGGAGATGGAAAGGAAGAGTTGCTGAGCTAGTGAGCTCCAGCACAGAGCCAGGGATAACCTTGCAAGATCTATCTAGCTTGGCACCCACAATACCTACACACCCAGCACAAGGAAGTATTCTCTTAACTGCCACACAGTCCCTCAAGCCATACCTTCCTTTCTAGTGCTCTCAGGGTGTGCATAGAAAAGTAGCCAAAGCCCTCTTGATCTTCTTGAGAGGTTGTCTCCCCCACTAGGTTTATCAAGCTACTTCTGTCCACTACCACTCCAAAACTTCAATTCACAGGTTCAAACCAAAATGAGGATGCACACAACAGCAGAACACAATTATGGGCATAATGAAAATCGTTTGTACAATGACAGGCATGAAAATGATCCCCTAGGCTTCAGAAAAACGTGGGAAGGTTAAAAATGAGCAATGGAGGTTTGGAGAAAACCCCAGGTAGCAGAAAACGTTTTTAGGAAAAACACCCATGGCAAATCGGGGAAACAATGAGCTCCCTACAGTCCCAAATCGCAGCCCCTCCTTCCCAGCTACTATCCAAAACCAAAAATGGGTTTTTGGGCAGGGAGAACCCTGCGTTTTTGCTCCAAAAACGTGACTGTAACTCCCAGCCTTCTCTATCTGCGTGAATGAGTGAAGACTGCCTATTCAGAATGGCTTTTGGGCACCATTTCGTGGGTGATTTCATGCCCAAGGAGACAAAACACGAATTTCCAGGTTGATGGCTTGCCCATGCACGAAATTGGCTGCCATACTTCTTCATTTCCAAGGCATTAACTGCCTTAAACAATTTCTTGGAAGAATTAAATGATTGGGTGCATGAGACAAAATGGGTAGTTGGTGGTTTTATGGGTTTCCCCATTGACACATGGATTAACACCATTGGCTCAAGGGTTTGAATAATTTCCCTCCCTTTTCCTTGTAGAGTCATTCCCCATCTCTTTTGTTGCATTGCATAGCCGGTTGTGAGTTTTCCATTAAAAATTCGTAATTACATGATGTCTTATATACATTGTGCCCATCTCGCACAAGAACCATAGGCATCTATTTTTAATTGCCGATACAAAATGCTAAATCAACGGTGGGGCCTTGGCCTTGAGCTCCTCACCATGATTAAATTACCATATTCACATCATTTACGATTTGATACAAAGGGGGTCAAAATGGGGACATTACACCGAGACTTGAATTTTCCTAGGAGATTCGAATTCTCTCTATTGTAACATATTTTTGAACTATACTGATTAATGGATAATGTTACACATTTCTGCTTCCATCTGAGTTCCAATGCATGATTAATTTTACTACTCTTTTCTCTATAGTTTTCACTGTAATTCACCTTTTTTGCTCATACTTTCACTGTGAGGTATTCTCAGCTCTATGATATGATGTGAATTAGAATTTCACATGGTATTAGAGCTCAAAGAGCATAGGTTGAGCAACTACTTTGAGTAGTGCACCAGAAGCCTCTGTATTTCCAAAAGAAATCTTGGTGCCATTACATTGAATTCATTAGAGAAATCCTTTGAGGTATAGTCAGATGTGAAGGATCTGGAAATATGTGCCTATTTTCCTAAAGCAGTGCTTGGTAGTATTTTATCTCCAAAATTGAGAGTTTTTTGCAGGATTTTGAAGGTTTTTCAGTGCAGCAGTAGTAGCAGTTTCAATTTGTATTCGCTCCAACAGTTTCACATGGAGAATTTGAATGTTCCTTTGTCTCCAAGGAACCCGAAACCCTTCAATTATATTTATTGGAGGGCTTATATGCAGATGGTGTTGCGCAAAAAATGTATGTACAGGGTCACAATGGGAAAGGAGGTTGAACCTCAAGTAGCTATTGAGAAGGCCAAGTATCTAACTTTAGAGTAGATGAAGCGTTTGGTTTCATGTGAATTCATATTTCTAGATATTTTCTCCACCTTGATGGATTGAAGACTCCAAGAGAGGTTTGGTTGAAGCTTGAGAGCCTCTTCAACAAGAAAGATGAGCCGGGGGACCATATTCTGGAGAATGAGTTAATTTCTCTTCAACCCAGCAGTTTCAAGACCATACAACAATTCTTCTTTAAATCCAAATCCTTGGTCATGCAATGCAAACAATGTGGCATTGAGAATAAGGATGAGCAGTTGGTTCTATCCATTCTAAGCAAGCTTGGTCTAGACTTTTCCATTTTTGTTTCTACCTTCCATTCAGGGATATTGTCAATCCATGGTTAGAAAATTCCATCCTTAGATACATTCACTAAATATCTCATCCAAGAACAAGATGGTTGATTCAGATGGGTGCCTTGAAGGCCTCCAAAAAACAATCTCTTATGGTTGGAGAGTCAAAAAGTGCGAATGTTAAAGGGAAGAATAAAGGTAAAGAGAAGAAGCAATTTGAGTTCAAGAAAAATCCAAAGTCTAATCCATCAAAAGGAACCTCCAAATCCAAGAAGGATAAGCAAAATGGGTTTGAACATACCAAGTGTTCCTATTGCAAGAAAGGAAACCACCTAGAGGTATCTTGCATGAAGAAGAAGATAGATCAAATGACCAAGCTTCTTGAACAACACAACATTTCCCTCCCAGAAGGCGCAAGGGAGACTTATTCTGGAAGTGAGACAGATGATCATGAGAGATGTCATGCACTGAAGGCTGGATTCACACAATCACAAGCCTTCCTCATAGATTCTAGAGCCTCAAACCACATAGTTGCCTCTAAAGAATCATTTTCTTCTCTAGATCTCAGTGATGGTCCAAGTATTCACATGGGAGATAATTCTCAGATCTCTGTTGAAGGGAAGGGTACAATACAACTAGAGCATGGAAAGTTTAAAAATGTTGTATTTGTTCCTTCTTTGGAAGCAAACTTGTTATCTGTTTATCAGATGACACACATAGGTTCGCCAAAGAAAGTATTTTTTGGACTTGACATAGTTGATATTGCAGAGATCTCTTCTGGGAAGGTTATAGTGAAAGGGTTTGCAAACCATGCCTCAAATGCATATGAATTCTCTCACTTTTTTCCATATTCTCTGCATACTCCATCGACATTGAATGATGAAGATCAAAATGATGTCTATTTTGATGATCCAGTTTCAGATTCTAAAGATGAGGACCAAGATATTGATGTTGAGTATGAAGTTCAAGAAGATCCAGATCCAGATCCAAATCCAACACATGCTCCCAATCCATGTCCAAGGCCAATATGGGCTCACAAAGTCCTTGAAGTTGCTGGGAACATAGATGGGGATCCATTTGACCATAGAAGAACTAAATATCAGTATCGAGATGCAAACCTTGCACTATGTCATACAAATCCACTTCTCTTAGAGAGGTGCTACATGATGGTGGGGTCTGATCCACAATATTTCAAAGAGACTTTCCATGATGGATCTACAACCAAGTACAAAGTTTGGTTGGTTGACAAAGGGTACTCAAGGGTTCATAATTTGGACTACCACGATCCATTCGATCCCATAGAAAATATGGTTTATGAAAGACTTGTTTTGGCAAATTCATCTTTGAAACAGTGGGAGGTACATCAAAGGAGCAAATCCAGATCCATATCCAGATCTAGCACCTGCATTACTGTCCTACATAGGAGCATATTTCCTACATTTTTACAAATTCTTTCTCTCAGAAATTTTTTTATCTTCTTTGATTAGTGTGAAGGATGTTTGAGTTTCCTGTTGTTCATTTTTCAGGGGGTGTTTTTCCCATGAGGTGTTTCCTCATTTCCTTAGTTTCATGAACATTTATTTGATTGTATGGGTGACCTTTGGTCTCAGTAACCAGGGCCTAGGATGTCCAAGTTCGGATTAAGGGGGGGTGTTAGGATAATTAATACTTCATCCATATCCTACTTAGCATTATTTTCTTTTTCCTAGTAGTTGATGATGTCATTTCCCCCCTAGTGGTGTGCAGATGTCATCTAGGACCCATTATCCACCTAATGCGCCCTACATGCATCATTTTAGGACCACCAGAGTCAGTTCCCTACATTTTAGGAGCCAACTCAGTGATATAGTTTAGTCCACCTGAGTTAGCTGACTCTTGTGGGGGGTTTATGCTCCAATTGCCACTATTTGTGGCCTCATGCTCCATTTTCTAAGTGATTTGCATGACAAACTCACTAATGCACCCTTTTTGGCCAGTTCATTGACTGTGTCTTCAGTTAACTTAGTTTTGGTTCAATTGAGTTGAGTTTGAGTCTTTCGTAGCACTCCAATGGTGAAAATTCCTATGCTAGACTGAATGAGACTCAAATCATCCTAGGAGATTCGAATTCTCTCTATTGTAACATATTTGTGAACTATACTGATTAATGGATAATGTTATGCATTTCTGCTTCCATCCGAGTTCCAATGCATGATTAATTTTACTGCTCTTTTCTTTGCAGTTTTCACTGCAATTCACCTTTTCTTCTCATTCTTTCATTGTGAGGTATTCTCAGCTCTATGATATGTTGTGACTTATAATTTCATGTCATGGCTTCTATGATATCTTCATCAAAGTTGAAAACATGAGTTTTAGTGGTTGGAAGATCCCTTGATACTATTTCCTTCCGTAGGTGTATGGAAGGGTCCAATCTCAAATTGATATCCATGCCATAGATTAGTGATTATATTTATATAGTAGTGGGGTCGATAGAAGAAGGAATGACATAGATAGATAATGGCTATGTCCTTTTTGCTTGATGTGGAGTACCTAGTGAGGAGTTATGTGAATTATGTTTTGTCCAATGTACTAGTGGGGTACCTAGTGAGGAATGACATAGATAGATCATGACTATGTCCTTTGCGCTTTATGTTGGGTACCTATTGAGGAGTTCTGTGAATTATGTCTTGTTGAATGTCAAGTCCAAAAGAGAAAAAAAGGTTATTTGTGATGATAGGGCCAACTAATGATGAGATGGTGTAAACAAGGACAAAGTTTAGATAATGGGTTTGGGGTGGATGTCTCTTATAAACTCTAAGCAACAACGAGTCCTTGAAAATGTTAGGGTAAATGTCCATTGGTGCTGGAAAAAAGGTAGTGACTATGGATGGGTAAAATATTAATTATATTCAAAGAATAATTTAGTTCATAGTAATGAAGTTGACCAATGGTGAAAAGTTTCCCTTTATGAGGAATTTGCATAGTGCAATAGACTCTAATGATGCAATGACCTTCATGGAATACATGTAACTATAAATAAAAAATATATTGTAATATAGTGCAAAATCTATAACATTGATTTCAATCAAAACAAAATTTCCCTTTACCTTAATGGGGACATTTTGGTAAATCCCTAAAGGAAGGGAAGAGCATCCATCATAGGCACAAAGAGTAATGATAGATGGGGCTGACTATGAAGATTCTAACTTTCTTTTAAATTGATGATGGCATGATGCAATTTGGCATTTCTTCATCCATTATTCAATTATGAATGAGGAGGTTTATAATAGTGATTGGTATTTGGAAGGTTATGGATAGGGGATAGTGAGTCTAATTCTATGTTATCCAAGTGGAAAATAATTAGCTAAGAATATAAAGAGTCCATGGATCCTAAGGTGAAGCCTTTGTTTGAGAATATAAAGTTTAAAGGACATAAAATGTTGACATAACAACAAGAGATGTAGTCAGAACATCCACAATATTGTAATTGTGGGAAACCTTTGCATGTGGATAGTATGATTTTCACTTTAAATGTGAATTAGGTGTTGAAGAATGTAACTTCAGAAGATATTCTTATTTTTATTATTTGTGTCATTTGTATCATTTGTATTGTACACCATACAAGGATTATTACTGATGTAATTGATCATGTAAAAGTCATTGAAAGAGTCAATGTAAAACCTAACTATTAGGTTGGCTTGGAATGATCTAGAAAAGAATATTTTATTATAAATTGTACATGTCAGCCCACTTATGTGAGTCAATCCGACCTTGTTTAGTAAAAAGGTCAAGTCATTTGATTAGTATAAACGAGGAGGTCGAACTCCTCATTTGGTCACCTCACTCACACATTGAGTTCGCATCTCTAGGAGAGATAAATTGAAGTGAATAGATGATTTTGGAGTCCTCTTGTTTTTGTGTCTTTGCATGAAGGATACTATTGTACATTCTGACAAATCTATATAGAAGAATTTTGTTGGGTTTTTCTTCCTCGAGAGGGTTTTCCCAAGATAAATTTGTTGTGTACTATTGTTTATGATGTTCTTGTTTATATTTAAATGATCCATATTGTTATTTCACTTAAAAATATAACATGGGTTCAGAGCAGGCCTAAAAGATAACATTGTGCAGCTTCTACAACTACAACTGTTGGAGATTAGGGCTTCATGCTTGAAACCCTAGAAGGAGAAATATAGTCATCTGGTAATTTTAGCTACAACTTGCTTTTGGTGAATGTTGAGGATATGAAACTAGGAAATGTCGACTATGAAATGTTTATGTACCTTTTGTACGAGTTTCAAACTTAGATTCTTTTTACTTTTGGAGATATGATCCATGCAAATCAGGGTTCCAGCCTCTTACAGAATTCAGTTTTAAACAGGTGACCTAGGGATAAATGCTATATCTCAGAATGGGAATATCCAAATCGTGTTTTGTAAGATGTTTCATAAATGGAAAGGGTTGTAGTTTCACTGGTACAAGTTTCAAAACCTAAATTTGAAACAGTGACATATGGAAGTCCGTACTAGTTCGTTATACTGAAACAATCCATAAACAAGTCACCTTGGGAAATGTAGCATGACTTCCACTTGTTGAATCCAATATTTATATAAACTATGGGGTTAGATAGAGGACAGACGGTACTACCTCAGGAAAAATTTTCAGACCTTGAGGAGCTTAAATTTTGTAGATACATCAGAATTAAAACCGGAAAATTCAGCAGAAGAAATTGAAGAAACTAGGGCATCAAATATTTTGCAGTTCTGTCCACATATTTAGGAAGATGAGTACACTAATAAAATTGCTTGAGGAGGTGTATATTTATATCCAATCATATTTTCAAGTCATCCAAGTTGAAAAATTAGGGTTTCTTTATCAAACCCTAGGTCCACCAGAAGCAGTCTTCCAGAAAAGCATTGAAGCAAGCATCTAGTTGAAGCACTCTCATTGGTAAGTTATATTCTCTCTATTTCCATTTGAGGTTCTCATTTTATCAATATGAAAAATAGTACCAAGCTTGAGGAAAACTTAAGGACAAGCTTGAGTACAAGCTTAAAGGAGATAAGAACTTCGGGCATGGAATTATAGAGTACTTATTATACCACAAGAGCATGATTTGGAGACAATGTATGCAAGAAGAAGCTTGATTAATAGAAAGAGAAGAGAAGATGGGTGAAGATGACAATTAAGACCTAATAGATCATGAAAATAACATAAATAAAAAAAGAAATAATTTTTTCTCAAGAATAAAATATTTCAGAAGAATGACCTCTCATAGCTCAGATGTTTCACTTGTGAGAAGAAAGGACACCTTGCGAAAGATTGTCCCAAGAAGAAAGGAAAGAATAAGACACACCATACTCACATCACAGAAGATGATGAACCAGTCAAGAATAAATATAAAGAAGATTCCTCCAGTGATGAGGAACATGTATTTTGATCCAGAAGGATTCAAACCAGGAAGATGGAAGAATCTCTTATCCATTTCAGCATTGGATAAGAAGGTATATAGTTGTGATTGGTGATGAAGAAGGAGAGACACAATGATTCAACACTACTACACAGATCCATGTAATATGTGGTGTAGAATACTTGCTCAACATTGTTGATCGTAAGCAAGAAAGGCACAGGTCCTCAAAATCAAATGATGGAATAGAGCACACTATCAGAGACTCCAGTAATTCCTACAAGGAGACAAGGATCAAGAGGGATCCTACCAAACAAACAAAGATAAGTATTTGAATTGTTGATTTCCTATGTATCTAATTGCTTAAATGATATTGTTCAGTTTTGTACATATTTATGTTCCTATATTTAGGAAGTGTACTATGCATGTTAGAGTGTTTTCATTGATGAACAATATACTGCTAATATGCATGTGATGGGGAAGTGTCCTATGGTGTTGTGCAACATTCCATTGCTACTTATCTAGGATGAACCATCTTTTCTAACATGTTGGGAATAGTGCACTCTCTTAATGATGTTCTGGTAGAGATGGAAGACATTAAGAAAGTTATCGTATGAACGAGGGATATGGATGAATGTTGTGTTGAATCATTGTCTAAGATAGTTGCATGACTAGTATGTGACCTATGTATTTATGCATAAGGATTTGTTTTGAAAATTATGAAATGTTTCTAATCATGCAACTAAATTTGACTTGTAGGAAAGATTGTGTACCATCAACTACTATAGAATAATGATGAGACTTGTTCCTAAGAACAAGTGACGACAGTCCAACTATGACATTCAAGAAGATTTACAAAATCAAGCATACT
The DNA here is from genome assembly GCA_027924585.1 of Larix kaempferi. Taxonomy (NCBI): domain Eukaryota; kingdom Viridiplantae; phylum Streptophyta; class Pinopsida; order Pinales; family Pinaceae; genus Larix; species Larix kaempferi. The sequence continues at coordinate 10,995,551 of BSBM01000613.1, forward strand.
ACATAAGTACAAAGCAAGGGTTCTCTCAGAAAAGGGATTCGACTATGACAAGACATTGATCTAGTGGCCAAACACACTTCCTTAGTGGTGGATATTACACTAGATAGATGGTGTAATCAAAGTAGAAGTGTATATTGAGCAACCTATAGTATTCAGGACTCTCTACAGAGATCCACATGTGCGCAGATTGAAGAAGGCTTTATACGGGCTTAGAAGGAACCCATGGGATAGTATGATGAGCTTGAGGATCACCTAGAGTGATGAGATATCAACCTTTTATACAAGGTTGAATATGAGGAACTCATAGATGGGTGCAAGAGAGGACTTGCAACAGAGTTCGATATCTTGGCATCTAGTGACCTAGAGAGATGACTGCATAGATGGATACATAGAATATCATCAGAAGAGAAGGATACTAGTCACTCCAGTGCAGAATGTCCTGATGCAGAGAGTACAAGATGTTGAGGGAGGATAGTGCTCATTTATAGAGGGAGCAGGAAAGATCCGTTTCAGAGGGAGTGACTACAACGCATATTGAGAGACATTATCACTTAGCCTCTATCCATGGAAAAGGTTGTTTGCAGCAGTATCTCAGGGATATGCTCAGAGTGATATCATATGTCTCTCCTCACAAAGAGGAAGTATATGTGGTGTAGGCACCTAGGACATGGTACGACATGATTGATAGGTTTCTAACGGGCTTGGGATTTACCAAGATTAAAGTGGATTCCAACCTTTACTACAAGGTTGAAGAAGGAAATCCTGTGATTCTACTGTTATATGTAGATGACTTGTTCTTGACAGGTGAATAGAAGCTCATAGTAGAAACGAAGAGTAATCTTGCCGCAGAGTTTGAGATGAAAGACCTGGGTATGATGCATTACTTCTTAGGTCTTGAGGTGTGGAAAAATCCAGAGGAACTTTTCCTAATTCAAGGAAAGTATGCGGTAGATATCCTGAAGAGATTTAGGATGATGTATTGCAAGGTCATGGACACACCTATGGTGCACTTATGGCATCGAATCTGAAGTTGTTGAGTGATACTTCTTCAGAACTAGTGGATGCCACTATGTATCGACAGATGATTGGTTCACTAATGTACTTGACGAACACGAGGCCAGACTTACGATTTGAGGTGAACACTCTGAGTTAGTATATGGTCAAGTTGAGACATGGTACCTAAGGGGTACAGTTGATTATGGAATCAAATTTTCATCAGATCAGAAGATTAACCTACAAGGTTATGTGGATGCGGATTGGGATGGGAGTGTCATGGACAGGAAGAGCACATCAGGGTGCTGCTTCAATTTGGGTTCGGGTATGATCTCATGGTTCAGTAGGAAGCAGACGAGTGTGGCACTCAGTACAAACAAGGCCGAGTATATGGAATCTTGTTGGGCAAGATGTGAAGTAGTGTGTTTCAGAAGTTGCTATCAAGATTGTTTGATCTCGAGTTAGAGGCAACTTGTATTCTTTGTGAAAATGAGACTTGTGTGAATTTTTCTAAGAACCCGATGTTTCATGACAAGTTGAAGCACATCGAGATCAAGTATCACTATATCCGGGATATGGTGCATAAGGGAGCAGTGAGACTCCAATATATAGAAACAAAGGAGCAGATAGTTGATGTGTCCACCAATCCTATGTTGAGAGTAAAGTTTGAATACTTCAAGGACAATATTGGAGTGTCCCAGATCAAGAGGGAATGATGAGCTCAGATAAGGTAGCAGGTAATCACGTTTTATGTGATGTAATTGAGTATCCTAGGCTACAAGAGGATCTGGACTAGCATAGATCCATCTTAAACTCATATCTATCAAGCACCGAGAGGGATCCAATTTCTTGAGGTGTATTTTTTTTATAAAAAAATTTAAACTCAAGAAATTTGATCTCTCTTGATTGATAGATCCGGATTTAAGTTTAAAGTTTTTATTTTATAAATGAACATCTATTTTTTAATTACTTTCCATAATTTTTTTATTTTATGAGCCGACATGAATTTTTTTAATTATTTTGGTACATCGCAAACGTTAGATCACACAAGTTACAACATCTCCCCCATACTGGGTTGTAGAGCACCTCGTTTCACTTGGTGCAATGATTGGTGAGGTAACACAATTGGTTGCAGTGTGCCACGTAATGGATGCTCCAAGGTTGGACCTACCAGATGGCTTGCTCAGTTCGTGGATGAGAATAGTTCCATCTGGTATGAAAAAGGACCAGCTTTGCGAAAAATCCTAGTCTAGTTCTAGGTCACATCCAGTGTGAAAAAAGAACTTTCCCTATGGTGTAAAATCCTAGACCAGTTCTAGGTCACATCCAGTATGAAAAAGGACTGGCCATATGGTGGAAAATCCTAGACTAGTTCTAGGTCACATCTAGTATGAAAAAGGACTGGCCCTGTGGTGGAAAATCCTAGACTAGTTCCAGGTCACATCCAATATGAAAGAGGGTTGTTTCTATGCATGAAAGTCATAGACTTGGTTTAGGTCACATCCATCACGAAATAGGGTTGGCTCTGTGCATGAAAGTCCTAGATTTGGTTTGGGTCACATCCATCATGAAAGAGGGATGGATCTGTGCATGAAAGTCCTAGACTTGGTCTAGGTCACATCTAGCATGAAAGAGGGATGGCTCTGTGCGTGAAAGTCCTAGACTTGGTCTAGGTCACATCAAGCATGAAAGAGGGATTCCTTTGTGCGTGAAAGTCCTAGAGTTGGTCTAGGTCACATCCATCATGAAAGAGGGATGGATCTATGCGTGAAAGTCCTAGACTTGGTCTAGGTCACATCAAGCATGAAAGAGGGCTTCCTTTGTGTGTGAAATTCCTAGACTTGGTCTAGGTCACATCTAGCATGAAAGAGGGTTAGCTCTGTGCATGAAATTCCTAGACTTGGTCTAGGTCACATCCAACATGAAAGGGGGATGGCTCTGTGCGTGAAAGTACTAGACTTGGTTTAGGTTACGTCCATCATGAAAGAGGGCCAACTTTGTGTGTGAAAGTCCTAGACTTGGTTTAGGTCACATCCAACATGAAAGAGGGTTGGCTCTATGTGGTCACATTCGGCATGAAAAAGGGATAGCTCTGTGAAACTTCTTATGATATATAGATTCAGGAGATGTCATATTTCAATAGTCTGTGTACAAGAAGTGCAACAGCTGGAAGATGATGGTGACGATGACTGAATAATACCTTCCTTGTTAAGAGGGAGTGTTGAAGAATGTAACTATGGAATATATTCTTATTTATGTCATTTGTATCATTTGTATTGTACACCCTACGGGGATTATTATTGATGTAATTGATCATGTAAAAGTCATTGAAAGAGTCAATGTAAACCCTAACTGTTAGGTCGGCTTGGAAAGATCTAGAAAATAATATTTTATTATAAATTGTATAGGTCGGCCTAGTTAGGTGATTCAAGCCGACCCTGTTTAGTAAAAATTTTAATCCTATTTGATTAGTGTAAATGAGGAGGCCGAACTCCCCATTTGGTCACCTCACTCACACATTGAGTTCGCATTACTAGGAGAGATAGAGCCAAGTGAATAGTTGCTTTTGGAGTCTTCTTGTTTTTGGGTCTTTGCACAAGGGATACTATTGTACATTCTGACGAATCTATATATAATAAGTTTTTCTGGGTTTTTCTTCCCTAAGAGGGTTTTCCTAGGATAAATTTGTTGTTTACTGTTGTCTATGATGTGCTTGTTTATCTTTAGTGATCCATATTGTTATTGCACTTAAAAATCTAACATTAGGGACATGAGGGTCTGTGTCGACAATGGATTGGATTATGCAAAAGGGTCCACTAAATGATGGTTTATCTTCCTCTAGTTTGGTATATTCAAGGTATGGCATCTCTTATGCATGAGAGCATGCTTGTAGGTGAGTATTTTTTATGAAAGCATAAGAGGCTAAGTAACAACAAAAGTGAGATACTATGTTATTATTCTTCATAATGTAAAGCAATAATGGAATAAAAAAAATAACATGCATGTGATTGACAATAACCTATTACATACTCTTTATTACAAGGACTAAATTCTCACTCTTGAGAAGAAAATACTCACAATTTACTTGTATTGTCACATGTTTCATGTCCTCCACCATCTTTACATACTTATTCATCAGCGCGTATTTTGGTCAAGCCTTTTTTCAAAAAATCCAAGTTCATAACCAACACTATCAATCAAAATATAACAAAGGGAACACGAAGGTATAAATCATAGCCATAATGCTCCGATTGAATACAATAGAAATTAGGTAAAAATGGACAATCACCGTAGTCAACAAAACAATGTTGTGGGTAGAAACAAACTAGCTATGTAAAGAAATAACACTTAGTTAAATACTAAATTCCTTACACCCTTTACAAATCTTATGGAAATTATACACATCATTGTCCTTAAATAAATAGTTTGAATGGATGTGACCACTAAGAGGTCTCCCAAATGTTAACTTGTCATTAAGGAATGCTCATTTGTAATAACTTCAAGTTCTATGGAGTCCACTCCACCAACAAAATCTATTGGGTAATGATCAAGAAGATCCCACAACCTTGTTTAGTAGAATACGGTGATTTCCCTGTTGCTCATAAGTTTGATTCTAGTTATTGGGAGCATTCTAGCCATGATTTTTTCCTTTCTTATCATTTCCTTTTCTATGTTATGGTTGAGGGGGTTGGTTAGGAATTTAGTTTTTTGGACAAAAGGTTGGGATTATTGGTAAGAGGAAGGTTGGATCAAATTTATGTTGTTTGTGAGATTAGTGTTATTGGGGACAAAGGATCCTTGATAATAGTTATCATGCCAAATTGGTCACATGCTTGCATCAAACAATACTCATATCCAAACATGCTCCCATTCATACAAGATTCTATACCTTGAATACAAAAATATAGAGGAAGATCAACCATCACTTGGTTGGCCCTTTCACATTCTCCAATTCATTCTGAATATCACCCTCATGTTCTCGATTCCCCTTTAAAGTGAACAACAAATAATCCGCATGCAGGGGTTTCCCACAATTACAATATCATGGATGATTTGGCTACATCGCATGCTACTATGTCAACATTTTATTTCCTTTAGAATTTATCTTGTTAGGAAAATGATTCACCTTAGGAACCATAGACCCTTTGAATTCTTATCTAACGAATTTCCACTTGGATAACATAGAATCTTAGTGTCCCCTATCCCTAGAATTCCAAATGCAAATCATTATTATAAACCTCCTCATTCATCATTGCATATTGATGATGAAGGATTGCTAAATTGCATCATGCATGCATCAATTTAGAAGAACTTAGGATATTCATAGTCAACCCCATATGCAATTACTCTATGTTCATATAGGGATTCCCTTCACTTCCCTTAGGGATTTATGAAAATGTTCCTATTTTGGAAAGGGGTAAAATTGTTTTTATTGACACCACACTTGTAGATTTTCCTCTAGATTAAAACATATATTTTTTGTTGTAGTTACCCGTATTCCATGAAGTTCATTGGATGATTAGTCTTCCGCACTATATGAAAAATTCTTATGAAGATAAAATTTTCAGCATTGATCAAATTCAGTACTGCAAACCAAATTTTCTTTGAATATAAATAATAATTTACACATCTTCATAGCAACTACCTTTTTCCCAACTCCAATGGACATTTCTCTTGAAATTTTCAGAGACTCATTTTTTCTTAGAGTTTATAAGGGACCTCCACCCCAAATCCATTATCTATATTTTGTCCATGTTTACAGCATATCGTCATTAGTGGCCCTATCACCACAAAGAACCATTGGTTATATTTTGGACGTGACACTAGCCCTAGACATAAGTGACATAAATCCTCATTTTGTACCTCACCTTAGGCCCAAAGGATAGAGCCATTATCTATCCATGTTATTTCTTCCTCTATTAGGCCCATTGTTATATAAATATCTTCACTAATACATGGCATGGGTATCGATCCAAGGTTGGATTCTTCCATACACCTACCTAGGGTGATATAATTCCCAGATATTCCAACCATTATAGCTCATGTTTGTCACTTTTATTGAGACATTATAGATGCCATGACCACGTTTGATGTTCCTTGGGATGATTTCCAAAGTATGACCATTCATACTTTTTCTACATAATCATCTTCATTGGATTCGATCAACACACTATTGAGGATAAGGAATTAATTCGACACAAACAAGTTGATTTTTTCAAACACTCTATTCTATCCATAGACATGTTCAATGATGGAAATAAATTCAACATCTCCAAAACCATCATCATTGACATTCATGTTACACATGGTGTGAGTGAAAACACATTATTCCAGGATCCTGATGTAACCTTGAATAAGTTGTTTGTTACAAAGTTTTATTCCATGAGTTCTGTAACATGTTGCATGGTCACACATAAAAATTCATAGTATGGACCCTTGCATTGTCTGACATCATATCAACATATGGACCAATGCATTTCCCTAGTATAACACAAATAGTGTTGTATCAATCCCATAAGGATCCCAACCATTAAGGATGATAATGGAAAGTTGTACATATCTAGATTCTTTTACCCCATTGCCTACACATCATGGGTACCAATCCTATCCCCATTAATAATAAGGAAGGAAATATACTAGTATGCATTGATTTTCATGATATCAATCTAACCTTCCCTAAGTACAACTTCCTCATTCCCTTTATAGACCATGCAATTAATGAATGCAATGGTGATGAAGCTTTATCTTTCATGGACAAATTTTCAAGGTATAATAAGATTCATATCTAGAGGATCAATACAAACATTCTTTCACCAAAATTTAGAGAAATTTTACATATCGAGTCATCCCCTTCAGGATAAAACATGTTGGAACCACCATCCATGTGCCATTCCTTATGTATTTGATGATGTGGTCAATATAATTCTATCCTATCTTGGTGATCCCACATCTAGGCAAACATCAATCCCATCACTTTACAAACTTATGCATAGTTTTTCCCAAGGTTCTATCAATAGAGAATTCCATAAATCCTCTCAAATGTAAATTTTGAGTAATAAGTGGATGGCTACTTGATTTCATCATATGAAAGCAAGCGACTATTGCTCATCATTTGAAATACTAGGCCATAATTTAACTTGCCCGTATAACCTCTAGCAACATCAAGGCCTTCAAGGAAAATCAAACATTTTGTGACACATTCTAATGCTTGATTATACCACCTTGGCCTATATTTTTTGTGTCTTATACACAAGAGCGCACCTTTTTTTGGGATGAACAATCCAAACATTTCTTTGACATGATAAATTAAGATCTCATGACAACACTCGTTATTAACCTCCATGATTTCCATAAGGATTTTATCCTCTATATTTCCACCTCAGATTTTGTTGTGGCAAACATTTTAGTCTAGCTGAGGAATGAAAGATACAAGCATGTAATTTATTATGCTAGTAAAAATCTCTTAGTCCCAACATTGAAATACAATCCTAATGATAAGTTTCAACTCTCTATCATTGATTTAGTCCCAAAGATGTGACATTATATTTTTCTTTTCAACACCAAGGTAATGGAAAATTTTATTACTATCATATACATCTTAGGTCAAGGACCAACCAACAATAAAATCCTCCCCAATTAGATAGTCATTATTCAAGTGTGAACTTTCATTTTACACCCCTAAAAGTGAGAAGGCCCTTTAGTCATTAATGATCTACAATAGAACAAATTAATACACCTCTCATAAACACTCTTCTATATATTGAATACATATTTGTCCTTATATCAATATTGGTAGGATGACACATTTGTCTACATTTACATGTCAACATGATTGTTCATTGATTAATATTATTGTAAATAAAGAAGTTAATATTACTATACATTGTTTTTTTAATGTCGAATTAGGAGTTACTGAATGTGAAATAATAAGCATCTTATGAAACGATAAGTGTTTTTTGAATGTGAATTATTATCTTACATAATTAGTGAATATGAGAACTAAAAGTCTTGCTCCTCCATTGTGATTAATTGTATTTATAAAAAAATGCATGTACATTACGAAGACACTACAAACACATTCAAGGGATTGCATGGTGGCATGGAAACTCAATTGCATTATAGGCTCGACACAATTTGTTCACATTTTTCCATCATGCAATTAGTATTGATGTTCAAAACTCTCTTAGCACTTAAGATAAAAATAAATAAATACTCAAATGTATTTATAAATGGATAGTGTAGCTGGATAAAATTGTGAAATTTTTATTATTTCAAAATGTTTATAATATCATTTCAAAATTATAAAAACTTTTTATTTAGTTTTTAGTTGCTCCCCAATGTAAATGGTGATGTAGAAAAATGTAAATGGTGATGTAGAAAAATGTGATATTAAATATGTTAGGAATGATACATAACATTGAAACTCAAATGTATGTAAAGGCAATGTGACCACAAAATATCTGAGGGCAATCTTATATGCATAAACATCTCATTTAAATAGTGTTAATAAATTGATGTGGTAGTGAGAAACCTAAATTCTTAACATACTTAATATATTAGCCATGTTTCACTTTTTAATATAATATGACATTAATAACATCATAGGAAATCCTACAACATTTAATGAGAACTAAATTCTTAACATACTTAATATATTATCCAAGTTTCAATTTTTAATATAATATGACATTAATAACGTTATAGGAACACATTTACTCAAAACTAACAAGACATTTTTAAGAGTGCTCACAGTTCAAATAAATCTTTTTGAGTAACTAAGCTCTTAATTCTTTAGGAGTAGTCACGGCATAAAGAAAAGTCATATGTTAGAAAAACTAAAACATGAAAATGAAAAGTCAACAAAATAGATCTAAATAACATTTACAAATAGTAGAGAAAATATTGTTCTCTTTTATGTAAACAAGAGTGTTGAGAACATCAAAATATAAAGAAGGTAGATAAATTAGTAGGATAAAAGACAATTAAAACGTCTTGCTGCAAATTTTTTATAAAATCTGGTCAAAATTGTTCAGGGAAATTGTATTTTTGTAATTTCAACAGTTTTAGACTAAATATCCCAAACTAAATATCCCATTTTAAAACTACTCAGATCGCCCAAATTGGAATCTGAGCATTGCAAATTGAGATTTAAGCAAGATTTATTCTGTCGGATTCCAGTGGATTGATGGCATTTTGGTTAACCACGCAGTAGATAAATAACAATTACAAATGGTAGAGGAGAAAATAGAAAAGAGGAAAAACAAATAAAGAAAATTGAAAGTAAATGACTACCAACCAGCAAAAGATAGGAGAGGTGAAATGTGATGTTGATTTGATACTCTTCTCATGGCCGTATCGGTTTCCTTGCTGCACTCTTTTCGAGAAAAGTGTTGAAAAGAGTTGCAGCAATTGTGAAAATTACCTATGTCTATTTATCTAAGGTCCTACCTTCTCTGGCCGTTGCACCAGATTCTCCGAGGGCCAATGATTTTGTAATCCAAAAGTTACCAATAAAAGCAATAAGGAAAACCAGTGATATAGAAAAGGAATCCATGTATTCCTTTAAACCAACGTGGAGAGAACCCAACAAGGTAAAAGAGGGGATAAGAATAGACCGTATATTGACAAAATCATGCAATCAGTACCATGCATCTATGCGATGCTGCTGCAATCTGACCAATCCATTTCCTTGGCCGGTGCTTTCTCATCTCTTCTTTACAAGTAAGCATCAATTACAGCATCGTCCCAGAAATGAAATGAATCACTCACTTCAGACATACCAACCTGTCTCCTCAAATCTGTTTAGTTGTACATCTGTACAACCATCCCATCTGCTTTTCAAATATACTTGAAAAGCAAAGCAATCTCTTATGCAATTGCATCGGCACAGTGAAATTTACCTACCTTTCGAGTTGGATCTAACGTCGCTTCGCTTTGCTGTGGGGCATATCTGTTTCAATACCCTCCCCTTTTATTGAACTATTTTGTTTTTTTCGTGTGAGTGCAGTTTTGATTGGTTTTGTTTTAGTTAAGATTTGCAGTTTTAATTGGTTTTGTTTTAGTTAAGATTTGAATATGAAAACGTCACAAAGAGTATCTTAACAATTCATTCTATCGTTAATATATTATGGATATAATCGATTTACAACTAAAACTTACACTACATCATAATATAGAACGTCACAAAGAGTATCTTAACAATCCACCCTATCATCAATACACCTCGAACATAATTGCTCTACAACTAAAACTTATATAATACCATGAAGAGTGATCTAACCCTCCTTGCCACTGGAATATGTCACAGTGAATCCTCCTCCGCTGAAAAGAAAGGGCTGAACACTGTCAACACAAGTGATGACGAACAAAACTGTTTATCGACAATGGGAAAACACACAAATATATGATCTCTACTCTTTAGTACTGCGGCCCTGCCCAGGTAGAGAGGGATATGATGAATACCGGGACTCAGCATTAGGTATCTCTACAGAAGACATGATAACATGAGAAACCGTAGTTTCATGTTCATCCTCATCAGCACTGGTAATACCACCCCATAAGAAAATGACAGAAGGACGAAGACAGGGCCTACACATGAAAGATACCGATTTTGTGATGCATGGTATCGTATTCTATGGAATGTAGATAGAGAAAAACTGATGAATTCTATGCTCAATCGAAGCGACCATTTACGACCAGATTCGATCACAAACAGTGAAATATCTAGCAATTGCCTTTGAAGGCACGTCGTGAAGAGATTGAAACTTTATATTTTTAAATTTTGTTTGTTGAGAATGGGAATATGTGAAAATGAAAAAGTTCAAATCTTACTGATCCACTTAATTTCAGGATCAAAACCTTTAATTCCATTTGTGGTGTCATAATATTTGTGTAAGGAATTAGCCCTCCACTTTTGATCTTATAAAACCAAGAATGACTTCTAGCTTTATTTGCATTTTGCAGTGGAATTAGAATGCACGGGATTTGAATGCATCTCCCCATGAATCAGAATAAGTTGAAGATATCCATACATTGAATTTTGATAAATGTAATCTCTATATGGTGTAGATATTATCCCCACACACACATACATATAATTATATATAACTTGTTTGAATAACTAAAACACCAATAATATGAATATATCTTCAATGAAATCTAAGCATTGGATATGAATTATCGTGAGAAACATAGAATCAACCTAACAATTTGGGAAGGAAAATTCATGTAGATAAACAAAGGGAGGGGGGTGTTGTGCTTTCAAATATCATATAGATAAGTTAGTTGTGGTCATTTTAATTCCATTTGAAGAGATGGATGAGATTGGACTGCCTTCCTTGAAGAACATCCATGCCATTTGAACTATTTGAATGTCATCGAAGGAGATGGATGAGATTGGATAATGTCCTCCACTGAATGTAGAAGAAATGCAATGGCAATGGAGGTGGTAAAAGAATGTCAAGGCATGATCAAAATGGAAGAAGTTGAAGTTGAAAGAAGGAGAGAAGAAGGTACTTCAATCAAGGAACCAACCATTGTGAAGGGATTGATGTATTTTCATATTATGTCCTTTGGACAGTACCTATGATCCACATCGTAGTTGGCATTGTTGTCGAATGCTAACATCGACTACGACAAGTCATCGATGTTGATACAACTTCGACAAGTTTTGACTCAACATGACTTCGACAAACTCAGCAACTTCAACAGGTTCCGATTTCGACACAAATCCGATGAGTCTCGACATTGACATACTGCGACTCACTCCGCACCTTCGACATGTTCAGCAACCTCACAGTTCGCAACATTGACATGCAGTGTCGACATGCAACCATAGACTATCGAACTTTGATTGACTGTCTCTCTGTCTTCCAGTCGACTGTAACGGTTGAACTATTGAACTGTTCTAACTTCTTCTTTGTAACTGAACGTAACGGGAAAGCACCCAAGCATCTCAGAATTCTATATAAGCATGTATAATATTGTAACATAAATCAAGCTATCTGTTTGCAACTAATAGAGAAGAACAGTTTGCATTCCTACATATTGTCTGTGCGTATTTGTGTTTATTTGTGTAGTGTAGTCCTGCTTTGTTCATTATGCTTCTTATTGCTTCCGCCATAACAGAGCCGACTCATTCAGTCCAACTGTTGTCCCCCTCGTGCTTCTTGGACATGACTTGGATCATTGGTATCAGAGCACTCATTTTTTTTCAAGCTTAAGTTCTGCGTATACACTTCTCTTGAAGTTACCGACTTATGCTGGTCCAAAATCGCTTGCAATCTCAGCAATCCAAGCAGACACTACCTCCAGAAATGACAGAAGAAACAAATGATAGACATGCAGCCGATGAGAGAGCACAACTTATGGATCAAGATCTGGCTCGACAACGGACTGAAATGTTTTCCTAGTTCAACGAAATTCTCATGCGGTTTGCTTCGACATCCGGAGGATCTTCAACGAGAACTCACTCCGATAAAATTAGCCCCTTCAAAGTGCAAATGAATTTGGACATACCAAATCTTGAAGGCAAGATTGACACGAAATCCATCGACAATTGGGTACAACAATTGGAATCCTATTATGCTATGGATCAACTCTCAGAAGCTGAAAATATCACCATTACATCCTTAAAGATGTCAACATCTGTGCACTGCTGGTGGGAGAACCTCTCGTCAAAGATGGAGAAAAGAAGAAACCCCATCGACACATGGGGTAAATTCGTCGAACACATCCAAAAGGAATTTTACCCGTTGAAGTAACTGGAGTAGCAGTATAAGAAGTGGCAACAGCTAAGGAAATGGAAAGACCAATCAGTACAGAGTTACACTGACGAGTTCTACCAACTCATGGCTAGACTTGGTGTCCAAGAAGAAGAGAAATTTCTTGTTCTGAAGTACATCAGTGGATTGTCCCAGTACATTCAGCAGGAGATGGAATTTATGATTGTAAATACGCTTGCGGATGCATTTCACTACGCCAGCAAACTGGAAACCAAGCAAAAAGAGAAAGCACACTTTGCGACAAAGCCGACATTAGGACGACCACCTGACAAGAAGGCACCAGCCGACTTCGACAAGTCGAAATCTTCTCACCCGACACCACCAAATCTAGATCATAGCAAGAAGCCTTTTCACAAGAGGGAACGTAGCAAACAACCGCCTACCAGAAAATGGTGCAATTACAACCACTCATCTTGGCATGATATGTTTGAATGCAAAGCTCAGAAGACATTTTTGGCACAAGTGTCGACTTCCGATGCGTTCGACAAGACGGTGGAAGAATCTGAGCCAGACGCAATGACCCTTTTGACATTGACCTTTCCATCAGCCTCGACTATCGTCGATGAGAAGGAACAAGAACACCTATTGCATACATGGATATGGGTCCAAAGCAACCCATTGCATTTGATTGTGGACAATGGTAGCCAGAAAAACTTCATTTTTGAAGATCTTGTAAAGAAACTAGGTCTTGTTACTAGTCCGCATCCTCAACCTTACAACATCGATTGGATGAAGGATGGACAAGAACTACGGATCACTCGACAATGCAAGATCGCCTACTTCATAAAGCCTTTTGAAGATGAAGTACTTTGCGACGTGGCACCACTCTCCGTAGCCGACGCCCTGTTTGGGAAACCTTACCTCCGGGATAGACATGGAATTTATTAGTCACGGCCTTAGAAGGTGATTGTCAGAATCTAAAATCGATGCTTCAGCATACGAGAGAGTCAATCTACACCAACGGCTGTACTAATATTTTCCAAACAGACAAAGAAACTCATCAATCATGCTCAGAATTTTGCATTAATTATGATCAAGCCGCAACATGTCGCATGAAGGTTATCCTGATGTCGCATTAATTATGATCAAGCTGCAACTTGTCGACGCACATGGGATGAAAGTCTTCCATACATAAAACACAGCTACAATCGTGCTCAGCACAACTCTACATGCAAGAGTCCATTTGAGATCTGTTACGGATTTCAACCCTTATCACCTATCAACTTGATCAGCTTCTCGACACAGCCGAACTCCGATACCGACTACAACCATAGAGAATTTGATAAAGTAGTCAATTTCAAAGATCATATATATGACATCCAGAAGCAAGCACGGGAAATGTTGCAAAGAGAAAGTGAGAAATCTAAGGCCCGACACGACAAGCATCACATTCCTCATTCATTCGAAATTGGGGATAAGGTCTGGTTACATCTCAAGAAGGGGCGCTTCACAGGTCCTTTCAAGAAGTTAAAACCTTTGCAATATGGTCCATAAGTAATTCTTCGATAGATTGGAGAAAATGCTTTCCAGCTCGACATTCCTGCATGCATGGGTTTGCATCCAGTCTTTAATGTGGATCTACTCTGACAATACCATGCACCACTATTGGAACAGAACAACTTGTACACAGCAGAACCCAAAGACATCTATCCATATGTTTAGGAGCCTCTTCCTTGCAACACCATCGTGGGATGACGAGTGCGCCTTACAAGGACAAACACAATTCCCTTGTTTCAGGTTTCCAAAGCTGGCCATCTCCCATCTCAAGGAAAGTGGTACTCTGTTACTGAAATAACCGACAAGTTTCCTCACCTTCGCGAGCAAACAATGGAGACCATTGTTTCTTAAGGAAGTAGGTTTGATCCACATCGCAGTTGGCATTGTTGTCGAATGCTAACATCGACTGTGACAAGTCATCGATGTCGATACAACTTCGACAAGTTTCGACTCGACATGACTTCGACAAACTTAGCAACTTCGACAGGTTCCGATTTCGACACAACTCTAATGAGTCTTGAATTCGACATATTGCGACTCACTCCGCACCTTCGACATGTTCAGCAACCTCAAAGTTCGCGACATCGACATGCAGCATCGACATGCGACCAACGACTGGTTAACTTCGACAGACTGTCTCTCTTTCTTCGAGTCGACTGTAACAGTTGAACGGTTGAACCGTTCTAACTTATTCTTTGTAACTAAACGTAACGGGAAGGCACCCAAGCATCTCATAATTCTATATAAGTATGTATAATATTGTAACATAAATCAAGTTATCTGTTTGCAAGTAATAGAGAAGAACAATTTGCATTCCTGCATATTGTCTGTGCGTATTTGTGTTTATCTGTGTAGTGTAATCCTACTTTGCTCATTCTTCTTCTTATTGTTTCCTCCATAATAGAGCCGACTCATTCAGTCGAACTATTGTCCCCCTTGTGCTTCCTGGACACGACCTGGATCAACCTAGGGACAAGGGGTTCTAGTTGTATAATTATCGAAATAATCCTAGAGGGATCCCTAGAATGAGTAGGAACATCACTTCTAACAACCAAGGTCAATGAGAAGAATCTCTTAATGGAGGAGGAGTGGTTTCTCAATCGATCCTAGAGATTAGTTATCATTTTAATTTACTTAGAGGGAGTCTAACTTTGGGGCCTTCTAGAGAAACTTTGTCTACTAAACCATTGATTTTCATCTTGAGGTCTGTAAGGAAGTCTCCACAATATCCTCAAGGAAGTCAATTGACATGTCAATTTGGGGGTTTGGGGACAATGGGCAGGGTGAATGTTGGACATCTACATGTCAACTACTGTCACAAGCTAACAGGACAATCAAGAAAAAATATATGATCATCCTAACAAGGTCAAGCAAGGGAGGTCCATTTGGGGACCATGATCTATATGGAAAGGAACCACTAGAGTCCTACCAAAGACAATAAAACCTCCCTCCATATGATCATAAATAGGGCATCTGATTATAAGGTGATTGACCAATCTCTATGGAAATAAGACATGTGAAGGCAAAGTGATTGTCGAAATGCTCTATCAAGGAGAATTTTAAGAACCCCCCTAAATCTCTATGTATAATAAATGGGTGAATCCCCATGATACATAGGAAAATATGAAGACTATTTTATCAATGTTATATTATGTATATATAATTTTTCGGCGAATATCTCATTGAATTATATAATCTTTTTAATTTAAATATTGGCAAAATATTTCACTAAATTATAAAACCTTGTAAAATCTTGGTGAATATTTCATTAAATTATAAAACCTTGTAAAGTCTTGGTGAATCTTTTACTAAATTATAAAATATCCTAAAGACTTGGTGAATTTTTTGATAAAGTATAAAACCAAACTTAGATATAACAAGCACTGAATTTTTTTTAATGTGTAACAAATTTAAAATAAAAAAAAATTACACCTCAAGAAATTGCATCCCACTCGGTGTTTGATAGATCCAGGTTTAAGATGGATCTATGTTGGTTATCATGATATTTGTGGTTGTTATGATTGTTTTTCTAGAGATTCACATAGAGAAAGGAAGTCTCACCTTGTCCCTTTACCAGAGTCATTTGTTCCATCCTCTTTATGGTTCATAATGCATTAAGCAAGAGGCCTTATGGCCAAATTTCTATGATGAGATTTCTTAGACAACATAAATATAATTTAGAGTCCCCAAACTGTTGCTATCACAAATCACATCATCCACTTTAGGAGAGCTATTGGTAGACCTTGTACTTAACCTAATTTTATTGGCTTCCACTGCTCTAAGGCTTCTCTCTTGATGCTCTCCTTTAGACCCTTGCCATCACCCATTTGCACTTTCTTGTTCTTGATTCTAATTGTTGTAGAGCTTGCTTTATTTCATCTCTTGGTACCATTCTTTTTCTACTTTTTTGGAGATGCTTTAGGAACTTCCAATGTACGTTCTTATTCTTATCTTTTCACTATGTGAAGTCCCATTGACCATCGTTGGCCACTAGTGGACATTGATACACAAATTACATTAAGTTGAAATTATAGACACACTTGAAATTACAATGTTTTTTATTAGAATTACGAATCATGCAATCTAGGTGTTAATATTGCTCCTCTCCCCAATTCTTAAAGGGTGCTATCTCAATGGAAGAGCACCTTCCTTACAGGCAGGAGGTTGGCGGTTCGATTCCTCCGTGCCCTAATGATATTGCAATGTATTTCTAAAAAAATATTTATTGTGATAATTTATATTAGTTGCTAAATGGGAAGCAAAATCTGGCGATAGTATGGGAGTAAAAATGGACGATAAATTTGGTGCTAAAGTGGTAGCAAAACATGGTGCTAATGTTGACATCAATAGAGATGCAAAACTAGGCGTTAAAAAGAGGCCCAACACTTGATGCTAATGAGGAAGACAAACATGGCGTTGATATGGTAGAAAAATAAGATGTTACTTTGGATGGAAAACATGGCACTACATAGGAAGCAAAATATGGTGCAACAATAGAAGAAAATTTTGGCTCCATCTTGGTAGAAAGACACAATGCAAAAAAGGAAGCAAAAATTGGTGCAAAATTAGAAGTGAAAATTGGTGCAAATTAGGAGTAAAACGTGGTGCAAAATGGGATGCTACAGTGGTCGCACATATGGATGCAAAATTGGATGCTAATTTGGATGCAAAATTGGCGCGAATGTAGATGCAAACATAAATGCTATCACAATGCTTTTAAGGATGCAAATAGGGCACTTATGGGGAGGTCATTTGGGAAGAAAAAGATGACGATATCTAGGAAGAAAAATAGGATGTTATTTAGGAAGCAAACCTTGACGTCGTTTAGAAAGCAAAATTGGACGCTATTCTGGAAGCAAAAAAATGGGCTCTATTTTAGACATCAGAAAGGATGCTATCTAGGAAGCAAAAAAAGACGTTATTTTAGACTCTTTACATTTTGTCCATGACGCGTCCCATTTAGCATCTACTTTGACCACTCAATGAAAAACGAAATACAATAAAAAGGGACGCTAAACGAGACGCTAATTCTAGGATTTGTTGTAGTGGATTGATTAAGAACAAATCTGCTAGCATTATCCATGAGAGATCGAATGCACATTTTATATGTTAAATTTTCAGTATTAAATCACAATACTATAGGATCTTTGCTGAGAGAATAACATCTACAGTATATCAATGCATGACAATCATAATATGACAAGCATCACAAGCATCATAAGAATCAAAAGCATAGAGACAAGAGACACAGAGTTTCCGTGGGGAAAACCCTAAGGTGAAAAACCCCACAACTTCCTCAGAGATAGAGAGAGCAATGGCTCAACCAAAATACAACCAAATAATACAGAGATAGTCTCCTAGCAGATGATCCTCCTCCTCCTCACTAGTGCGCCACTTTCCAGAGAGAGAGATAGATACTTTTCCGAGTGAGTAAAATAGAGATCTCCTATCTCTATTTATACTCACCTTTTTGCCCAGTGACCTACTGGGGCCGACTTGTCTACTTTAGTACATCCACATTATATTATATGTTAATTAGGGCCGACCCCATAAGGTGGTCTAATAACCCATCAGCAAGTACACACACTTGCGACACTTGTCAATCCATATGACGACACTTCCTTATAGAGGAATAACACATCTCTTATAAGGGTATAATAAATATACATATAATATACTGATGAAATACATTCCGAAGTTACATATACATCAACACTCCCTCTTAACAAGGAAGGTATTTCTCGACACAGATTTGCTAGACAAGTCTTCTTCTCTGGATCATCATCATCGATGCATCGTCATCGTCATCGTCACTGCTGCTGCTATCTCGTCCAATCTCTGTCTCTACTCATCATAGGAAGTTCTACAGAGCCAGTCCTTTTTCATACTGGATGTAGGCCCACCACCTGCAGGTCTTCATCATCACTGGCCATACTGTGGAATCCTCAGGACTTTTACGTGCATCACAAAACCTCGAAAGAGCATCCCAGGATATTACGGGTACACAACTCCAACCTGTAGGATCTCCCAGGGCGCTATTACATGTGACCCCACCACAAAACCTCGAAAGAGCATCTTAGGATGTTACGGGTACACAACTCCGACCTAAGATCTCCCAGGGCACAAATTACATGTGGTCCACCACAAAACCTAGCAAGAGCATCTCAGGATGTTACGGGTACACAACTCCGACCTGAGATCTCCTAGGGCACAAATTACATGTGGTCATGGCAAAACCTCGCAAGAGCATCTCAGGATGTTACGGGTACACAACTCCGACCTGAAATCTCCCAGGGCCCAAATTACATGCCATAGGACAAAACCTCGCAAGAGCATCTCAGGATGTTACGGGTACACAACTCCGACCTGAGATCTCCCAGGGCAACGAATTACATGTCCTCCCAGAGCAATGTCTCGAAAGAGCATCCCAGGCTGTTACGGGTACACAACTCCGACCTATAGGATCTCCCAGACATGCTCATCTGCACAACCTGATCCACGGCCACAGAGTATCAACCTGATACTCACCATACATCATCCTGATGTACTCATGATCGTCCTGATCATAATCACTGCAACGTCCTGCTGCAAGTCATCTGGAGCAACATCCTGAAGCTCGTCATCTATGATCATCCTGATCATCACTGCAACATCCTGCTACATGTCATCTGGAGCAACATCCTGAAGCTCGTCATCTATGATCATCCTGATCATCACTGCAACATCCTGCTGCATGTCATCTGGAGCAACATCCTGAAGCTCGTCATCTATGATCATCCTGATCATCACTGCAACATCCTGCTGCATGTCATCTGGAGCAACATCCTGAAGCTCGTCATCTATGATCATCCTGATCATCACTGCAACATCCTGCTGCATGTCATCTGGAGCAACATCCTGAAGCTCGTCATCTATGATCATCCTGATCATCACTGCAACATCCTGCTGCATGATCTACCTGATCATCAATGCATCTTCCTGATGCATACCAAGTATCATACATGATCCTCCTGATCATCAATGCATCTACCTGATGCATACCAAGTATCTACCTGATACATATCATCATACATGATCCTCCTGATCATCAATGCATCTACCTGATGCATACCAAGTATCTACCTGATACATATCATCATACATGATCCTCCTGATCATCAATGTATCCACCTAATACAAATACAAATACATGATACATATCACCATACATGATCCACCTGATCATACAATGTATCCACTGATACATATACAGATACATGGTCCAAGCATCCAACATGATGCATAAACAATACATACACATGATCCAACTGATCATATCCTGCATCCAACATGATGCGTACATACATATAAAATGATCCAACTGATCATATCCAGCATCCAACATGATGCGTACATACATACATAAAATGATCCAACTGATCATATCAAGCAGAAACTAGAACATCATCCTGATGCTCATCATCCAGCGCTTACATCCATAGCCATGTGAAGGATCCTCCTTCCAACATGCTTGGAATGGCTTCAGCAAATGTGTCCATCACTTCTTCCTCGAAGTGTCCTCGATCTGAATAACGCCAAGCCTCTCTCTGAAGTACTCGAACTTCACCCTGGCTAGTGGCTTCGTCAGCACATCTGCAATCTGCTCGTCCGTCGCAACATACAGGAGCTTCACAGCTCCTCTCTGCACCATATCCCTGATATAGTGATATTTGATCTCTATGTGTTTCGACCTGTCATGAAACACTGGGTTCTCGGACAGCTTTACACAACTCTGGTTATCACAGAAGATACCAGTAGCCTCCAACGGGAGATCAAATAACTCAGACAGTAGCTTCCGTAGCCATACTGCCTCACAACTAGCTGAACAGGCTGCAACATACTCTGCCTCAGCTGTACTCAGTGCTACGCAGGACTGCTTCCTGCTAAACCAAGAGATCACACCTGATCCCATACTGAAGCAACACCCAGATGTGCTCTTCCTATCTGCAGCACTGCCAGCCCAATCTGAATCAACATAACCCTGTAGGTTAAACTTTTGATTTGCCTCATATCTGAGCCCATAATCCACTGTACCCTTCAGGTACCTTAGAACATGCTTTACAGCAACTAGATGAACACTCCTCGGATCCGTCAGGAACTGGCTCAATGTGTTCACAGCAAAGCAAATATCTGGTCTCGTGTTCGTCAGGTACATCAAGGACCCAATAATCTGACGATACATAGAAACATCAACTGGCTCAGATGAAGCATCACAAAGAAGCTTCAGATTCGATGCCATAGGTGTGGCCATGGCTTTGCAATCCATCATCCCAAATCTCTTTAGGATATCTACTGTGTACTTCCCTTGACCAAGGAAGATCCCACCTGCATTCTGCCACACCTCCATACCTAGGAAATAGTGCATCATTCCCAAATCTTTCATATCGAATTCCGCTGCAAGCTTCCTCTTGGTATCTGCAATCATTCTGTCATCTCCTGTCACAAATAGGTCATCCACATATAAAAGTAGAATCACAGGATTCCCTTCTTCAACCTTGTAGTAAAGGTTGGAATCCGCTTTACTCTTGGTAAAGCCCAAACTAGATAGGAAACTGTCCATCCTACCATACCAGGTTCTGGGAGCTTGCTTCAAGCCATACAAGGCTTTCTTCAATCTGCATACATAAGATTCCCTGTCATGTATTTCAAAGCCGAGTGGCTGTTCCACATATACTTCCTCTTCTACTACACCGTTCAGGAAAGCAGTCTTGACATCCATCTGGTGTATCTTCCATTTCATTGCTGCGGCCAAGGAAAGTACTGTTCTGATGGAAGTATATCTGGCTACAGGTGCAAAGGTTTCTTCATAGTCTATTCCTTCCTTCTGAGAGAAACCACGAGCTACGAATCTTGCTTTATATTTTTCCACACTGCCATCTGCAGCATGCTTGATTTTGTAGATCCACTTGGAAGTCACAACAGACTTCCCTTTAGGTCTTGGGACAATATCCCAAACATCATTCTTCATAATTGATTGATATTCCTCAACCATAGCATCCTTCCATTCTTTCTTTTCTGCTGCCTCTTCATAACTGGAAGGCTCTTTGTTCATGATGTCACAGAGTAAAGCAACATAACTAGTGTGTGATCTGGTTCTCTTCTTTGCTCTGTGTTCTTCTTCTGGAATGCCAAATCTTTCTGCATCATGAATGAGCTCTCTAGCCCATACAGGTTTCCTCTTGTGAAAGTTATCCTCACGAGGTGGATCTACAGGTTCTTGTGGATCTTCAAACTCACGAGCAGTTTCTGGAACTGCATCAGTCATGGTAGTGTCTTGAAATCTTGTTTCCTTAGGTTCTTCATAATCTTCAATAGGTGCCTTTCTTGATTTGATGAATGCTGAATTTTCATCAAATGTTACATCCCTGCTGACATCAATCTTCTTGAACCCTGGAAAATATATTCTGTAAGCCTTCGAGCTTTCACTATAACCCACAAAGATGCCCTTCTTTCCTGAAGGATCTAGTTTAGTCCTCTTCTCCTTTGGGACATGAGTGTATACTGGACAACCAAATATTCTGAGATGGCTGACTTCAGGTTTCTTACCAGAAAAGACTTCTTCTGGTGTCTTGTTGTCCAATATCTTGTGGGGTGTTCGATTCTGCACATATACAGCTGTTCTAGCTGCTTCTGCCCAAAGATGCATAGGAAGATCCTGGTCATGCAACATTGCCCTTGCTGCTTCCATGATAGTTCTGTTCTTCCTTTCTGCAACTCCATTCTGTTGAGGATTATATGGAGCAGTCAACTCCCTCTTAATCCCTGAATCACTACAAAGCTTCTTGAAGTCATTTGAGGTGAATTCTCCACCATTGTCAGATCTGAATGTTTTGATTTTCTTGTCAGTTTGATTTTCCATCAAGTTTTTGAATTCCTTGAATTTATCAAACACCTCATCTTTGCCCTTCAAGAAGTATACCCAAGTCTTCCTGGAGAAGTCATCAATAAATGATACATAGTAAACATACCCACTTAGGGAACTAGATGACATGGGGCCACATACATCTGAGTGGATGATTTCCAGGATGTCTTTTGCCTTGCTTTCACTGCTTGGGAAAGCCTTCTTAGTGTTCTTACCTTTTGCACATCCTTTGCAAACCCCTTCATGTTTGGTCTTGATTTCAGGAAGACCTTCTACAGCCTTGCTTGCAATTGGAAGTGCTCTATAGTGCATGTGAGCAAGTCTCCTATGCCAAAGTTCACTTGGCTCCATGGATTCATGTACCATGGCATGTTCAGGTTGACCCTTTAATTTATACAAGCCTCCCTCTTGCTCTCCAATCACTACTGCATCATCTATAGTCTTTCCCTTTTGCCACATTAGTACTTGGCCATCAACAAATGCAACCCTCATACCTTTTGCATCTAGAGCAGAGATGGAGAGTAAGTTCTTCTTGAGCCCAGGTACATAGAGAACTTCCTTCATCTTCAGAGATTTTCCAGAATCTAAGTTGTAAGAGGCTTCACCACTTCCTTTGATTGGATATTGATAATCATCCCCAAGTTTCACCTTATGGGGTGATTCATGTTCAGAAAGGTTCACAAATGATTCCTTGAACCCAGTCATGTGTTTGGAAGCCCCACTATCAATCAACCAATCATTACATCCATGGGAGATGGTACCTGTAAGAGCGGAAATTAGAACATATTCTTCTTCACTTGATGAGTCATCATCACTACTACTTTCTGCCCTAGCCTTCTTCTTTGGAGGTTCATCATCTTCGGCAGCATGGGCATGAAACCTTCTTTTGCTACCTTTCTTCTTCTTACTGGAGTTGTTCTTATTATCCCTTTTGTTCTTGGGACAATCTGAAGCAAAGTGACCCTTCTCATTGCATGTGAAGCATCTTAGGTCCTTCTTATTCTTTTGATGGAATCTTTTGGGGTGAGGGTGATCCTTCTTGGTTTTGCTTCTTTTGGTGTGAGCTGCAAGAGCTTGATCTTCACCTCCCATCTTTTCCTCACGAGCTATAAGCCTAGCTTCTTCTTGAGAACATTCTTCCCGAAGTCTACTGAAGGAGATCAACTTCTTCTTTGCACAAATTCCTTGAATAAAGGAATCCCATGACCTGGGTAGGCCATTTAGAGTGGTCATCACCACTTCACCATTCTCCACCATTTCATCTACTGCTTCTAATTGTTCCTTGATCTGAGAGACCCTTGAAAAGTAGGATTGAATGGTTTCCCCATTCTGAAACTTTACTGCTTTTAATTGGTTCCGCAGGGTCATCTTCCGATTTATGTTCTTTCCTTCAAATAGCTTGGTCAAAGATTCAAACATCTCTTTGGGTGTCTTGAGAGAAGACACATGGGGTATGAGATGGTCTTTGATAGAATCAGCAATGATTCTCTTTGCCTTGACCAAGTTCTTCTTGTGCAATACCTTGGCCTCTTCATCCTCTGGGATAGGGATGTCTTCTTTCACATATGAGTCCAACTCATTCTCTTCCAGGATTAGCCCAATCCTATACTTCTAGGCTCGGAAGTTATCAGCCCCTTCAAGCTTATCCTCAAGCTTGGTGTGAAGAGACATCTTTAAGAGTACTTCAAATGGAAATAGAAAAGATTTAGAACTTACCACTTGAAGTGCTGAAAACTGGATCTGGTCCCGGATTAGGGTTTGTCAGAGAAACCCTAAAAATTCAAAATGTGAATTTCAAAATTCTGAAAGGATAGAAAGATGCGCCTTGGAGAGCTGATCAGCCTAGTACATTTAGAATTTGAGATCAGCAAAGTCTTGTCCTTTAAAATTGCCTTTTTGTCCTCCCGGGTTCACTGGGGAGAGCCCTGAATTAGGGTTTGAGTTTCCCGGAGATCTACCCAGCCAAAAATCTCGATCCAAAGCTCAAACCTTCGATTTTTGCAAGGAGCTTCCAGCTGTACCTTCAGTTTCCAGAAATTCCTATTTTTGTGGAAACCCTAATTTTTAGGGCCAAAACTGAAAATGCTCGGAACTGAAATCTGATTGGACAGAAAGATGCGCCTTGATGAGTAGATCCAATCTACTATACTGAATTTCAAAAATCTGTGGAGAGAAACCCAATAAACAAGCAATACAAGCTTCCGTCACTGCAAAATGTCTTCTTCTCAGTTAAGCTCTGATACCATGTTAAATTTTCAGTATTAAATCACAATACTATAGGATCTTTGCTGAGAGAATAACATCTACAGTATATCAATGCATGACAATCATAATATGACAAGCATCACAAGCATCATAAGAATCAAAAGCATAGAGACAAGAGACACAGAGTTTCCGTGGGGAAAACCCTAAGGTGAAAAACCCCACAACTTCCTCAGAGATAGAGAGAGCAATGGCTCAACCAAAATACAACCAAATAATACAGAGATAGTCTCCTAGCAGATGATCCTCCTCCTCCTCACTAGTGCGCCACTTTCCAGAGAGAGAGATAGATACTTTTCCGAGTGAGTAAAATAGAGATCTCCTATCTCTATTTATACTCACCTTTTTGCCCAGTGACCTACTGGGCCGACTTGTCTACTTTAGTACATCCACATTATATTATATGTTAATTAGGGCCGACCCCATAAGGTGGTCTAATAACCCATCGGCAAGTACACACACTTGCGACACTTGTCAATCCATATGACGACACTTCCTTATAGAGGAATAACACATCTCTTATAAGGGTATAATAAATATACATATAATATACTGATGAAATACATTCCGAAGTTACATATACATCAACATTATATAGTCATTTGAGATAGAAATGGTCATAGAAGGAGAAATCATTATTTCTTATTAACTATCATTTTAATTTGGTATTTTTGTATAAATAAACAGATCAAGGATATTACGGAAATTCACATTTCAATCAAGTGCTACTCCTTACCATTTAAATTGATATTTATTGTGGTTTGTAGAAAATGGATCAATGCAAGAAGGAACGTTTGTTCCTTTATGAAAGCTACTTATGTCAAAGTTATCTAGGTATAATATATCCATGATATTCTTGATATGTGGAGAGTATACGAAAGGGTGTTCGATCCTTCTTGGGATTTTTTTTACAAATAGTTATATTATACATAAAGGGTCATTTGATCCTTCTTGGGTTCACCATTATGGATATAGGTGAATTGTTGGATGACCATTCATAGCTTCAATAGTTTTACAATTCTCTAATAAACAAAGAGGTGACTGATCCTTTCACTCCATGATAATCTTCATATTTGGAGGATTAGGAAGGGGCGCTCGATCCTTGTTGTGTTTTACATTTCTCTCATAAATGAAGGGGCGACCGACCCTTCTTGTGCTAAGTATTTTTTTCATAATATTTCTATAATACAAGAATTGTCAGTTGTTCTTTCCTATTTTCACCATTCTGGATATAGATGAATTTTTGGACGCTCATTCCTTTCGCTCCATGATATTCTTGATATTTGGAGGATAAAAGAAGGGGTGCCTGATCCTTCTTGTGTTTACTATTCATACTAATCCTACAATATAGGAATGGTCGATCGTTCATTCTTCTGTTCACCATTCGGAATATAGTTGAATTGTCATCCCAACCTTCGTAGATTAAATATTTTTACATTTCTCTCTTAAATGAAGGTTCAGCCGACCCTTCTTGTGCTTAGTACTCTTCCAGTGTTCACCATTCTGGATATACATGAATTGATGGCCTAGCCTTCATAGGTGGAATATTTTTACAATTCTCTTATAAATGAAAGGGAGATCGACCCTTTTTCTGCCCAGTATTATTTTCATAAAAGTTCTAGACTGCAAGAAGGGTCGGTCAATCCTTCTTGTGTTCACCATTCTGGATATAAGTGAATTGTTGGATATAGGTGTTCACAATTCACTACTAAACGAAGGGGTGGTTGATCCTTCTTGTCGAAAGTTGGAAGCTGGGATAAAAAAAATTTATATGTTATAACTTAGCTAATTTCCCAATCCCTACTATTTACTACAGAAGTCGGAAGTCAGGAATTGTCCACCTAGCCTTCATAGATTAAATATTTTTACATTTCTCTCGTAAATGAAGGGTCATCCGACCCTTCTTGTGCTCAGTATTCTTATAGTGTTCACCATTCTGGATATACATGAATTGACGGCCTAGCCTTCGTAGGTTGAATATTTTTACAATTCCCTCATAAATGAAGGGGCGACCGACCCTTCTTCTTCCCAATATTCTTTTCATAATAGTTCTAGACTGCAAGAAGGGTAGGTCGATCCTTCTTGTATTCACCATTATGGATATAGGTGAATTGTTGGATATAGGTGTTAACAATTCGCTACTAAACGAAGGGGCGGTCGATCCTTCTTGTCGAAATTTGGAAGTCGGGATAAATATTTTTATATGTTATAACTTAGCCAATGTCTCGATCCCTACTATTTACTGCGGAATTCAGAAGTCGGGAATTGTTTGCCTAACCTTCATAGATTAAATATTTTTACATTTCTCTCATCAATGAAGGATCATACGACCTTTCTTGTGCTCAGTATTCTTCTAGTGTTCACCATTCTGGATATAAATGAATTGACGACCTACCATTCGCAGGTTGAATATTTTTTCAATTCCCTCATAAATGAAGGGGTGGATGACCCTTCTTCTGCCCAGTATTCTTTTCATAATAGTTCTGGACTGCAAGAAGGGTCAGTCGATCCTTCTTGTGTACACCATTATGGATATAGGTGAATTGTTGGATATAGGTGTTCACAATTCTCTACTAAACAAAGTGGTGGTCGATCCTTCTTGTTGAAAAATGGAATTCGGGACAAAAAAAAATTATATGTTATAACTTAGATGATGTACCAATCCCTACTATTTACAATAGAAGTCAGAAGTCGAAAATTGTCGGCCTAGACTTCGTAGATTAAATTTTTTACATTTCTCTCCTAAATGAAGGGTCGACTGACCCTTCTTCTTCTTAGTATTCTTCCAATGTTCAACATTCTTGATATAAATGAATTGACGGCCTAGTCTTCATAGGTTGAATATTTTTACAATTTGATACTGCAAGAAGGCTCGGTCGAGCCTTCTTGTGTTAACCATTCTGGATATAGGTGAATTGTTGGATATAAGTGTTCACAATTCTCTACTAAACGAAGGGTCGATCGATCCTTTCTCTTCATGATATTCTTGGTATTTCGAGGATATAAGAAAGGGTTCCCAATATTTCTAGTGTTTACTATTCCTACTAATCCTACAATACAGGAAGGGTCGGTCGTTCACTCTTCTGTTTTCTATCATAAATCAATGGTCGGCCAACCCTTCTTGTTGGAAGTCATAAGTCGGGAATTGTTTGCCTAGCCTTCATAGATTAAATATTTTTACATTTCTCTTGTAAATGAAGGGTCGACTGACCCTTCTTGTGCTCAGTATTCTTCCAATGTTCACCATTATGGATATACATGAATTGACGGCCTACTCTTTGTAGGTTGAATATTTTTACAATTCCCCCATAAATAAAGGGGCATCCGACCCTTCTTCTACCCAGTATTATTTTCATAATAGTTCTAGACTGCAAGGAGAGTCGGTCGATCCTTCTTGTGTTCACCATTCTGGATATAGGTGAATTTCTAGATATAGGTGTTCACAATTCTCTACTAAACAAAGGGCCAACCAATCCTTCTTGTTGGAAAACGGAATTCGGGACAAACATTTCTTATATGTTATAACTTAGTTGATGTACTGATCCCTACTATTTATAGCGAAATTCAGAATTCGGGAATTGTCGGCCTAGCCTTCGTAGAGTAAATATTTTTACATTTCTCTTGTAAATGAAGGGTCGACCGACCCTTCTTGTGCTCAGTATTCTTCCAGTGTTCACCATTATGGATATACAGGAATTGATGGCCTACTCTTTGTAGGTTGAATATTTTTACAATTCCCTCATAAATAAAGGGACATCCAACCCTTCTTCTACCCAGTATTATTTTCATAATAGTTCTAGACTGCAAGGAGGGTCAGTCGATCCTTCTTGTGTTCACCATTCTGGATATAGGTGAATTTCTAGATATAGGTGTTCACAATTCTCTACTAAACAAAGGGCCGACCGATCCTTCTTGTTGGAAAACGGAATTCGGGACAAACATTTCTTATATGTTATAACTTAGTTGATGTACTGATCCCTACTATTTATAGCGGAATTCAGAATTCAGGAATTGTCGGCCTAACCTTTGTAGATTAAATATATTTACATTTCTCTTCTAAATGAAGGCTCAACTGACCCTTCTTCTGCTTGGTATTCTTTCAGTGTTCAACATTCTTGATATAAATGAATTGATGGCCTAGCCTTCATAGGTTGAATATTTTTACAATTCAATACTGCAATAAGGGTCGGTCGATCCTTCTTGTGTTCACCATTCAAGATATAGGTGAATTGTTGGATATAGGTGTTCACAATTCTCTACTAAACATAGGGGCGACCGATCCTTCTTGTCGGAAAACGAAAGTCAATACAAACATTTGTTATATTTTATAACTTAGCTAATGTACCGATCCCTACTATTTACAGTCAGGAAGTCAGAAGTTGGGAATTGCCAGCCTAGCCTTCGTAGATTAAATATATTTACATTTCTCTCCTAAATGAAGGTTCAAACAACCCTTCTTTTTCTCAGTATCCTTCCAGTGTTCAACATTCTTGATATAAATGAATTGATGGCCTAGCCTTCGTAGGTTGAATATTTTTACAATTTGATATTGCAAGAAGGGTCGGTCAATCCTTCTTGTGTTCACCATTCTAGATATAGGTGTTCACAATTCTCTACTAAATGAAGGAGCGGTCGATCCTTTCTCTTCATGATATTCTAGGTATTTCAAGGATATAAGAAGGGGTTCCCAATCCTTCTGGTGTTTACTATTCCTACTAATCCTATAATACAAGAAGGGTCAGCCATTCATTCTTCTGTTTTCTATCATAAATGAAGGGTCGGCCGACCCTTCTTGTTGGAAGTCGAAAGTCGGGAAAAAATATTTTTTATATGTTATATAATGGTCACTCATAATGGTTCACCTTTTTAAAACAATGGCCAGATATAATACAATGGCCAGATATAAAACAAAATCCATTAGGTATGGAGTCAACACACGCATTTCTTAAAATTATTTAAGATCCCAGTGGTAGGATAAATCTTTCACAGATGCAAAGTAGGTATCATTTTTCCATACAAATAGAAATTTTAGGAATGATAGAAGATTAAAGAAATCAATACATTAATAACACAGAGCATCTAACTGGGACCATCTTAAAATCGATCAGAGGTTACAAGATTCATGTTACAAGGAAAAAAATAGTTGACCTCCCAATTATAAATTATCATTTTCCTGTGGGTTATTTCGACAGAGCTAGTCAATTGGAAAGATGTGGGGCGGGATGCATTGTGTTCATGGATCAGGAACATCACATGGAGATGTCATTTGGATGCGGAATGGGGAGAAATACAAGGGCAGAAACCCTTGCATTATGGGGATTGTTGACACTATCACAAAAGATAGGTTCAAACAGGATAAAAAAAAATTTGGTGACTCGTTAGCTATTATAAATTGGATCAATGGCAGTTGCAGATTATAGGTTTCAAATTTGACATCTTGGAAACAAAGGATTTTGCATTTACACAAGGCTTTTGAATATATATGTTATAAACATTTGATTAGAATCTATAACATGCAGGCAAACAGGCTATCAAAAAGTTGTCTCATTATGGAGGAAGGAAGGGCTCATATATTCCTTTTTCACAAACAACAGGTGTCGATGAAATTGACATATATATATACTAAGCATGGAAGGATTTTTTGGAAAATATTATTTTGATACATTACTTAAAATAGTTGTATAATATGGTAGAATATTAGCTAAATTGCATAGATAAATAGTTGTTGGTTTATTGATTGTGATATGGAATGCTAAATGTTGATCTGGATAGAAGATGACAAATGGGGTTATTATGAGATAAAAAACTGTGTAACATGAGGAATAGTGGCCATTTGGGAGACAAGTATGTTTCACATGTAACAAATTATTATCATGATCATTGTCTTTTATGGACAAGAATATGTTTAGTTTATTTGATTCATAATATGAATAGAAAGAGGATCTTTTTCTTCTGGAAAAAAAAGAGAGCACGTAACTGAGATAAATTATGCATTAATTTGGAATAAAGAACAGTGACAATATTTGAAGGTGTGAATCATAGCATATAAAATGAATTTTAACTCATATAGTTCAGTCAAATATGAGGCAAAGTGATAAGAGGGTGTAACAGGAAATACATTCACAAAAGAGAAATTAACAGACTAAAGAAAGTGACAACATATGAATCTTGCGATTCCGATAGACCTGTACTTCTACTCTTCATTAAAGTCGCCAAAAAATATTACATCACTGTATTTTTTTCTCTTGGATCCAACCCCAATTACTTTGTAAAACCAAAATATATACAAAATGTCCTTTGAATAAACCCTAATTTATTCTTCGCTAAAAAAAGAAATTCCAAAGAAATCTCTAAACTTCGGGAACATTTGTTTTGTTTTCGACCAAGTCGGTATCGTTTTTATTTGATTTGGGATGATGTAACACTTGGGAAGTTAACAAAGGAACCACAACTTTATTTCAAATTAAGACACCTGAATATTCATTCTTGATATAACTTGTATTTTGTTTTCCCAATTTTTTCAACAATTTTCCATTGCTCTTGATTTGGGATTTCATAATCCATCATTTCTTTCAACATCACCTCCAATTCTATGCATGTTGTGTAACATATAGCTGGAATATCCTTCTTAATCATTATAAATTGATCAAATATTTCAAAATCATCGATCAAATATCAATTATAATCCTTCCAGTTAATCCTTTGACCAAACCTTCAAATTTTGAGTGATCCATATGGGTTTGTACTATCAAACTGTGATAATTTTCTTGAGTCATTAATTTTCCATCGTCACTCCAAAAAGAAGGTAGACCATTTTCAAAAATCCCTTGAAATAATTCCTTAAAATTTTGAACTTGAAGGAGCATTTGTTGCTCTTTGTCTTGTACTTCTTTAACACGATCATGATTGCCAATAGTTCTTATTGCCCAAATGATGATTGCTGGTATGTCATTGATTCCAAAACTCAGCATAAATGATTGAGTTAGAGTGTTTAAAAAACTGACTATATTTTGAGTTGTTTTTTAAGTCATTTTGCTTAATGTCTCGTTTACCACTTTACACCTCTAGAGAGCTAGGTTTCCTATAGCATCTTTATCTTCCATAAAATTCAAATGTGACCTGAATTTGGTGACTTCCACTGATATCGCATCCCATATAAGGTGTTTAGATCCTTGTAATGGAAGCTTGCCTGTCAATCTATCTTTTAATTCATCAACTTTCTTTTGTAGCTGTTTTCTATCACTCAAAGCTTTTTTCTTTTCTTCATAATTTTGAATTACTTCATGTTTCAAATTATGGTTTTCCTCTTTCAACTCTTTTATCTCTACATCTTTTAGACTAATTTGTGACATAGCACTCGTCACTTCCTCTATGGAGGACTTATCCATTTTTCCTTCATCCTTACATAGAGATTGATCCCTTGGCTTCTCTGGCGCTTGCACAGTTTCAATCTGATTCATATTTAACACTGAAATTTGTGACAACAATTCAATCCTTTCTTTTTCCCAAGCATGTTTTTCATATTGTAACTTTAACATTTTACCTTTGTGATCCATCATTTATTTTAATATGGCTTCATTTTCTTGTTGTAATGTTGTCAACTCTAGAAATTGCACATGTTGATTATTTGGCACCTTCAATTTTTTCTTGAGCATTTGAATGGTATTTTATTTTTGATCAAGGAGCCTTTTGGTACACTGAGTGTTCCCCGGATCAACTCCCACAGTCACAAGGTCCATTTGTAGTCTTTTAATCTGGAACAAATTTTCTTTGTTTTCTACCTTCTCTCACTTAAATTGACTCTCTAGCTTTGCTATCACGGACTGTGATTTAGAAATTTTTAAAGTGGATTGTAATAAATCAGAATACAGGACATCTCTTGTTTTTCTATGCAATTGAATGTTATCGGGTATATCAATATCATCAAGCTTAACTTCCATTTTAGAAACTTTATCATCATTCACCACTGCAAAACTTATAGTGTTTCTTTCTGGATCCTTAACTGTAAGAAGGGAAACTTTTTGTTCTATCAACTTTCTTACTTAAGGGAACAATTTTTGAGTTTCTACCAAAGACTGCTTCTTCTTTTCTGCATATTGTGAAAGGAAATCAAATATGGACTTATACTGAGAGTTACTTTTAGATTCCTTTATTTCTGAAAAAGAATATTGTTGAATATTTACAGGTGGTTGCGAAATCAAAGTAGTTTTTTTGGAACAATTAAATCTTGTTCATCCATACTAATAATTTCCTTCTGTTGTTCCACATTTGATTTCTTGCTTGAAACTTCTTCATCGACTTCCATACGATCAACTTCTGAAATAGTTCTCTTATTGGTGATATCAGATTTAGCTGGTGTATGAACTAGCATTTCCAAATTGCTTGTTTGTTCCATATTCACTTCTTTCTTATCTTGTTCAAATTTGAATAAATTTTCCATTTCTTTTAATCCTTCAATTGTTTGATGATCAAAATCCTTGTTTCTATTTTGTTGTCTCCTTTGCAATATAATTTGATAAGGATCATAATTAATCCTTTCAACCTTCTGGAAATCCATAATCTCGAATAATTTTTCTACTATAGATAGGTCTTCCTTAGTATTAATGATGAATGGACCAACTTTAAGAGGGAATTTCACATTTGATGATTTTTTGAAAACACTGAAATGTTCTTCTTCTGAATGCAACCTTTTTCTAATAAATTCTAAGGAAAAAACACTTGGTGTTAAAAAGGCTGGCAATAGATATGGTGCTCCAGTAAAACCATACACTCTAATTATAGTATGTTCTTTATACAAGAAGCAATCACTTGTTTGGCCTTTTGGTGTAGGATGCAACATTTCTTTCATTTCTTCTAACACTCAGGGCAATTTAGCATTATAAATAATTCTATAAACTTATGCCATGATTTTATTGGTGAACTCAAACATATTGATCTGTTTAGGAAGGTCATGAGAAAATATGGTTCCAAGAAAATTCAATTTGGAAATATTTGAACACAAGAACAAGTTCAGGAGATATGATTTATATTTGAAATGATTCAACTCATGGAAATTCACCAACTGGACACGAATTGCTTCAGCTAGGAATTCATCAAAATTAAAACCACATACTGGACTCAACTGTGACTTGGGTGAAATGAATTGCAGAAGGAAATCTATCATAACTTCTGTGATTGAATTATTTCTATCTAGACCTAAAATTTGACTCAACAAGGACAAAACTAACTGGGTATCTCGCTGAAAGACATCCATAATCAAAGGGAATGATAGGTTTTCATGCAATTGACCATCTTTCAATACTTGTAATGAAAAAAATTCTTTTTCTTCTGGACTGCAATTTTTTAGTTTTTCATCAGTTAATTCAATAGATCTAGGATCTTAACTGAAAGAACAACATGTACATCATATCAAGCATAAGAGACAAGAGACAAGAGACACAAAACATTTCACTGGGAAAAACCAAGAAGGTGAAAAACCCCGTAACTTCCTCAGAGATAGAATAAGCACCAATACAAAGATCACAAAGATCAAACCCAAGAGATAGATGACTGCAGTAGCTACTCCTCCTCCACAAGTGCGCACTTGTTAGGAACTCATGTCAACCCTTCTCTTTACTATGTTAGTATATTGTTGTTGGACGCATATGCTTTGTAAGTCGTCCCGTAGTATTTGTTGATCCATAGTTTATATTAGCCCATAGTATTGACCCATAGTATTGGATGCATATGCTTTGTAAGTCGTCCCATAGTATTTGTTGATCCATAGTTTATATTAGCCTATAGTATTGGACACATATGCTTTGTAAGTCATCCCATAGTATTATATGTCCCATGGTTTTGACTCATAGTATTGGGCATAGACTTAGTATATAAGTGTGTGTTGAGGTCATTGAAGGCACCGTGAAGTTAATTGTATTGAGCTTGCTCAAAGGAGGTTGCCCCCTCGAAGTGGCCTGTGACCAATATAAAAGTGATTCTGAGTTCTATTATTTCTGATATCTCATGTATTTGTATTAATTAATTATTGCAGGTTCTTCACAGCACTCCTCCTCTTTCTCACTAATGCGAAGTGAATGAATGAGAGAATGTGTCAAATGAGAGAGTCACACTCTCTATTTATACTTTTACTTTCACTTGACCTTTACTCAACTTGCTCGGCCCCAACTTAACCACTTAACATAATGTTGACTAGGCCAACCCCTCTAGGGTGGTCTAATAACCCTTTAACCCACATGACTCATACAAGTCCGGCCCCATCAAGGTGGTCTAATAACCCATCAAGTATAAGTTACGACACTTACAATATAACTTGCGACACTTGCAAGTACAACCGACGACACTTCCAATGGGAGGAATAATACATCTCTGTTGGGGATACAATAAAGTACAAATACAATATACAAGTGAATATCTTTCGAAGTTACAAATACATCAACACTCCCTCTTAACTAGGAAGGTATTCTCTTGACACAAGTCATCAATACATATCAACACAAGTCTTCAATTCTGGAGATGGATCATCGTCACTGGATCATGGAGCATTATCATCATCACTGCTACTATACTCGACATCTCAATCAATGGGCTATCTCTGAATTCTTCTCGTCATAGGAAGTTCTATAGATTTAGCCCTTTTTCATGCTAGGTGTAGGCCTATCCTCCTGTAGGTCTTCATCATCTGTGTGAACGGTATGATAGAGGTGGAATCTCAGAACTAATTATGTGCTGATGCAATACCTGACCAGAGCATCCCAGGAACATTTATGTGCCTAAGCACAACCAGGAAGATCTCTCAGGACTAATTACATGCATCCCTTCACAATACCTTTAAAGAGCATCCCAGGAACGTTTATGTGCCGTGGCACGACCAGAAATATCTCTAAAGAGCATCCTAGGACTTATTACGAGCACACAGCTCAACGTATCGGATCTCCAGGACTGATTACATGTGAATAGGAAATACCTTTAAAGAGAATCCCAGGAACATTTATGTGCTGCAGCATGACCGACAAGATCTCTAAAGAGCATCCCAGAAATTATTACGAGCACACAGCTCAACCTATCAGATCTCCAAGACTCATTACATGCCTCCCTAGAAAAATCTCGAAAGAGCATCCCAGGACTGATTACGAGCACACAGCTCACCTATCGGATTTCCCAGGATCTTTTACATGCTACTGCAAAACCTGCCACATATCATCCATGACCTCAAAGTATCATCCTGATACTCATGATCCAATTGATCATCATCGCACAGTGCAACAACCTAATGCACACCATCATCACATGATCATCCTGATCATCGTCATAGCATCGTCCTGATGCATATCATCCAGAGTATAATCCTGATACTCATCACACATGATCATCCTGATCATCGTCATACCATCATCCTGTTGCATATCATCCAGAGTATCATCCTGATACTCATCACACATGATCATCCTGATCATCATCATAACATCGTCCTGATGTATGTCATCTAAAGCATCGTCCTGATGCTCATCACACAGTGCTTACATCCACAGCCATGGGAGGATCCTCCTACCACCATGCTTGGAATGGCTCTTGCAAATGTGTCCCATCACTTCTTCCTCGAAGTATCTTCTATCTGAGGAACACCAAGCCTCTCTCTGAAGTACTCAAACTTCACTCTGGATAGTGGTTTGGTCAACACATCTGCAATCTGCTCATCCATCGCAACATACAGGAGCTTCACTGCTCCTCTCTGCACCATATCCCTGATATAGTGATATTTGATCTCAATGTGCCTCGACCTGTCATGGAACACCGGGTTCTCTGACAACTTCACACAACTCTGGTTATCACAATAGATATAGGTAGCATCCAACGGGAGATCAAATGACTTAGACAGTAGCTTCTTAAATCATACTGCCTCAGAACTAGACGAACAAGCTGCGACATACTCTGCTTCGGCCGTACTCAGTGCTACATAGGATTGCTTCCTGCTAAACCAAGAGATCACACCTGATCCCATACTGAAGCAGCACCCCGAAGTGTTCTTCCTATCTGCAGCACTTCCTGCCCAATCTAAACCAACATAACCCTCCAAGTTAAACTTTGTATTCGCATCATACTTGAGCCCATAATCAACCGTTATACCCTTCAGGTGCCTCAGAATATGCTTTACAGGTATTAGGTGAACATGTCTAGGATCTGTCAGAAACTGGCTCAAGGTGTTCACTGTAAAGTAAATATCTGGTCTCGTGTGTTGAAATATTGTAACTTCCAAGAATATTATATTTGTATTTTATTATTCCGTAGATGGTACATTCCTCTGTGGTGACCTTATTGTATATCTAGAGATGTTTATTCCTCCAAGAGAATGTGGTAACTAGGGTTATTAGATCTCCCATGTGAGGTCATCCCTGAGTTTACTATTTGGGGGTTATTAGACTCTTCTGGGAGAGGTCGGCCCCATTAGGGTAAAAGGTTAGTCCGAAGATGAGTATAAGTAGAGGAGGATGTTCCTCACTTATCTCATTCATTCACTCACTTAGGAGTAGCGCACAAGTGAGAGAGAGATCTGCATAGGAGGAGAAGGATCTCTAGTCTTGGACTACATCTTGTCTTTGGTTGATTATCTAAATTGAGGAAAGCTTTGTTGGGTTTTCTACCCCATGAGGGTTTCCCAGGGTAAATCTTTGTCTATCTTGTGATTGTGTTTCTTTCAATGATCTTGCTAGTCAAATTAGGCTAAACTTAACATGGTATCAGAGCTAGCCTGAATAGGACATCTTTCACAAGGTGAAAATACCTCTCTCTCCTCCTTTGGTGAAAATTAGGGTTTCTGCAAAAGTTGGAATTTTTGGATTCTGATTGCATGGCTGGATAGCCCTCCTAAAAATCAAAGTTTTGAGCCCTGGATCGATATTTTTGGTTGGGTAGAACTCCAGAAAAGTCAAACCTTAGTTTGACCAAAAGTGCAGAAAACCAGAGAACCAGAAAAGCTGCGCACCTATGCACCAATGAACCAAAAAAGATGCGAACCTGTGCACCAAAAAAGAGAAGATCAGAAAACCAGAAATTCTGTTGCAAATCCAGAAGGTAAAAAGTTGAAGTTTCCAAGAGCAGAACACACCAAGACTTTCAACTCAATCAAGCACATCTCCTGGTAAGTGTTATTCTATCTCTTGAGAAACTTCAATCTTTTTGACCCCTGGATAAGATGGCTCCAAGCACTAAGCTTTAAGACAAGTTAGAGGGTATAGAGAATTTTCGGGCATGGAAATATAAGATTGGTCTAATTCTTGAAGAGAATGATCTTGTCCAATATATCAAAGATGAAATTTCAGAACCTAAAGAAGATGAAGCCAAAGAGAAGTATAGGAAGGACTTGATTAGGGCAAAGAGAATCATTGCTGATTCTATAAAAGACCACTTGATTCCCCAAGTGGCACCCAAGAAGACCCCAAAGGAAATGTATGATTCCCTAGGCAGAATGTATGAAGGGAGGAACATCAACAGAAAGATGAATCTAAGAACTCAATTGAAGAGTACCAAAATGAATAAAGGAGAATCCATTCAAGACTATTTCACAAGGGTCTCCGAGTTCAAGGAACAACTAGATGCCATGGGAGACACCCTTGATGAAGATGAACTAGTCATGACTGTTTTAAATGGTCTCACTAGACCTTGGGAGTCATTCATCCAAACTATGTGTGCAAGAAAAGAAAGTATGAATTTTGATGTGGTATGGGAGGATTGCATTCAAGAAGAGGCTAGGGTAGCCAATAGGGAATCCCTACTCAAAGAAGATGACCAAGCCTTGACCACTCACACCAGAAGAAGAAGGAGTCATTTCAAGTCCATGAAGAATGGCCATAAGAATTCTCATCCTCCCCATAGATTTCAAAAGAAATAAGGAGTAAGCTCAGAAAGAGATCTCTCCTCAGTTAAATGTTATAGTTGTCACAAACCCAGACACTTTGCTAGAAATTGTCCCTCAAGAAAGAAGAAAAATTTTCACAAAAGACATCATGCACATCATGTAGAAAATGATAGTGAAGAAGAAGAAGAGGAAAGGCCTAAAAGAAAGAAAGCTAAAGTAGTAGAAGAAGATGCAGAAGAGTATGTTCTATTCTTTGCACTCTATGGGACAGTAACACCTAGAGAAGATACATGGCTCATTGATAGTGGTGCTTCAAAGCACATGACAGATCAAAAGAAAACTCTCTCAAATCTAAAAGAAAAGTCCTCTCCTCAGAAGGTATCTTTGGGAGATGACTATCAATATCCCATCAAGGGAATTGGTGAAGCAAACTACAAGCTTGATTCTGGAACTCCACTAAAGATGAAAGAAATCCTATACGTACCAGGTTTGAAGAAGAACTTACTTTCTATCTCTGCATTAGATAAGAAAGGTTATAGGGTTGTATTCATAGATGGACAAGTACTCATGTGGTCCAAAGGAAAATCAATTAAGGATGCAATTGTTATTGGTGAAGAGGAAGGTGGGCTATATAAACTCAAGGTTCATCCTGAAGTTGCCCTTGTTCATGAAGCCACTAGCCCAAGTGAGCTATGGCATAGAAGGCTTGCTCACATTAACTACAAAGCACTACCCCATGTGAGCAAAGTAGTTATAGGAATACCAGACCTAAAGATTGATCATGATGGCACATGCAAAGGATGTGCAAAAGGAAAGAATATCAAGAACCCATTTCCAAAGAGTGAGACAAAGACCAAGGGTACTTTGGAATTGATTCATTCAGATGTATGTGGACCAATGCCATCCACATCCTTAAGTGGATATGAATACTACCTCACATTCATTGATGATTACTCAAAGAAGACTTGGATCTATTTTCTGAAGGGAAAAGATGAAGTCTTTGGAAAGTTCAAGAAATTCAAAGCCTTGATAGAAAACCATTCAAAAAAGAAGATTAAGATACTCAGGACAGATAATGGTGGAGAATATACTTCAAAATATTTTGAAGTATTTTGTAAGGAAGCTGGAATCAAGAGGGAATTAACCACTCCCTACAATCCCCAACAGAATGGTGTTGCGGAAAGAAAGAATAGAACCATTATGGAGGCAATAAAGACAATGATACATGATCAAGACCCTCCCATGTATTTATGGGCTGAAGTAGCCAGGACAGCAGTCTATGTGCAAAATAGACTATCTCATAGTGCTCTTGATTTCAAGACCCCAGTTGAAGTATTCACAGAGAAGAAGCCTGAAGTAAGTCACCTCAAGATATTTGGATTCTCAGTATACATTCACATTCCAAAAGAAAAGAGAACCAAGCTAGATCCCTCTAGAAAGAAGGGAATATTTGTTGGAAATTGTGATGCATCCAAAGCATTCAGAATATACATCCTAGGATTCCATCATATGGAAATAAGTAGGGATGTGACATTTGATGAAGAGGCATCCCTCAAGAGATCTAGGAAGTGCCAGCATGAAGAAGTATATGAGGAAGAGGCACCTTCCAAAATCACAGAAGCTACACACACTCCTGAAGAGACAACACCTGAAGATCATGACATGTTGGAACCACAAGAACCCCCTGTCATGAACTTTTCAAGGAAGAGAAAACCAGCATGGGCAAGAGACATTATACTAGGAGCAGAAAAGTATAGAGCTTTTGAAGTCTCCACAAGGGTGAGCAAGAAACCAAAGACATTCTCCAACTATGTGGCCCTGATGTGTGATCTTGTAGATCAAGAACCCACCAGTTATGAAGAGGCATCTCATAGGAAAGAGTGGGTGGAGGCAATGACGGAGGAATACCAATCAATAATGAAGAATGATGTTTGGGATATAGTTCCCAAACCAAAGGATAAGAGTGTGGTATCCTCCAAATGGATATACAAGATAAAGCATGTTGCAGATGGAAGCATTGAAAAGTATAAGGCAAGGTTTGTGGCCAGAGGATTCTCTCAGAAAGAGGGAATTGACTATGAAGAAAGATTTGCACCAGTTGCAAGGTACACTTCCATTAGAACCATCATGGCACTTGCATCCATGATGAAGTGGGAATTACACCAGATGGATGTCAAGATAGCTTTCCTGAATGGTGTGATTGAGGAGGAAGTGTACATAGAACAACCACAAGGATTTGAGGTTGAAGATAGAAGAACCCATGTATGCAAACTGAAAAAGGCTTTGTATGGGTTGAAACAAGCTCCCATAGCTTGGTATGGAAGAATTGATAGTTTCCTGACGAGCTTGGGCTTTACTAAGAGTAAAGCTGATCCTAATCTTTATCTCAAAGTTATGGATGATGAACCTATCATATTGTTGCTATATGTGGATGATCTATTTCTGACTGGAAATGAGAAACAGATTATCGATTGCAAGAAGAATCTCTCTTCAGAATTTAAGATGAAAGATCTTGGATTGATGCATTACTTTCTAGGTATGGAAGTATGGCAAGGCCCAAGAGGAATCTTTCTCAACCAGGGAAAGTATGCTGTGGAAATATTGAAGAGATTTGACATGTTGGAATGTAAAGCCATAGACACTCCCATGGATTCCAACCTGAAGCTATTAGCTGATGACTCATCAGAGTTGGTGGATATGACTCTGTATAGACAGATTATTGGGTCATTGATGTATTTGACAAATACCAAACCAAATATATGCTTTGTCGTGAATACCTTGAGTCAGTATCTAGTGGAACCTAGACAAGTTCACTTGATAGCTACAAAGCATGTGATGAGGTACCTAAAGGGTACGATAGACTTTGGTCTATGTTATCTTGGAGATCATGATTTCAAATTGCATGGCTACACAGATGCTGATTGGGCAGGAAGTGTATTAGACAGGAAAAGTACATCGGGAGGATGTTATCGTCTAGGATCTGCCATGATCTCATGGTTTAGCAGGCAGCAGTCTAGTGTGGCTCTCAGCACAGCTGAAGCAAAATATATAGATGAATGCTCTACTAGTTGTGAAGCAGTATGGCTTCGAAAACTGTTATTAGGACTATTTGACTTAGAGATGGACCCCACTGTGATCATGTGTGACAACCAGAGTTGTATCAAGATGACATAGAATCCAATGTTCCATGATAAGTCAAAGCACATAGAGATCCGATATTTTTATATATGGGATATGGTGTAGAAAGGAGCTATCAAGCTCGAGTATGTGAGCACTAACAAACAAGTTGCTGATATATTGACCAAACCACTGTCTCGAGTAAAGTTTTATTATTTTCGAGACAAGCTTGGTGTAGTTCAGAAGGACCCTCCTCGAAAGGGGGAGTGATGTGGTCATTGATGATGAGATTGCCTACATCGATAGTGAGGTCGATGATGTGGATACCTGTATTGGTGATACCGACAGTGAGGTCGGTGAATGGTCCTTAGATTGGGTCTAAGTTGACAAGTGGATTGTATCATCCTTGGACACATGTTCTAAAAGAGATCCGTAGACATATGTCTCCGAGAAAGAAGTCCCTAGTGGACGAGAGGGATTGCATCATCCCTAGACTTCAGTCCCCTGAATTGATCCGTAGACATATGTCTCTGAGAAAGAAGTCCCTAGTGGACGAGAGGGATTGCATCATCCTTGGACTTCAGTCCCCTGAATTGATCCGTAGACATCTGTCTCCAAAAATTGATGATAGGACTGCATTGTCCCTGAACGTTTGGTTCAAAATGTACGGGATAAATCCTAGATCTGATCTATGTCACATCCAGTATGAAAAAGGACTAGCTCTGTGGTGGTAAATCCTAGATCTGATCTAGGTCACATCCAGTATGAAAAAAGGACTAGTACTGTGGTCGGGAGTGCATCGTCCCTAGACATGGATTTGTCTTAAATGAATCAAGGACTGCATCGTCCCTAGACATGGATTTGTCTTAAATGGATCAAGAACTGCATCGTCCCTAGACATGGATTTGTCTTAAATGGATCGAGGACTGCATCGTCCCGAGACATGGATTTGTCTTAAATGGATCAAGGACTGCATCGTCCCTAGACATGGATTTGTCTTAAAAGGATCAAGATTGATCATCCTGGGAATTGGATCTGGATTTCATCGTCCATAGACATGAGAGGTGTCTTAAAGTTAGAGGGATTGATCATCCCATAATTGGATCATGTGTGTTCCAGATGATCCAGATGTTGTAGATCGAGATGATCTGGATGCTGCTGATCATGATGATCTAGATGATGATGTTATTGATCGTGATGATCAAGATGAGGATGCTACTGATCGTGATGGTCTAGATGACGATGCTGCTGATCGTGATGATCTAGATGACGATGTTGTTGATCATGATGGTCTAGATGATGATGCTGTTGATCGTGATGATCTAGATGACGATGCTGTTGATCATGATGGTCTAGGTGACTATGCTGCTAATCATGATGACGATGATATTGATCGAAGGTGATCCAGATGATGAGGGTGTTGATCGAGACATCCAGATGATGATGTTACTGTGGTTGTTTGAGTGCTACAGAAGATGAAGACTCAGTACTAAAGATGTTGATGTTTCAGTATTGATTATGTTCCAGTAACTGTTTGAGTTACTAATGATGATGTATGAAGAAAGCTTCCAATGATTTATAGATGTATCATGTACCATGTAGTTGATGACTCCTTGCTCCTGCAAATGTTGTTATAATATCCTTCTCGTTAAGGGTGAGTGTTGAAATATTGTAACTTCCGAGAATATTATATTTGTATTTTATTATTCCGGAGATGGTACATTTCTCTGTGGTGACCTTATTGTATATCCGGAGATGTTCATTCCTCCGAGAGAATGTGGTAACTAGGGTTATTAGATATCCCATGTGAGGTCGGCCTTGAGTTTACTATTTGGGGGTTATTAGACTCTCCTGGGAGAGGTCGGCCCCATTAGGGTAAAAGGTCAGTCAGGAGATGAGTATAAGTAGAGAAGGATGTTCCTCACTTATCTCATCATTCACTCACTTAGGAGTAGCAAACAAGTGAGAGAGAGGTCTGCATAGGAGGAG
Source organism: Larix kaempferi (assembly GCA_027924585.1). Lineage (NCBI taxonomy): Eukaryota > Viridiplantae > Streptophyta > Pinopsida > Pinales > Pinaceae > Larix > Larix kaempferi. Next base: position 11,039,445 of record BSBM01000613.1, read on the forward strand.
AAAGAGCTCTAGTCTTGGACTACATCTTGTATTTGGTTGATTATCTATATTGAGGAAAGCTTTGCTTGGTTTTCTACCCCATGAGGGTTTCCCAGGGTAAATATTTTTCTATCTTGTGATTATGTTTCTTTCAATGATCTTGCTAGTCAAATTAGGCTAAAATTAACATCGTGTTCGTTAGGTACATCAAGGACCCAATCATCTGACGATACACCATGACATCAACCGACTCAGATGAAACATCACACAATAGATTCAGGTTCGATGCCATAGGTGTGGCCATGGCCTTGCAATCCATCATCCTGAACCGCTTCAGGATCTCTACTGCAGACTTCCCTTGTCCAAGGAATATCCCATCTGCACTCTACAACACCTCCATGCCTAGAAAGTAATGCATCATCCCCAAGTCCTTCATCTCGAAATCGGCAGCAAGCTTCCTCTTTGTGTCAGCAATCAACCCATCCTCACTTGTAACAAACAGGTCATCCACATACAGTAGTAGTATCACTGGATTTCCTTCCTCAACCTTGTAGTAAAGGTTGGAATCCGCTTTACTCTTAGTAAAGCCCAAACTGGATAGGAAACTATCTATCCTACCATACCAAGTCCTAGGAGCTTGCTTCAATCCATACAAGGCTTTCTTCAACCTACACACATATGACTCCCTGTCATGTGTCTCAAAACTAAGTGGCTACTCCACATACACTTTCTCTTTGACTACACCATTTCAAGAAAGCTATCTTGACATCCATCTGGTGTATCTTCCATTTCATCACTGCATCCAGAGAAAGTACTAATCTGATGGAAGTGTATCTGGCTATAGGAGCAAAAGATCTCTTCATAATCTATCCCCTCTTTCTGGGAGAAGCCACGAGCAAAAAACCTTGCCTTGTATTTCTCTATGTTGCCATCTACAGCATGCTTGATCTTATAGATCTACTTGGAAGTCACAACAGACTTCCCTTCTGGTCCTGGGACCACATACATCATTCTTCATGATCAACTGGTACTCCTCGATCATGGCATCCTTCTATTACTGCATCGCGGATCTTCAATAGATAGTTTTCTTGAAATTCGTTGCTGGAACAAATGTTGTTGTCCTTCTTTTGTAGGTGATTGTACACGATCTTTCCTACAAGTCAAATCCAATTGCATGATTAGAAACTTCTCATAGTTTTTCAAAAACACATTCTTATGCATAAAGACATATGTCATACAGTCATGCACTTATCTTAGCCAATGCTTCAATACAACATTTATCCATATCCTGTATTCACACGGTAAATTTCTAGATGCCTTCCATCTCTACCAAAACATTTGTTAAGAGTGTGCACAACTCCCAACATGTTAGCAAAGAAGTTTCACTCTAGATAAGTAGCAATAGAATGTTGTATAGTACCATAGGCCACTTACCCATTACTTGTATATTAGTAGTATCTTTTTCATTAATGTAACTTTTCTAATATGCATCTAGGAACATAAGTATGTACATGAGTGGACAACATCATTTAAGTAATCATATATGTAATAAATGACAATTCAAATACTTATCTTTGTTTAGTTGTAGGGTGGACTCCCTCTCAATCTTTGCTTCCTTGCAGGAACTACTGGAGTGTGCTCCCTCTTGATCTTTGCTTCATGGATTATCTATCCTTGAACTTATATCCATCCTGAACCACTATGCATGCTTAATTGTGCACTAGTGTCATCATTGTGTCATCCTCAAGATCTCATACATAATCATACATTCATTAGTATAATCTCAATACTATCAAAACATTATGATTCTAAATAATCTTAAATATGTATGGTCATGATCATTTCATACATAGGTAATAAGCGTTAGTATTCAAGGTTTCAGGGAAGACTTCTTTTACTCATGCATACTCTCATTTGACCATAGGACTCTTCTGGTTAGTCATATCATCAATCAAAGTAAGAAACATAATATGCATAAACCCTTGATTACTTTAACTTCTAACTTCAATAATAATCATCTGAAAGTATAACAACCTAACACAAGGTAGGATTCTAACTTGATATAGGAAAAACATACCTGGTTATCATGTTTTCTAGTTATGTCTAACATATCGAAACAATGTCTTCTTGTTCTCTTCAATGACATATGCTAGTAACCTGCATAACTCATAAGTTAACCATTGTAGAACCAAAATATACATACCCCGTAAGTAGAGCTTCTATAATGGCTATGGATGAGTCTTTATCTTCATGTCACCATGGTCATATGTTCTTGATCTAGAACTTGATTTGTCTTTCTTGATGTACCTTTCATTTTAGCGGACAACATCAACCTCATACAACACCACAGTGCATTAGTACAATCATGTAACCCTAATCAATGAATGTCTTCTATCATTCACATGCATTCATGCTTTTACTACGGTGATAAGACAAGTCTAAGATTAATCAAGATTGTACTAACCTCAATAATATGAAGACAAACATATCATAAACTTAATCATGGACAGATTTCAACACATACCTATATCTCCCCAAGTCATACCTGTCGAGATTTATTGTAGTCTTCTTATGTAAGGCCTTAGCCTCATCTCCCTCTGGAACTGGAACTTCTTCACTTATGCAGGTGTCCAATTCGTTCTCTTCTAGGATTAACCCAATCCACTTTGATTTGTTGAGACTGGATCTAGAGCTGGATTAGGGTTTGTCAGAGAAACCCTAAAAATTCAAACTTCTGATTGGATGAAAAGATGTGCCTTCCTGAGTTGATCAAGCTGGTATACTTCAATTTTTAAATCTCCAAAATTTGACCCTGAAAATTGCCTTTGAAACTTCCGGATCTTCTGGACAGGATCCCGAACTAGGGTTTGATAAAGCCCTATCTTCTACCCAACCAAAAGGTTTGATATTGTACCCTAAGCTTATAACTTTATGAGGAGCTTCCATCCGTGGTCTCAGATTCCAAAAATTTCAACTTTTGCAGAAACCCTAATTTCCCACCTTTCTGATCAAAATCCCGAACTAGGGTTTGATGATGCCCGAGGTTTTTCCCAACCAAAAACTTTGATCTTGGTCTCTAAATTTTGATTTTGATAAGGAGAGCAATCCTATGCTGAGATCACTCCAAAATTCCACTTCTGTCAAAATCCCTAATTTCCCGCAGCAGTGATAAGCCAAAAATGAGAATGCTCAGAATTCAATTCTATTTCACATAAATATGTGCCTTATTGTTTTTGGTGCATATATGAAATTTTGGATCCTTGGGGTCTGAAACTTGGGCCTGTGCTATATTGACTTGTCATATTTTCAACGCCATAGATCTGACCTCAAATGGGTTCTCTGAGAGAGAGATATGCCAAGTGTCACAATGCGACCTATTTATGGGATAAAATAGTATAGTTAACTTGTAGGATGTGCCACGTGTCACTGGTTCAACTTCAGCCTCTGAAAAGTGGACCTGTTAAACTACATTCTATTCCCTTACTATCACTTTTTATAGAATTTCATTTGGATCTTCCTAGCCCAAGTTGTGACATTTTTTCCTAGGTCACCTGTTTATGATATCTGGAAGAGGCAGCAACCCTAGATTGTACGGATCATATATCACAAAGTACAATGAATCAGATGTTATGCTTCAGACACAAGGTATATGGGTCTGTTATCTTCAACCTGTAGAATTTTCATAAGCTGACCCTTTGCCAAACTGGATTTATAGCGAAAGTTTCATGATGACTACTTTTTTCTATATCAAGCCCTAGCTTCCAATTTGCCGCAAGTGCAACAAGTGTCATAAATGCCATACCATGCCCTCCTTCAGGCTATCTCTGATACCATGTTATTTTTTCATCATTTAATTCAATAGATCTAGGATCTTAACTAAAAGAACAACATGTACAACATATCAAGCATAAGAGACAAGAAACAAGGGACACAAAACATTTCACCAGGGAAAACCAAGAAGGTGAAAAACCCCACAACTTCCTCAGACATAGAATAAGCACCAATACAAAGATCACAAAGATCAAACACAATAGATAGATGACTGTAGTAGCTACTCCTCCTCCACAAGTGCGTACTCCTCCTCTTTCTCACTAATGCGAAGTGAGTGAACGAGAGAATGTGTCAAATGAGAGAGTCACACTCTCTATTTATACTTTTACTTTCGCTTGACCTTTACTCAACTAGGTCAGCCGCAACTTAAGAACTTAACATAATGTTGACTGGGCCGACCCCTCTAGGGTGGTCTAATAACCCTTTAGCCTACATTACTCATACAGGGCCGACCCCATCAAGGTGGTCTAATAACCCATCAAGTATAAGTTATGACACTTACAATATAACTTGCGACACTTACAATATAACTTGTGACACTTGCAAGTACAACTGACAACACTTCCAATCAGAGGAATAATACATCTCCTTTGGGGATACAATAAAGTACAAATACAATATACAAGTGAATAACTTCCAAAGTTACAAATACATCAACACAATTTCTATAAAAACTTTACCAATTTTTCTTCGTTAAACGACTCAGGGATTTTGGGAAATGTTTCAGGGAAACCTAGAACATCACGGTCAGTCTACACATTGAATCGGCATAGAATTTTGGTTGTATTTACATTAATGATTACCCTTTCGACTTGAGAATAATTCACCACACACCAACCGAAAAATTCAGGGAAGTGTAGGGTCTGTTCGACACAAAAATAGTACAGAAAAGAACCAAAAACATTAAATACACCCTTTCCCTACAGCCTAAACTCCATTAATTTCTCTTTAGACCGTGAAATACTATCCACAGACAAAACAGGGTCAAAAATATGCCTTTCCCTGTCAATTACAAGCTCCTTGTTTTCATCTAAACTTTCATTGAACGAAACAAGGTCTTCAATTTTCTCCATTTGGGAAACAAACTCTGCAAAGTGAGGGTTTCGAGCTACCTGTGAAGTGAGCTTACAAACATGATAACATTGGGGTTGACTTCTGTGCTTGTTGACGAAGACAAGTGACGTGTTTTTGGTGACTTCTTCTCCTCCAGGCAATAATCAACAAATGTTTTTTTTCCAAACTTCGAACATTAACCTTTTATATAACATATGCTTAGGTGGTTTTGGAACTTGCGATGAGTGGTTTAACTTTTACCGATTTTCACAGCAGACTCCACCAATGCTTTCCACGTGGTAAGCAGATTAATTTCCACTCCACCTTTCCAAGTTTAACCACCGTGCACTTTCTAGCGCCGAAACCCCTTTCCACCGTCGATTTGCTTCTAGGTGGGTCTGCATCATTATTCTGCCATGAGTTTACACGTTTGCAAATTTTGGTGTGATTTTTTCAATTATTTAGCACATTTTCCATCTCCTCCATTAGTCATTTGAAGCCCCTGCATGCATTTGAATCCCCTGTGTGCAATCATGAAGCCCATGAAGTTTACTTTCAAAGAACACTGTCGATCTCGGAGGAATCAAATCCAACTGATCACACACATTTCACTGGGTTGACATGCACGAAGTTCAACCCAAGATTGTGACCCGAAATCCACATTTCAAGTCCACCATCGATCTTGGATGAGGTGATCCAACGGTACAGGACAATTTCACTGGGTTGATTTGTTCGGAGTTTAAAGCTGAGGATGTGATGCGAAATATTTATGAAATCTAGCTAAGTGCATGTTGAATTCCACTGTTGATGTGGATTGACGAAGATCCAACGGTTTTGAATCATTTCATTGTTGAAAGATGCTCGAGGGTTAATTAAAAGGATCGGACATGAAATATTTATAAATCTTAGTTGACCACCGGTTTGAAATCCACTCTGTTGAATGGAGGTTTGGAAATAGTATATTTGGAGAACAATTTGTCCAACTTGCCAACTTTGGAGAATTCCAAAATTGGTTAACTCTGCAAAATAGTAATTCCTTATTAATTAAAACAAGATTGAAAGTCTATGAAGATCAATGATGAATTGATGCCATTAAAATGATACAATATTTTTAATGAAGAGGCATGATTTTCCTAAAAAGAAACAATGTTTCAAATAATAAAGTTCTTTGGAAAGATATATAACCATACAAGTTGAATGTATGAAGAGGTGTCTCTAAAGTTTTGGTAATTGCGTATCATAAGCAAGAAAGAGGCCAGTGAGATAGATGAAGCATTAAACAAGTTCGAGCTTCCATTGAAGATATGAAAAACCCAAAGTTAAAACTATTATAAATCAGAGGATGGTTAGGTGGTGCTTGGGGCAGGTTGAGACCTGCTAAGGAGGTTGTTTACTCCTTCCAGTTATGGCTGGAGAATTAGAGTGTTGGGGCATCCTTGTCTGATGAGCAGGAAGAAAACCAGGGGTGTAGGTGCATCCTTTATGTAGTGGAAAAAGAATCTAGGATCTTGAGTTCTCCATCAAGTTGGTGCTTGTAAAAACAAATTTTGTATAAGATTAGATTATTAATAAGAAATCTTTGTTGGTTTTCCCTTTGAGGTTTCCACAATAAATATTTGTGTTCAAATTTTTATCTTATTCATGTTACTTATGATTATTTAACTTGTGCTTAACAATAATTTTTTATAAAAGGTTTGAAAAATGCAATGCTGATTCGCCCCCCCACCTCTCAGTATTGTTGGATAAACCAACACCCGCCGCATAGCGCCCTGGTCATCGGATGGGGTCCTGTGTATTTGATGCTCTAGCACCTCTGCTTAATATTGTAAGAGCTTCGACCTATTGGCATAACTTTATAGGCTCCCTAAGGTAAGCTTACTTCCCTTATACTTTTTAAGCCTTATTTGGACACCATACCTCATCAACTATTGCTGGGGGGCATCAGTACATTATCGTTGTCATCGACTACTTTACCAAGTGGGCAGAGGCAATGTTGACTGTGAAAGCAGATGGTGAAACTGCATCCTATTTCATATTCAATCAGATCATTTCCAGGTTCGGCTTCCCTAAAGAGATTGTCACCAACCATGGTAGATATTTTCAGAACCATATGATGACATATTTGACCACTATGCTAGGGTTTAGACAGGAGCACTCGTCTCCTTTCTATCCACGGGAGAATGGACAATTTAAATCCGTTAACAAGACTTTAAAAACCATTATTCAGCACCGTCAATGATAGTAGGTCAAACTGGAACATCATGTTGTATCCTTCTCTTTGGGCGTATCGTTCTAATGTCAAGACTACTACTAGTTTCTCACCATTCCAACTTGTCCACGGGTTGGAGGAAGTCACACCTATTGAATGTGATATCCCATCATTAAAGTTGGCTATCCAGCGGATACCAGAGACTTCTGCTTTCGAAGAGCGATTGCTTATTTGGAACATTTGGATGAACAATGTAGAGATGTGTTAATTGCAAATGAAGCTCATAAGAAACGAGTCAAAAATGAATATGACAAGTCTGTTAAACCTAGAGTGTTCTCCAAAGGAGATCTTGTTTTGGTTTATAATCAAGATAAGGATCCCATAGGGGCAGGCTAGTTCAAGTCTATGTGGCTCGTTCCTTGTATTTTTTCTTAAGTGTTGAAGAAAGGATCATGTGAGTTGATTGATTATGATGGATTTAAGCTTCCCAAGCCCAGAAATGGGCTCTACTTGAAAAAGTATTATGCCTAGAATACATGTTTTTTCTTGTATTATAGTTGTACATTTTTTTAGAGTTAGCTTTTTCAACTTTGCTTATGTGTCCTCTGTATGGTGTTTCAGATGGAAACCGAGTGGTTTGTAGGATTCACCGATGGCGCTAGTCATCATACCCGCAGCTTGGCCTCTACTAATTGGGTGATCTATGCACCCACAGGCCAACTTGTTTCGTCAGGAGGTTCTTTCTTAGGACCTACGACGAACAATATAGTTGATTATAGTGTCATTATTGAGCTACTCTGAAATGCTATTCACTAGGGCATTTCATGTTTGGAGGTGAGGCTCGATTCCTAGTTAGTTGTACTCCAGTGGACGGGTGAGTATCGGGTTAGAGATCCTTCATTGCTACATCAGTTTTTGAGGATTAGGTTACTTGAAAGACATTTTGATTACATTTCATATCAACATATTTCAAGAAATCACAATTCATTAGCTGATGCATATGCAAATTATGTACTCGATTGGCATTTGTATCATACACAATCAAATAAACCATTAACACACATTAAGAAAATATGTATATATAACCGATAGTGTATATATATAAGTCCAAAAAATATATGAGTCTGAGTCAATATCTGTCAAAATATAACAATATACAAAATGGGCATAACAACCTCAAGATAGTTTCAATCTCGCTAAAGACAGGCAGGTGCCTCAACCTGCTCTACTACAACCTCTCTATAATAGATCACTAGCCTAGCTGCTTTCCTAAGTAGTCGGATCCATGTAGGGGGCACACCCACCACATGTTCCTGCATATCTATGGGCATCACTCAATGCGGTATGTAGTAATGTCATGTGTTAACCGACCCATCTTCCCCTCAATAATATGCAACATGGCATCAGTGCCACCTTGATCTGTTGGTTGCACATATATCCCGGGATGTCCAGCTGGCCTCATAGGCCCAATATATGCACAAAGTGTATGTTGTTAGCACTCAAACTCATAAAAAAAACACATGTATATGTTAATAAAAAAATCATAAAAATTAAATAACATTCAAAATAAATTTTGGTAACTATATCTCCCTAGGCTACTCCTCGAGGCAACATGAGCTCGGGATCCTCCCGGAAGTCCATACCGGCATATGGAAACTGTTCGAATGTTGGCACCTGGAGGCTCCACCATCTGAGAAAATTCTTGTTAGCATAAGAAGCACTAGTCTCACCTCCTCCCTGGCGTAGGAAAATATCACCCCATCAAATCAACATAGGCTCATGGGGGTTGAGTGGTAGGAGAGTCACTCCTGGACTCAACACATTCTTCTCTGGGAAGTAGACTTAGAGTTTCAGATTAGTACCTTGAGATTTGCAGTCATTAGTGGCAGATCATCTCACTGTTGCATTATGGGAATACATCAATGTCCCTTACTCGACAGATTCTTCAAGTGTTCTATTTCAAGGCCTCTTATTCACACTTGCAAGGATGTACTCAGTACCTTGGACCCCATTTTCATTATTGGTGGGTGTCCTCGTGTTTGTTAACGGTTTTCATCATTGACCAGCAATCAAACGAAATCCTCCATGTTGGACTTCAACTCCTTTATTCACATAGCTTAGGATGTACTTTTATTCAGTGGTTGGTTTGAAGACCTTGGACCTATGATACAACTCCTCTATTATTTCCCAAGCTACGCAAGACTGATCCTTACTCATATTGGCTCCTCATGAGACATAGATCCAGTTTGTTGTTATGGATATGATCTCCTTTTGACATGGATCCACGATTTTATTTCAATGGCCATGCTATATACATCTCTTCTATATATGTATTGGCAATCATGTTCTATCATTCTGAACATCTCCTTATATCAAGATTGTAATTGCTTGTTGACCGTGTTTTGTTTCAGGTATTGTTTGAGACTTTGTTCTTGTGGCTCTCACGCTCCTCCACTTCTTGGTTTGTAATGCATTTAGGACATCATTACCCTTCTGACCTCATGCATTAGGGGGCATCTGTTATTAGTCATATTGGCACTTCTTCGTCTGTGACCACACTGCATTGTCGGTCACATAAAAGGAATTTATGGATGGAAGAGCCTCATTTACTATAGATGCATTTGATGCGAACCTTACAATATCATCTCCATTTTATCTATTTTTGTGAAGTATTTTTAAGACTTAACCGCAACTCTTATATCCGTCAACTCGTGGGTTATCCACTGGAGATTCCACTAACAACCCACGGTTTTTACCTAAAAAGTTGCACCTGCTAGTTTTTTGACACTAAACTCGCGAGTTACTTGCTTGTTGTCAAGAGATATACCCGCGAGTATTCCTTAAAATCTCGAAAAAATATTAAAAAATTGAATTAAGGTTAGTTATGGTAGTTACCCTAACCACCATAACTTCCCCAACCATTTACCTTTCGAGCCTATCCTCTCAGACCTTGCTATAAATACAAGGAGAGGGAGTTGAGAAAGGGATAACCATTTTGTAAAAGGAAATGCTAGAGAAATATCCATTGAAGGAAGAGGAGCAAGGAGCCCAAGATCAAGTTTCAAGATTGCCGGTTACAGATCATGTATAGCTTGTTACCATTGATGATTATAATGCAAGAGATTTTATTTCCCATAAAATAACTTGTCTACTTTATGAATCTAGTTAATTGAATCTAGCATATCTCTTCTATATATGAGTTTCATGCTAATTGATTCATGTTTATGTAGTCAAAAGCTTTGAGGAAGGTGTTTGGTTTTTGTAGGTTCATCATTTAGGATTGCAGATCGGAGGAATAAAGCTTAAAGCTTGGATCAAACTTCGTATGTTCGGGTATGTTTTTTTGGCTTTAAACCATTGCTTTTCTTGATTAAAGGAACACTTTATGCTACACTTGTTTATCATTTAGATTATGTACCTTCTTTCCAGTATGTTGATGATCTCTTTGAACTTCCCAATCATAGGTTAATTTACCGAAAAACAGATGGGTAAGAATCCCTTCAACCATGTTTTAATCATCATAAAATGGTATGCATGTAATGTTGAATGCATTTATGTGAATGCCATACTACCAGGGTATGGTGAGGTGTGGGGTAGTAAGGGCAAGGAGCCTTATACCATTTTACTATTTAAAATTTTGAATGCATTCATAAGAAACAAGAGCATGCCATGTGTGAGACCATGAGGATGTTGGGTTGTGAAGCCTATAGTGTTTCACAAGTATCCATTGAACTCCTTGTTGGTGTTAATCTAGGATGAAACATATTTGCCAACAAGTAGGGAGTGAGTGAACTCCTAATGTTATGTTCAAGTGAAGAAGGAAGGCACATAGATAGTTAACCAAGTGATTGGGGAGATGGCTAGGGATTGTGTTGAAGCATGGGCTAGGATGTCCAACTTACCATGGTAGGGCACATGTGTAGACACAAAAATGTTTTAGAGCAATGTCGTAGCACATTGGGTGCAATGAGTGAATGAGCATTAAAATATTTTGTAAATTTGTAGTTATGCATGCATATGTGTGGGTACATATGTTAAGATGCATTGTTTGAATGCATGATTGTGATGTATACTTCATAGCAATTCGCTAATAGATGAAATGATAGAATGATTGAAAATCCTAAGATCCTTTCATGAGTTGTTATGAATGCAGAGGAAAGAACTGGATGAAGAAGGTAGTCATGTTTGATGGCATACCAGAATGCTCTGTTGGGAGGGAAGAGTTGCATGAAAGGATATGATTGTGCACTCATGAGTATTTAAAATTTTATTTGATTTCATAGAAAATGTGCCCATATCATGCAATTTTGTTGTGATAATGATGCATAGAAAGTAAATGCACTTCATTTCCTTTGAGATATTAACAGATGATAGTGTTTGAATTATTGTGTGCTATAATACTAAGATCACTTCAGTGATTGTTGTAAATGTTGCAATGAAAAAAAAAATCATATGCATTTCTACTCACAACTTGTTTGGCTTATTGGAAAAAAAAAATTCATATCATGAGTATAATTGTCTTGAACATGGCAATGTGTGTAAGTCAGTAATAAACGTTGGAATCTACCATGTGTAAAATCCAAACATTATGAGAAGGATCTCATGGTTGTGAAATATGATTTATGTAGGGAACATATTTGTAAATTTCATATTTGAACTTTTTGCTAATAATTGCTAATTATTGTTTGGTTGATCTAAAATTATGTCAAGAGGACGTATTGTAGGTGGGTTTCCAGGTTATGGCATCAATTGTACAACCATAACGAACAGAGTGCTTCCACTTACAAGAACCAAACAATATGAGGATGGCCTCATAGTTAAATAAATCTAATTTATGTAGGAGACATAATTATAAATTTGAATTTGAATTTGATTATTAATGTTATTGATTGGTTGGTTGTATGCGAAATGTGCCAAGAGGATACATTGCAGGAAGACCATGTGATATGGATTGCAAGAGCCAAACATCATGAGAAGGACCTCATGTTTGGGAAATTTGGTTTATGTATGAAACATATTTAAGAAATAATTGAAATTATTATGATGACGTTTCATGTAAATTGCATGCTTGTATGTAATGCAAGTGAGATGGTGAAAATATGCTAGTGAAGCATATGTTGGCTACTGATGCTAAAAATGCAAAGGAAATGCCAAGAGTGGCGTGGGTTTGAGGAACCCTATAAAATTCTTGCATGTGCTTGTCTCTCCGCAGTATTGTTAAACCCAGTAAGAGCTTGGGTACTCAGGAGGCCTGCATGGGTACTGGTAACATTTCTACACTCACACTGAAGAGCACTGGAGGGATGGGTATGCCTAGGGGCTGTGTAGTAGAGAAAGGGTACCATCCTTGTGTTGTGTGAGTGGGTATTGTGGGGGTGTGCTAACTTCCAGTCAAGTGAGTTACCTATGGATATCCTAGAGGGACCCACTAGTTTGCATAGGAAAAGGATACATGTAGTTGTATTCTTTTTTAATTTCCTGATAAACCTAGTAGAGGTGATGTCTTGGAAATGGTTGTTGTATGCTTGAAAAAACCCAGTCAGAGAGTTGTCTTAGCATATTGGTTAATGGAATTCCTGATAAACCCAATCATCATATTGGATTGGCATTGGTTATTGAATGTTGTGGCACAACCAGCGTGTTGGCTCAACATTTGTTTTATATGTATGCATAGGTGATCTGAGGCTTGCAGAAACTTGGTTACCTTTCGATGCACACCCTAAAGAACACTCAAAGGGGTGGGTACACTCAAGAGACTATATAGAAGAGAAAAGTTACCATCCTTGTGTTGGGAGGGGAAGGTCTTGTGGGTGTCATAGTTTTATGAAGTCAAAATGGGAGACCCATGGAGTTGAAGGAAGATGCTTATGCAAATAAGTATTTGGTTTATTTTGCATCTTCTTGCTGATTTAATGTAAATATACATGTGTATGTGCTTTGACTATGGTTTTGGAAAAAAATTTAAGGGATGAATCCTATGAGAACAAATTTGACATGTGAATTACTTATTGTTTGAGTATAGGTATTGCTAGAAGCCAAAGACCATGGAAGTGTTCCAATGTAACACGAGAAAATGGCTAAGCATTTCCATTCAAGATAGCTGGCAACAAGACAAAATGGCCTTGAAGATAAAGGCATTACAAATGCAAATAAAAACAAGGACATGGAACCTTGTTGAAAATTATGAGAATGCCTAGGACGATGTTATTCTAAGGGGGAGGGGAATGTAATACCCCCATTTTGACCCCTGATCATATTGGCTTGATAATGTAAATATTGTAAAAATGCAATGTATGATTCCTAGTGTGGATCTCAAGGCCAAGGCCCCACAAGTGAATGCCTAGAATTATAAAGGAAAGCATTTTATATTTTGTAAAACATGTGCTAGTTAGCCCTGGAAAAATGTAAAAACAATGTAAATATTTATAATGTAAATAAACGTGTAAGAGTTGGCTATGGAAGCAACAAAAATGAGGGGGTTGTATGTTACCACTAGGGAGAGGTGAGGGGTTGTGGGATCAAATTCTTTGTTTCCAAGTGTCATCTTGAGAACCCATGAGCCATAAATGATAAGAAACTACACAAGTGAACTTCCATGCTGATATTTATTTCTATTGTAAGAAGGAAACTGAGAAATCAGCTCATGAATTTAATGGAGCATGGGTATAACCCAGAAAATCATATGGTTGGTTATGGGCTCAGTTTGTGGTACCCAAAAGTCAATTTTTCTCATGGGATTTCATTTCTTTTCATTCTGATTCCATTGTAGAGCAGTTAGAGACCAATTCTTAGCGATTTATGCATTCCCAGCAAGAGAAATAATAGAAATCACAACTTGACAAAGAGCCCTATTTCAGACTGTCAAAAATGCCCAGAAATTCGTGTGGGGTGTGAAATCGAGTGGGGGATCCATAGACCCGAACCTTGGGGAGAATTTGAGTGTCAAAATCCCAAAATCCTTGGGAGAACCCAGATGCCTGGAAATTTAATTATGTGGTTGCAATTTAGTATTGCCAGGAATCAGAAAATCAAAGAGACCATGAGTAGAGTTCTTCATAAAGGGCACTATTGTGTTCACTCTACACACTCTAGGATTCAAGTGATCATCAACATCAACATAGGGTTGTTTGAGTTGTTAAAGAGAATTGTAAGAGGCAAAGGAACAAACCCTAGATAGAACCATGGAGGTCCCTTGCTTTGAAAAATTCCCCATTGTTACTTCAACCATTTCAAAACCATTTTGTCCCAGAGAACTTAAGAAATGCAATGGATAATGAGAACCCTAAGGATAATGACCACCCTCTTGATGCATGTTTGAGTCCTACAAAATCTTGATTTTTCCACTCGCTCTAGCCTAATGGATTATTTATTACATGTTTATTGTTTTCTTCCTAGGACATTATGGCACTTTGTGTTAATAGCCAAAATTTTCTCACCAACCTTGCCATCATCTTCATCACCATTATACATCATAATTAACAACATTAATACCATTTTCCATCTCATTTCATCCATATGACCTAAGGAACACTTGGCTAAAATACCCAAAAACTTAAAGTCAAACCCAAATGTTGACCATATATAGAGGGTTGCACTTCTCTCTTTGAGAAGCATAACCCTGGCTGCACTTTCTTCCCAAAAAGTCATGACCTAGTCCCAAAAGTGAATTTTCATGCTTCACCAAGGAGGTAGTGGTTGAAAGCGCACACATACCTTGACATAGTTAAAATCAACAACGGATTTAACTTCCAAAACCCTAATCTCTCCACTAAGCAATCAAAGGAATGGAGAGCATCCACATAGGATCTAGATACTTATTTTTTACCACTCTTGTGCCTATAAAAGAAGCCCTTAGGATCACCAAAACACAATTCCAATTCTCTCACAAACATCGCCAACATGTTGTCGGATTCTCACCAAAAATAGAAGGAGTCCATACTACACTTTCTACTTTCGCTATAGAGGAGGATCCACATAAAACACCTAGCTGGAGATTGGAAGTCACAAAGGAGATTAACGAACCTTCCCCAAACCAACTGCTGAGGTCCGTTTCCCTCTACCATTGTTCCAAGGTGTGTCTCTCATTGTATTTTTTGTGTAATCAATAATAAAACACATTTTTTTTACATTATGCACTTTCTTTGAATGGCTTGCTTTCTGATTTATACTTGCATGTATGCTTAAGGATGTTAGTCTTTAGTTTAATTTAGTGTAGTTTTTATTCCCATTTCTAATCTACTACCAAGGATTCCACAACCCCTTGGTAGGTGCCCTTTTGCACAAAATGACACATAACACTTTATGACTTTAATTTGTGGTGGGATTGCATGCCCTATTTTGAGAGGCAAGGGATTGCACAACCCCTTGGTAGGTGCCCTTTTGCACAAAATGACGCATAACACTTTATGACTTTAATTTGTGGTGGGATTGCATGGCCTATTTTGAGAGGCAAGGTTTTTTCCTTCTGGCTTTGTAAAATACATGTAATATCTTATATATATGAATAGAAATATGAGGCATTTTAACAACAAGAAAAAGAATTGAACCAAAGGAATTTATGCAAATGAATGTTCAAATAAGGAATTTGTGATGCACAAATTTTTCCATATCAAGTTTAAGGACAAGGAAGGAAATTTCTAGGCTTTAAGGTATGAATATTATCTCCAAAATTTGTTATTCAATATATTATTAGAACTTAGTCACAATAGGACAATTGGGTTGAGGAAAGCATGGGAGTGTTATAGTCCCCAAAAAGTAGATGTGCATTACCGCAAAGGATTCATTAATAAGTAATGGAGTTGTCATGATTGTTAAGTTGAGTTAGGTGGTCACATGCCAAAAATCTGTAAAAGGTCTCCCACGTTTTGATATGTGGTGGATATTGAACACTTAATAGATTCAAAGGAAGTTTCTCGAGATTATATTATTAAATTTCCTAGAATCAAACTTGTGCAATGTGCACAAAAGAAGAAGAAAAAACCATAAAACAAGAGCTTCAAAGTACATAATGACTATTTGATCACTAACTCTGAAAAATAAACTCAAGAGTTAATTTCATGGTCATTTAAGACCATTAATTTAGGTAATAGGACCACAACATGGCATTTATTGAAGGATGGACCTTGCACTTATGTTGAATTTCAAATTTGATGCCACAGATAAAAGTAGTTTTCTCGCTAGCTTCTTGAAAAATCCAATAGCTAGGTTATCCAACCCAAGTTACTTATCATATGAAAAGGACTATATAACTTTTCAACATCTCCACATGACATGTTTACTTCCAAGTTCATATTTCACCACGTGGTTAAGTGGTTATGTATAGGGGTAGTAATATCCTAACTTATTGAACTTATGGAAAGGGATTTGACCTTTTTGATGGGTGGTGGATATTATTACTTATCATATGAGAAGGACTACATAACTTTTTAACATCTTTATATGACATGTTTACTTTTAAGGTCATGTTTCGCCAAATGGTTGTGTGTAGAGATAGTAATATCCTAATTTATTGAAAGGGATTTGAACATTTTGATGGGTGGTTGATATTTTACACTTAATAGAGTCAATATAAACTTCCCAAGACTATATTATTAAAACATCATACAATCAAGCTTATGAGATGTGTAGAAACAAAAAAACACTTCAAAGGATGGATCAAATTATTAAAAGGTGGATTCGATCAAATTATTAAAGGGTGGATCAAATATAATGCCACAAATAAAATTAATTAATTATTTTACTATCGTCTTACAAAATTCAATAATTAAATTATTTAATATTTTTAAAAAAAAAAAAAAAACTAAATAAGTTTTTTAACTTTTTCCATATTTACTTATAAGTTTAATAACAAATAAGTTACTGATAACACTTGATAACACTTAACTAGTGATCTATCAATATTCACTCACTCATCACAAGTTTAATTAAACATATTAACTAATTTTTTTTGGTGGTTAAGTTAACAGACCTTAACTAATTTTTTTGGTTGTGAAAACCCAAATTTTCTCTCCATTACACTTTTGTCAAATAATGAAGCTTTTCTCTGGGCTTCAGGCCCGGTGTTCAACCCGCCTCTGCTGTTATACGATTTGTTCTATCTCATCCTTTGTCATTTTTCGCCTTGTCAAATTATGGAGCTTTTCTCTCGGCATCAGGCCCGCTGTTCAACCAGCCTCTGCTGTTATACGATTTGTTCTATCTCATCCTTTGTCATTATTCGTTGAGCATTCCCGTACTGACTTGGTATGGCTTGTTCTATTTTGTCCTCTTATTTGTCAGGCTGCGCTGTTATACGACTTATTCTACCTCATCCTTGTCAGTTTTCATTGAGCATACCTGCAGTGATTCGGTCTAGCTTATTCGATTTTGTCTTGTCTCTGCAGAAGATAGGTTGGCATTTCTTGATGTCTCATTCTATCAGTTCTTGTTATTTCTCATTATTTCATTAGTATCTTGTCTCTGCATAAGATTTGTTGGCCTTTGTTTTGTTTTGTAAAGCTTATTTCTTGGCTGATTGGAATGCATAAAATGGTTTTTGGGCACGATGTAATCGATAAGAAGGTAGATACAGTCATGCTTGGCCTCTTTTTAGTGAACACCTTGTCAGATCTGTGGAAACCCTCGCGTCTAGCTGGTCTATAGCTAACAACTTACGTGAATTGCTGTTCCATGCAATTCTATATCAGTGAGAGTAGTCTTCTTAAAGAGGGCACCACTTCCAGCTGTTTGCATTCATGGCTTTATTTTGTTTATGTGAAAGACAATGCTCATTCAACAGGCTAAATACCTTAAGCAGCACCTATATGAAATGTGGCACATCCTTGCTTGCTTCACAAAGGAGAAATGAGCTAACCACTTTTCTGGGATTACTATTGATAACTTGTTCAACTCATCTTCTAGGTTCCTTGCTTGCTTCTCAAAGGAGAAATGAGCTTACCACTTTTCTGGGATTAACTATTGATAACTTGTTCAAGTCATCTTCTAGGTTCCTTGCTTGCTTCTCAAATGAGAAATGAGCTAACCACTTTTCTGGGATTAACTATTGATAACTTGTTCAACTCATCTTCTAAGTACCACCAATCAGTAGCACATGGACTGTTGATTTTCATAATCAGGGAAGAACATGCAGAAAAGGGAGCGTTTTTGCCTTTGTGTTGATTTCAATTTAATGAGGGGCCTGTTACTTGTACAGGCTTCAAATTGAAAGTATGCTTTGGCATTTACAACATGTTGTTCTTGAAGAACCAGCATCAATCATTGTACATAATCAAAAGTGCTTAATGACAAAAGCAGAAGCTATAGTCCATAAGAAGTTTGAACTGCTTATATAAAACCCTTTGTCTGTGCTTTCTGCTTAAAGGGCATTGCACCCAGGTCAGTAAAACAAGGGGTTAATTGGATTTTTCCTATGCCAAACAGCTACTAAGCCCCTTCGCATATCTATATGCTCTGCTGAAAAGCAAATTCATACCAACCAACTTGCAGAAATGCAGTAATATGAAATGCCAGAAACTTGCAGAACGGTTTGTTAAACACGTGTTAAATTCTTCTTTTTTATGAACAGAGTTTGCAGGACATGTATTAAGTCCCTTTGATGATTTAAAAACCATTTGAACTTTTAAAACTATGTGAAGTTTGCATGACTGTCCCATACCAACCAGTAACCCACCAGAAGTTTGAGAAAATAAAAAGCAGATATTAAAGACTATGAACTAAATGAGTTGAGCTGTGAACATATGTAATTTACTAGGGTAGAAGATCTTGAGAGAGGGATCGGGCAGAATATGAAAACCGTTTTCTCCTGCCTGCAGCAGTTTAATTTAACAGACACAAAAATGGTGATTCCATGGTTCAAACAACTTGGTCTTTGAAATAAACCCATCTATGCTTGGACAATATAGAACAAGAAAATGGAAGAGTTCAATTTAACAGACAAAAATGGTGATTCCATGATCCAAACAAATTGATCTTTGAAATAAATCCCATCTATGCTTGGACAGAATGTTATGTCCAATCCATCTGCTGCAGACATCAACTAATAAAAAAATTACAATTGTAAGAACAGAAATACTATGCGGAAAAAGAAGCAACGATGGAAAGTCTATCAGGTCCACGCCAATGGAGGCCTATAAACTCAAATTCCATGAAACCATAGTGACAGCATTTAGGCTTAATGGAAGTCCTCATTCTATGAAACTGGTTCTAAGGAAAAACAAAACCAACCGTGTGAAATCAGATCTAAAGGCCACAGAAGAGATTTGCTTACAGATTCATTGAGAATTTTAAGCAGAATATGCATAGGAGACCCCAGACGAGAGAATGGGCATCCTTCATAAAGATCATGTCTGAGAATCCTGTTACAGTTGCAGACTGGCAATCCAGAACTTCAGCTTGGCACTGAAGAGAAAGCAATGGATGCCATAGTTAAGATGAACTCTGATTTATGGAATGAACTAACACTCCACCGCAGCACAGATGGCACCATTCTTAACAAGAGGCAAATCAGGTCCTCTAGCCCATTCATGCAACTTAGTATCATAAATCAAAACCAACCCTTCTTTCAAGCCTCTAGCACACCTCCCGCTTCTCCTGAGCAAATCATCGATGCAACCTCCAACTTGCAAAATATAAACACAGGTACCCATTGTAACACAAGAGAATTTCAACACATTGTCCATCCTTAAAGGAGATGGAATAGGGGGAGGCTTAATCCTGCTCCATGAATCATTCCTGGTATCATATCTCCAGAAAGACAACTCAACTGCATGGCTGGATAGCATATAAATATATGATCCCATCACTGCACAAGCAATCACACAACCCCCCATTGGCAGGGCCTTGGTCTTGAGCCAAGTATTTGTCTTGGGATCATAAGAATCCATAGAACCCACATAAGCATAAGGCTGCAATGAGAAACCATTCTTTTTACCAAACTTAAGCCCTCCGATTACATAGAAAATGCCATCCACAGCAGCACCCAAGCAGCCATATCTCTTTCTAGGCATATTCGCAATGGGTTTCCATAAATCAAGCTCAGGAACATATTCCTCTGCATGAACAATGGCTTCCCTGCAAGCATCTCTCCTCAGAGAGCCTCCAGCGACATAAATCCTACCAGAAATAACACAGCAAGCAAATTTCTTCCTTGGACACATCATGGGCGCCCTACGAACCAGAGACCTAGTCCATGCATCACAAACTATGGTACAATGAAGGCCACCGTTTTTAGAATTAATGGCAGGTACCGCACCTAGAATGAAGATCTTGTTATTCAAAACTGCAAGCTGGGCATACAGAAGCGAATTTTGACAAGATATATAATCCATCAACCATTCATCCCCACACATGTTCATTGCAGGAGACAGGAAGCCTTTCATCCATACTTTACTGTTTTTACTGCAAACAGCCGAAGCAAGGCCATGATTTCCTGCGCTACCAAACACATACAGCAGATTCTCCAGTCTCCCATTCTTCTTGCGAAGATCATAGTATTCCTTCGATTTGATAACGCTGTACCATCTATGGCACACAACCATGGAGGCCTGCAACGATGAGCGTGGCAGCCTGGCTAAGCACTCCACAAACAGGTCGTCTGGCAATAAATTTATATACGATTTCTCATCGCGTACTCCTTCGGAGATCTCTTCGCCATTTTCTACCTGCTTTTGGCTTCGTTGGTCAGATGGAGGGGGCGTCCAACACGATTTCATCAGGCTCCTCAGTCCCCGACTATGGCAGTTTCTACTGTCACAACACCTCATACCCATCGTTTTTCCCTACTATCATTCAGGCGGGCTGAATTATATGCATCGCATAAACGCTAAAGCTGAAACGCTGCTCTCTGGACTATCCAGAGCACGACAAGTTACTCGAAAAAAGTAGGAAATTGGAATATAACGATTTGGGGGCTTGTAATAGTCAACCAAATAAGGAATCGATCTAAAAAGTTCTTCACTCAGAACCTACAAAGCATAAAATCAGATTTTATAAATATGAAAATTTACAATTTCATAAAATTTGTTATGGCGTAGGTACTTTTATGGTCATAGTCTTCACGGATTAAGAATGAATTATTTATTTAGAACAAGCCTAAACATTTGACAAGCATTTCACCTAAATTAAGCAAGTTTAAATAGTGTTTTTGGAGATCTTAAATTTTCGAGATTTTAAATGTTTAACTAGATTTCATCGAAATAGTATAAAAAAAAGGCGTTGGATAACTGGTACTCAAATAGCCTGGCTTTTTCGGTTATTTGTTCCTTAGATCCGGTTATAAAAAGTGGTGGAATCTTAATTCCACCCCATTTATTGCGGAACTATGCCAAGGAACTGTGTCCTTAAAGGTTTTGGCCCATTTTATGAGGACCAAAAAATAACAAGAAAGGGTGGAACTGTGCCTCTCAGGAAAATTTTCGTCGTTGGAAGGGGGCTATTTGAATGCCAATTATCACAAACCTCAAAAAAATGTTGTTAGGATGGGCAAAATGTCAAATGCTACACTATTTATGATCTCTTAAAATAAGAATAAGTTCAAACCTAAATATTTGAGGATTTCTTTGGTCTCGTAAATTTTTATTTAATTTGGTGATTATTTTTCTTAAAAATTGTAATTATGTGTTGTTCAAATCATGTTTTTGAAATACATAAATGAATTCAATATTTTCAAATACCTCACTACACCAACAAATTAAACTGAGATCTTAAATTGTTTTTACCAAATTCTAACAAAAATGCTCTCAACAGTGACCATTTAGCCCATCAGTTAAAAAAATAAGGAAAATTCATAAATTAAGACTAAAAATAACAGCATCTATAGATCTTGGTCTAAAATGTAATAGATCTCAACATTGAAAGCATTGAATTGATTTTTTATATAAAATTAATAATGTTTTTTAATTTAAAATTATAACTTGGAATTGTCAACAGTTTTATAAATAAAACGATTTTGGTTTTTTTTTTTTTTTTTATTACAAAGAAATTTCATATATTTATTGGAATTTACAATCCAGGTTTTGTACCAAATTCAAGTCAAAATGACCCCAAAAAATAAATTTTTAAAAAAATCTAAATTAAAATATAAATATATGAATTGTTTAAAATTCACTCGGAGAAAATTGTTTTTTCAGACACCAATTTGCCGGAATTTGGGATAGAATTTTTAGAATCTCAAATAACAGTATTAATGCTGCATAATTTGGACATCGTGAAGTTTTCCAAGGTGCTGAATTCATCTAGATGTTCAAAAAAACGATTTAATGAACACAAATTGCCGAACTTTTAAATTTCATATCACCAGATTCCAACCAAATTTTAGCCGAACTGACCAAATCGTCGCACTATTGGACAGCTTCATAAATATATACCCTTCATATATCCTTATTTTCATTATAATTTCAATTAAAAGTGTCAAACCCTTAACAAAATAAACAAATTCAACACTTTTTAAACAAATTTTCTACCCATTCATTTTACAAAATGATTAAATCTATTTTTATTTTTATTTTTTTTACATTTAACAGAAAATTTGACATAAAACTTTAAAAAGCAAATTAAAGTTGAGTAAGCTAAACTCTAGACTATTTGTATCTTTTCGGTGCTTTTTGCTAGAATCCATGTCATTTATTGTTGAAGTTACTATTTTGATTGTTCAAATTACAATTTTGATTGCATAAATGGATTCAGGTCTTCGATTATCCCCTCAACACCTCGATTATGTAATTCCAAAAACCCAAAACTACTATTTCAGCAAATTCAGCCGGATTTTGACCAGAAAAATTACCCGGATTATGTAATTCCAAAAACCCAAAACTACTATTTCAGCAAATTTAACCAGATTTTAACCAAAAAAATCACCAGATCTTGAATGCAAATAGTCTAAAATTTAACTTGCTCTATTACAACCAACCTACCGAGAAGTCGAAGATAAAATTTGCCTGGCTGTTTATCCATTAATTAACTCAATCCATTAAATTATTGAGCAAATCTTCCATCAACTTATTGAGGAAATCCTTAACGCGCCTGTAAGTAGACCGCCATTAACACCTAACCCAGAAATTAGGTTTATCCGGCGTAATTGAATGTGCCATCTGAGGTATCCCAAGTTTAGTTTTTTTGAAATCTACAACGGACGGGAATCGATGGAGGGCACGAGGTACATGGCCGGAGTTTACGGCTCAAAATATTCCGTCCATCGCTGCCAGTTACGATAAATGACGATCCCCAGAGGGAAATAATGGGCCAGCCGTCCATCTCCCATTGGAAATAGCAGGTAATTGTATGTTGAACGTTGGATACTGTTGGGTGTCGCGACAGTCTTCCGACGAAGGGACGGGAAAGTCGTTATTGGACTCAGAGCGGTGGAGTCACAATTTAGGGACGACGGTGCAACCTCACATGTACAGGAAGGGCAGGAGCTGCTGGTTTTTTTGTTGTTATATGGGTACGTAGAGTCTTGTCCATAAAGAAAAGAATCCTCTGCATGTGAAAATGTCATATGGGGCCATTTTTTTTGTTTTTTTATATGTATTTATATATAAATAAGCTGCATGTTCATCACATAATGGCTCGAGGGTTGTTTTTTTCCCAAATTTAATATCTAATTTTTTGGAATTATATTGAATTGGAGTTTAGAAATATCTCAATTTTAAAGTGAATACTCCATCCATCATAGTCAATATCAACGAATCTAATTACAACACTTATATTTTTAATCTAAATTGATTATTTCAATATATTTTTATATTAATAAAAATTTCATTAAATTTAAAAATAAATTGTCAAAATTGATAAGAATTTTAACATAAAACTTTGTTCATACAAACTTTAGCACTGGGGTGGCAGGTGCGAGAGGGGTCGTTTACGACCCTGGAAGAAACAAGGTATCTCAATTTGCTTGGGGATTAGGTAGGAGAACCAATAATCAAGTCAGGATGGCTCCACTTCTTCAAGGGATTGACATCATGAAGTCGCTTCACATAGATCACTTCATCACCTTGGCGGATTCTAAGATTTTTATTCAGAAAATGATCAACATCCAAAGAGGACATAACAAGACTCTGAGCAGAATCTAGAAACGAATCATCTCCTCCATTAACGATATCTCCAAGATTCATTTCTACCATATTCTAAGGCACAACAACTTAGAGGTAGTATTCATGGCCAATCAAGGAGCTAGGCTTAAGGAAGGGATTAGGGTGCTTAATCAAGGTCCTAGTCATTTTAGTTGGACGCCATGTTTTTAACCCTTAGCACAACTATGGGGGCGCGCATGCACAACCCCCCTCTACGTTCGCGAACAAGTGGCTTACACCTTCGCCCCTGTCTTAAAGCCGGGCCTCGGTCCTCTCCTTGCATTAATGGGAGTTGGTGCGGTGGTAAGACAGACGCATGCGGATTTATGCTGAAGCATCGAGGTCCTCGTTCGCATGATTACATCCTAGAAGATGGTACCGCTCTGCATCAGGTAGTTTCGAGCTTGGAAACTCTCACTTGTAACGTTGATCTTCTCTCGGTCGACCTCTGCTTTGTCCTCTGGTTCTCCCTAGCATGCACTAGGATGAATCTCGAGAGCATGGCTTTGGAGCTTAAGGAGATCAGAGGGGCTCACCAGGACAGAAAGAAACATGCTCAAAATGCTTTTGAAGCTTCCAGGGCAGCTCTAGACGAGAGCAAACTCATCGGTCGGGACATAATTCGGATGGAGGTGCGCATTGAAGACGTCGAGACCAATGCTCGGGTCCAATTGGGAGAACTTGAGGAGCTGCAGAAGGTTATTCAAGGCATGAAGGAGTTCCATCAATCCAACTTTGAAGGTCTCAAGCAATTCCTTTTTTCCCTAAAGAGTCAGTTGTTCGACACTCTGCAAAAAGGCAGCGACTGAATTGAAGCTCGTCTGGCACATTTCGAAGTCTCCCTGCAAGATATGAAGGAAGATATTAGAAAGCTCACAGAACCCGTGGACCCTGAGAATCAGCGTGAAGAAAGCTCCTTAATGGAGGATGATTCGCAGACCCACGAAGGAATTCCTCTAGAATAATTTCAGGAATGTTTAAGTGCTCTTTTTTCTTGACTAGTTAAATTTTTTTTGCCTTCTCTTATGTAAACAGTTTGTCAGGATATATTTGACAAATCACAATAGCCATGAACAGATAGGAAGTATCATTCTTAGGGTTAGAAAACTAAAACTGATCCAATTTGAACTGCATAGCAGTTTTTTTTATTCTACCCTTCTTAAAAGGGAATTTTGTATCTGCACGTTATACTATGTTTAATATACAATATTTCACGTTCGTGTTAAAAAAAAACTTTAATACCTAAATCATTATAATTTCAAAACCTAAATCATTATAATTTGAAAAACAATAAATATATCAAAATAGAACTTATCTAGTCAAAAATTACAAATTCATAAACAAATTAAATTTATCCACTTATTAACTAACTTTACATTAACTAACTTTACATTAGATCATAAAAACATACACTTTTGACTTTCTCGATACGCAACAAACCTTTTTATATAGTTTATCACATTCGCTAAAATTGGCATCCATAATGTTGAGTTTTCATGTAAATATGTAACTATCAATATTCTTTGACCATGTACATGCCATTGGTAGAGTCAAAGTTTCCATGTAGCCTTCAAAATCTTGTTATCATACAAATTTTCTGTCATAGTGATTAGTGCGTTAAAGAGTCCATAAACTTATCTACTTTTGCTCTTTTTAGTTGGTGAGACAAAGTTCTTTCTTAATTTAATCATTTTTTTGAAATTATTATGATAGTGATCTTTTGTAAAGATAAAATGAAATTCTAACTTATTATAAAATTCTTATTAAATTTAGAAAAATAGCATTGACTAAAAAGTAGTTAAACTTGTTTTTCTTTAACTTACATTTTTAAAACCAAGGCTCATACAAGTTTCATTATTAAATAAATTGGAGTAGTTTTTTCTAGTTATATTTTTCTGTTCGACTTCGATTGGAAATATTTAAAAAAAATTTAAGTCACATATATTAGTTGTAAAAATTGCAGAATATGAGTATGGTAGAGAAATTTGAGGGTATTGAATCCATTTGTACATTAAAAATAGAACATAAAATAAATAAACTACTCCAAATAAAATTATACATACATATATATATATATATATATATATATATGGGGGGAAGCTTTGCTGTTGGGGGGGTGAAGATCCAAAGAAGGACAGATGCGAAACTGACGCAAGAATCAGGCCGATTCTTAAGTTTTTAAGGTTTTAAGATTTTTTCAGAGAGAAAGACCATCTAGTTCGAATTGAACGAGCTCTATGTTTATCGACGAAGTCGATTACGACAGTCCCTCCCCGGAGGGTCCAATTTTCAGCACGGATCATGAAGTTAAATGCTGCTTTAATGAATCGAACATGGGGTAGCTCAATAAGACATCACCTTCGCACAGTTCAAAACAGTTTCTGGAGTACAATTCTCCTCCCACGAAGCTTAATAATCATGCGGGTACGCGCAGGGAAGGAAAATTCAATGGCCCTATCCGAAAGAAAGGACCGCGTGCAGAAAAAGACAAGGTTTCTCTATTAGTTGGTAGGGATATCGTAATCGAAGAAGTCCCTGATTATCTCAATCTAGCTCTAGTAGATTGTTTCTGTGGAAAGGTTGTTGGAGAAGCATCTATAAAACTTTGGATGGAGGAAAACTGGAAACCTATTCTGAACCGAGTGCCATTCTTCCATATTACGTCTCATGGATGGATATTGTTCAAGGTAAATTCAGAGGAGGAGAGACAAATCTACTAGAGCATAAATGGAAGTGGGGTCCTTCCAGGCTAATTCTAAAGAAATGGCAGGTTGATTTCGATTCGGAAAGGGAACCTCAAAATTTGTAGCAAGTATGGGTAATCATGTTGGGTTTTGGATGGTCTTTTGGCAGAAAGCAGTGTTGGAAGCAATCGGAGATAAGCTTGGACAGTTGTGGCTCTGGAGGATGATTGGAAACAAAAGGTGGACAAACTATGCACAGAATTTTTAGTGGAATTATACATCAGAGACGAGTTATATGAGGAAATATTTTTAGAATTGCATGGAAGCATTTGTAGACAAAAATTGGATTACTGGAAGATCTTGTTTCGTTGTTTTGGTCATCGACAGGTAGGTCATTTAATCAGGCAATGTCCAAGTTCTACAGTTGGTTCCTTTAAGCGCAAAAGATTTGGATTAAAAAAAAGGTGGTGGACACAACGGTCAACAAAGCTAGCCATGACGTAGAAGAGAAAGGTGACGGAAAAGCGATTGAGTATGGAGATGGAATGAAGGAGGTGGCAAATGTTCCACTTCCTGGTAAGATCAAATCTCCTAATGTAAATTATTTTTCAGATCCTATCCTTAAAACCTTAAATCGTTTTTTCAATATGGTTGTGTCAATTTCCCCCTTTGATAAGGCATCCCAGTCCTTGGGAATTCAAGATATATCACCGTCAAACCCTGTAGGTTTAAAGGAAATGAACACGTTAGTGATATTTAAAACTTCTTCCCCTAAATCCCCGCCCATACCAGTCAAAGGACATGAGAGTAAAGACGTTTCTAGAAGTAGTGTTGATGTGACTTCACCCCTAATTGAGGGAAACCCGCCCTCTTGGGTAAAGCACAAAATTTACAACACTAGGTCCAGGGTGGCACTCTCAGGGGTGGAAGAAAGAGCCTCAGTGGGTGGTCTTGCAATTGACCCTACCCCTAAGGTCACTTTGGGTAGGAAATCCCTAATTTCTAAGGCTAAAAAACAAGTAGAGGTGGAGCTCAAAGAGGGAAAGCAGACAACTATAAACAGGGCTCTTAGAGCAGGCAAGGCCCAAGCCAGGGTTCCCTAATGTTTTGTTTGTCCTACAACCTAAGGGGGTTAGGGAGAACCCCCAAACTAACTGCTCTCAAAAGGATGATTAGGAAGTTAAAACCCTTAGTCATCCTTCTTCAGGAAACAATGGTGGAAGGTTGTAAAGCTCAGGAAATATTAGAACCCTGGTTCAAACATTGGTCCTTTGCACATATAAATGTAAATGGACATTTGGGAGGGCTTGTTACAACTTGGATCCCATATTTAAAAGAAGTTCCAGTCAATGCATATGATATGGTGCTAAAGACGATACTGGAGGACAAAACTTCAGGATGCACTTTCTCAATCTTCAATATTTATGGCCCATTTTCAAACCGTCGAGTTTTCTGGGAATCTTTCTTTGCTTCATGTTTGTTGGAATCAAGCAATATGATTTTGTTTGGAGACCTAAATCTCACCTTATCAGAAAGAGAGATTTGGGGGGAGTCAGCAAGAGTCAATGTTTTATGCAATTTCTTCACCTCTTTTTTTGAATCTAAAGGATTGATTGATGTACAACCTTTGAAGCTTGAAACAACTTGGAGAAACAATAGAAGTGGGGACAATTCCATCTCGAAACGTCTTGACGTATTTCTTGTTTCAGAAAATATATTATCGGGTTCTTTGTTGGTAAATTCATGGATAGAGGTGGGAGGCAATTTAGATCATCGTCTGATTCTCTTGTCGGTAGAAAAACAAGACCGAAGCCTCCTCCCCCTTTCAGGTTCAACCCCGTCTGGCTCAGAGAGGAATATTATAGGAATCTGGTAAAGGGGACATGGATTCCCTTGGGAGACAATTCTTTCGACTCCTACATGAAACAATTTTTGGACAATTTAATAAGAACAAAAAAGGCTTCCAAAGTATGGGAAGAATCTTACAGTTTGAGACAACAAGAACAGTCAAAAGAGGTAGAGAGTAGAATAGAGGAAATGTATCATTCGAACAGCTTGGGGATTCTCTCGGAGGAGGAGATGAAGTCCTTGAAATCCTTGGAAATAAAAAGGGACGAGTTATTGGATTTGGAGGAGAAAAAATGGAGACTCAAGAGCAGGTCCATATGGATCTCTAAAGGAGACAACAACACAAAATTATTCTACACGTATACATCTCACAAAAGGAATGTCAAACACAATCTCAGAAATTAAGGATATCAATGGGAATATAGTTAGCTCTTTCCAGGAAAAGGTCAGTGTCAGGAAGGATTACTTTCAAAATTTATTCAAGGAAGCAGAAAGATGCTCCATACAGGAAATAATGCAGTTTCTTCGACTATTCCCAAAGTTGGTATCAGAAGAAATGAATGAAGGCCTTTCAAAATAAGTATCTAAAGAGGAGCTTAGGATTGTGGTTCACTCCTAGAAAGGTAAGAGTCCAGGGCCTAATGGATTCTCAGTAGAGTTCTTTCAAGGTTTATTTGATTTGATAAAAGATGACTTGCTCAAGACTGTTAAAGAATCCCAAAAGTCCGGAAAGGTTCTGGGAGCTTTAAATTCAACCTTTTTGGCTTTAATTCCAAAAAAGCAGATATCGACATCCTTTGAGGATTACAGACCTATCTCTTGCTGTAACATGATTTACCATATTATAGCCAAAACCATTGCTCTAAGATTAAAGCCTATCTTGAGAAAGATAGTCTCTGAGGAGCAGTTTGGTTTCTTATTTAATCGACAAATCCATGATGCGGTTTCTTTGGCTCAAGAGGCCATACACTCTATCAAAAGGAGCAAATTCTTTGTTTTCACCCTAAAATTAGATCTGTTTAAATCCTATGTCAAAGTGAGTTGGAATTTCTTAAGACTTATTCTCCTTCAAATAGGTTTTGCGGTGGATAATGTGAATTGGATAATGGGGTGCATACAATCTGCCTCCTTTGTAGTCCTTATCAATGGCTCACCATCCTCTTTTTTCATGCTTACCAGAGATATAAAACATGGATGCCCTCTTTCTCCCTTTCTTTTTCTACTAGTAGTAGAGGCTCTGAGCAAGCTAATTCATCAGGATAAAATAACTGGTTCTTTCAAGGGAGTAAGAGTCTCGGAAATAGAGGAAATTTCTCACATCCTTTTTGTCTATGATTTGTAATGATGGGACAAGGTTTAGTATAAAACATACAAACTACTGCCCAAATCCTTGAGATCTACAAGAAATCCACTAGGATGCACATCAATGTGGAAAAATCATGTCTAGCAGAGAACTTATTAGCCGAAAATGAGCAATCCAGATTTAAAGAAGAAGTCTCATTTCCAATCAAATTCCCCTCTGAAGGATTTAAATACCTTGGTTTTTATCTAAGGCCCAATGCTTACTCCTTCAAGGATTGGATGTGGTTGTATAAAAAATTTGAAGGCAAAATATCATGTTGGGATAATAGATTCTTATCAAGGGGAGGAAGATTAGTGTTGATCAAAGCAGTTCTTCAAAGCATCCCGGTATACTGGGCTTCTATAGCCTATATCCCGAAAGGGATCCTTACAAAAATTAGGAAGAAGTTCTTCTCTTTCCTATGGACCGCGAGTAAACAATATGAAGGAATTACGTTGGTAAAGTGGTCAATAGTGGCTAACCTAAAGGAATTAGGAGGATGGGGAGTGAAAAACCCTGCACTGTTCTGTCAAGCTCTTGCTGCGAAATCCTTGTGGAGACTAGTACAGAACGTTGATTCTCTATGGGGCCAAGTTATGGTTTCTAAATACTGCCCAAACAATTCAATAATAGATTGGATAAGGTGCGCTGTCAAGACCTATACAAATGGCTCAATAGGCTAGAAGGCATTTGTCCAATCCTTCCCTTTGATTGGGAATTGGATAGCGTGGAAAATTGGGGATGGAAAAAATATATGGATTGGTTCAGATCTGTGGATTGGGGTAGGAGATGATTATAAGCTCTTAGATAGTACTATCAACACCCTAAAGAGTCGACACATAAAATACTTATCAGATGCGAAAGATCAATCCTCATTGGATGGGTCCCGAATGGTGTGGAAAAATGCAGAGGATTTGAGGTTAGAGGGCGAGGCTAAGAGAGAATGGATTTCTTATGTTAATAAATTGGTGTCATGCTTTATACACTTAGAATATGGAGAGTCGAATAAACTTATTTGGTCTCTAAACAGTGTATCGAGAGACTTTATGCGAAACTTGGTTATCAAACTCATGCTCTAGGAACCTATGCATGAAACAAACAATGGTGGTGGCCTGTGGTGTGGAAGGCTTCTGGACCTTTAAAATCCAAAATCACCCTTTGGCTTGCCTTAAGTAACAAACTGCTAACCTGGGACAACCTGTGGAAATGTGGATGGCAAGGATGAGCTGGTGTGCCCTGTGTGGATTAAGCGAGGACTCATGCTCACATATTGTTGTTTGTTGTTCTTATGCGGTGTTGGTTTGGAACATGGCGACAAAAGAACTTAAATCCTATGAAGCACAGATGGGTAATTATTTGGACCAAAGCTGTCATTCGTGGTGGAAGAGCTCCATGGTACGCTCTTTCGATGCTTTTCCCTCTTTCTTTATGTATGGAATTTGGTGGGATCGAAACACAACAATCTTTTAGGACCGATTAATTGCAGTTGAGGTGATAGTGGCCTTAATTGTATAGTGGCCCAAAGAACATAAAGCAGAAGACAAATCAAGAAAGCAACGCAGATTGGTTCCTTCAAATACTGATAGATCGGTACCATGGGATTTTTTCAATGGAGAAAGTAAGGATAGCCCCCTCTAGGAGGATCCAGGGGAGTAATATACACTTCAAAAAATAATAAGCCAAGCATTAAATTTGCTCCAGGACATTGCTCTAACAGCAAGGCTGAACTTGCTGCTCTTTACTCTATATTAATTGGGGCTTTATCCAAAAATACATCCATCTTACATATATTTGGAGACTCTAAAATGGTCATTGACTGGGCCACCAACAAAATCCAAATAAGAGCACCTCATCTCCAACATCTCTTAAGTGCTATTCGTCGGCAAATGGAGTGCGTTGCGGAGCTCTCCTTATCTCATATCTACAGGGAACTGAATGTAGAAGCGGATCAACTATCAAAGGAAGCCTTATTGCTGGAAATAGGGAAGACAGAGATAATAGAAATCAGAGATGAACAAGCTCAATGATGCTAGGATGACTTGGTATTTTCTCTCAAGATTCTGATAAGAAATAAACTTTCTTTTTGTACATGAAAATAGCGGGGAATGGAAATTTTTTAATGTACATTCAATTCTTGATGTAAATCCAATTTGGAGAGTTCATGATCATTCTTTAAGAATGATGGATATTTTCTTTTCAAGAAATATATAACATAAAATAAATAGACTACTCCAAATAAAATTATATATATATATATATATATATATATATATATATATATATATATATACACACCAAATTCCTTTTAAATTTTGAAAAAAAATTAACTCATTAAATTAATTTAACTTTTAATTTACTTTTTTTAAGCACCCTTTATATATAATCAAAATTAATAACCACTATTATTATTATACACATTTTTTCTACCATAAAGGATGGATTATATATATATATATATATATAATCAAAATTAATGATCACTATTATTATTATACACTTTTTTTTTGCTACAGCATACAATACTGGCATATACATCACGTAATTTCTCCACGTATAGACAATATTTATCATTACCCTATTTATGCATACCATTATTATTATTTTCAACTATTTGCCTCTAAAGTCATAAACTAAAGCAAGTTGTCCATCATCCATGATGATGGCAAATTTGACGTTTATCTTTTTCATGATGTTTATTGAAGGTTATCATGACAGGAAGAACTCTGCCCAATACCACGTGGAGGGTCACCATTAAAATATAAAATCTACACCATCATGAGAAAATAAATTTACTTTATGAAAGTGAACATTAAAGTTAGGTAGAAAAGATCATAAATTAAATAGTTAAGTGAACTTTAAAGTTAGGTTTTAAAGTTAGATCGAAAATATCGTGGTAGCTATTATGAAAGTGAACATTAAAATTAGGTAGGAAAGATCATAAATTTAGGAGTTAAGTGATCTTTAAAGTTAGATCGAAATATCGTAGTAACTATTTGTAAGGACTTTATTGGAAGTGTTATTAGTAATAGGATAATGGATGGTGTGATAGAGTAAATAGGATTAAGGGTGTATGATGAATTTATATATTTTAATAGTTTTGGTGATTGACTGGTAGGTAGTAGTTATGAGATGGTTAGGACGATGTGCTAGCACATAAGTTAAGAGGATCATGGATTTTTAGCCAAGTAGGGTGGATAATCAATAAAGTGTTTTATAGTGGATTTCGATAGAGGACGATGTGATTTGGCAATGTGATGGATTGTGTGTTATCTGTGCTAAGGTAATATTGTTGATAATTGCATTTAAGGGAAGTGAACACCTAGCGAAGCAAGGACATGATCTTCATAGAATATCGTCTATCCGTCTAGATGGATGACATCATGGTTTCACATTGGGTAGTTGGATGTTCAAGGATTTTTGGCTTGGGGGAGGAAATGGTGCAAAATTGTCTATGATTGAGTGGCAATGGTATAACATCACCTATGGTTAAACAGACATTCGACATTCTACACAATTTAAGGTATATGGCTTGGATTCAGTTATGACATGTCATTTAAACATAATCTGGATGATTCAAACGATTGATGACTATGCTTAAGTAGCAAGGTCATGTGTATGTTGTGCAACAACTATGCTTCTTGAGTAGTATGGGATGTTCAAGTGGAATGAAAAGTCTAGCCCCGTGACAAATGGTAGTAGAGCCACGTTCGAATGTGGAAATTTTGGAAGTGTCTCTTCACCACCATCCCTTTCGTCGGAGGAGTCAATGGGTTAATGTTGACAAGGACATCAACAATTCAAGTGAGGGAGAATGTAAGGGCCCTACTTGAGGCATCATTAGCAATGGCATGACAAATGGCATGTCAAGCAAACATGACTAGGGATGCATAATAAGTTTGTGTGATCTGGTATGCTTGGTGACTTACTCGTGGGTGGCATCCATGAGATAATTAGGGCGGTATACTAGTGCATAGGCTAGGAAGACCAACAATGGACTCTAGCTAAGTTGGGCAAATGACTAACGAGGTGTTGCATATCAAGCTTCATTGGAGGATGATGTGATTTGATAATGTAATGGATTGTGTGTTATTCGTGGCAAGGAAACATTGTTGATAAATGCATTGAAGGTATGTGAATGTTTAGCGGAAGAAGGACATGATATTCATGGACTATCATGTGTTGGCCTAGATGGATGACAACATGATCTCACATCATGTTGTTGGTTATTCAAGGGTTTCTATTTCAAGGGAAAAAATGGTGCAACATTATCTATGGTTGAGGTGACAATGGTGTATCATTGCCTATGTTGAAATGGGCATTTGACATTTCACATGATTTAAGGTGTTTAATTTGGGTTCAGTCAAGACATTTTAGTTAGGTATATTTTGGGTAAAACATGTGATCATACCCAAATAGCAAGATTGTGCCAATGTTGCGTAATAAAAAAACTTCTTAAATAACATGGAACTCTTAGCAGCCTCGAGGGATAGCTCAGTTGGTTGGAGCTTCTGAGTCCAAGACCGTAGTAGTTAAGGTTGGAGGTTCAATTCTCTGGGTCCTTCTAAGTTAGGCTCCCAAACCTGGAGCCGAGAGGGTGAGGCCCCTTTGGATGGCCCCACGAGAATTATTATTGTGGACATAGCGAGCCCTCCATCTTCTGGGGTTGTGAACCACATTAAAAAAAACAAAAATAACATAAAACTCTTAAATAAACTAAACGAAAACACTACGGCTAGCACAACCACTTAACTTGTGGTTGGTGAACACTGATATGCCACAAGTTAAGTGCCACAAATTAATTATATGTTATTCGTTTTAGTTAAACTGGTTGTTTCCCGTTATCCATGCATTAGCTAAGAGTTATCCATGGATAAGCTACTGGTTATCCATGCATAAGCTACCACTTATTTTTTATATTCTTTTTTCTTTTATAATTGGTTGTTTTTAATTTGGAACAAATGCCATTAAATCAATCTCGAGAGTACACTTGTCTCATCCTCGTGCATTCTAGGAAAAGCATAGGTGCTACTCCACCCCAAATTCTAAGATATAAACACCTATTGATGTAACTAGCACAACCACTTAACTTGTGGCCGGTGAACACCGATAGGTCACAAGTTAAGTGTCATGGACAAGTTATCTATTACTTGTTCTCCATGCTTAGTTGTAATCACTTGTTGTCTATGCCTCAGCTACATGTTATCTTCTTTAGTTAAATGGGTTGTATGTCACTACCTATTATCCATGCATGCATGAGGTACGAGTTATCCATGCATCAACTGTCAGTTATTTTTCTTTTTTTAATAATTGTTTATTTTTAATTTTAAATGAAGACCATAAAATCAATATGAACAGTACACTTGTTCCATCCTCCTTCTATATAAAAAAAACATAAATAATAATCTACCCAAATTCTAAAATATATACACTTATCCATATAATTTTTAAGAAAAACAAAAAAAAATAACAAAGTCTTCGAACATTAAAATGCTGAAATCCTCATCTCATCTCACCTCACACCAACCTTTTAAAAGAGAATCACCCATAAGTCGGAAGGATCATTTTATCCATTCATTTTTGGAGAAGTCTATGATATAGACTAATACATAGCATAATTTTATTTTTATATGTTTAGTGTATAATCGTTTTGATGTTTTGTAGCACTATTTTATCCATTCTTTTTGGAAAAGGTTGACATCATAAACTAATACATAATATCATATAATATAATATAATTGATTGTCTTGTTGTATAATTGCTTCTAAAATATAATATAATATAATTTATTGTTTTGTTTTGTTGTGTAATTGTTTTTATGATTAATTTTGTGTTTATTAATAATAATAATAATTTATTTAATTATATTTAATGTATTTAATTATAAATCATTTTTTAAAAAATTAATCATAAATCAATTTTAACTTTTAATTATTTTAATACAGAAACAAGGAAACATAATCAAAATTTTCAAAAATAAAATAAATTATACTATATTATATAAAATTTATTAAATTCATATAATTTTACTACATTTATTTATTAAAGCATAATTAAAACATACCACATAAAATTGTAATTCATAACTCACATTAATGACAATGACAATCATAATTATAAATACTTTGATATCAAGCTAGCATATGGTTTCATGGTTGAAGTCACTATGAAGCTTCCCAAATTTATGAACTTCTCTAAAGTATAAGTTTATGAATTTTATTGAACAAATCAGATTGAATGGAATTATATGTAATTATTAGCATTCTAAGGACATGTGATGAAGTTTAGTAAATTTTTTATTTTTATTTTATGTTTAATTATAAGATATTATGAAAAAAATAAGTTGAGTATTGAAAAAATTGTTTTTAAATTATTATTTAAATCAATTACTATTGAGTTTAAAGTTAGGGGTCACCTTGAGGTGGTGGTTGCATCCAAAGAGATTGTATTAAATGATCTCATGACGTGTGTACACATAAGTGGATCAAAACCCATCCCCATGTCCTTCACTTTAAAGACTTCAAATCCCACTAGCGTAGTTGGTATTCAAAGGGTTATGCTTATTAGGTGGTCAAGGGTTTGAAACTCAGCGGTGGTGGGAGGAGACACCAAGAAAATCTAGCCTACTAAGGGTGGTGTGGCCTAGGCCAAGTGTGATCCCCGAGTAATTTTGATAGCTTAGATGCGCTTGGGTTATGGTTTCTTAGACCACAAGCCGCTCCCGCAAGTTAGAGAGATTCATGCAAACAAATAAATATTAATAAATAATTTTAAAATTTTAATTAAGAATATTAATTAAATATAAATATATTATATTTTTTCATTTATGAGAAGATGATTTTGACATTAACTTTTCATCCCCCTTTTCACCTCAATTCTGAAATCTCAACGAAAATGAACTAGAAAAGAGGTCAAAATCTTCTAATTTTTAGACAACTCTTTTATTAGTTCAAGAATAAATGTGATTTGCCAATATTTTAGTAATTAATATTAAAATTTAAATAGGAATATATGTGCAGCAACCATGTAACAATAACATAATATTGATAGATATATAACTGAAATTTATATAATGTGTTATTGGTTTGATATAAAATAAATATATTCAACTATTTATAAATATGAATCACCGGATCAAGGTGGGAGAGGGCATCGAATCCACTTGTCCCCCTCCCGTCTACAGACGGGATGTCTATCAAGGCATACAAGACATCTGGAATGGTGGGTAATTAACACTTGAGCTAGGTAGCCTGTGGGGAGTGGTGACAATTATTCGATAGCGGCGAGAAGAAATGAAGCAAGATAAGGTGAATGAGTGTTGAGACTGGTTCAATTTATAGCAAGTGATCATGGTGTAGCAAGGGGATGGGATAAGGCAGATGGGAGGAGGATTTATGGTAGATGCCATTGCCCTTGATGTCATCGTGCTTACCCTGGATTTTTGGAAACATTTGAGGGATAATTCTTTTGTTTGGGTGCATGATAGGGTGATTCTCGATTGTCTTCACATGTTGTTAATGGGTTGGAGAAGGATTATTGTTCTCTCGACAACCATCTTGGGCAGAGCAGTAAAGGGAAGGGAGGCATTTTCGATTTCTTGGTCATCTCCATGGTCAAAACAAGAAAAATGAGGAGAGGCGCACTGCACATTGGGAGCTCCCACATGCCAAGGATTAAAAGTGTAGCGTCCTCTATGAAGGAATGCTACCACTGGATCATCTCAGCAAAAGATAGAAGACCAATATTGTAGAAGCATAGGATTGGGTTAAACAAGGGCAAGGGGTCATGCCGATAAATTAGGTTCAGGAGGACATAGAACATGGGTGCAGGATGCGGCCTCTACCAAGTCGCGAGAGACTAAGACTAAATATGCTAATACTTCCATTCTCTATTGGAAAATGAAGATGTTGTTGGAGAAGGTGCTCATGGACAGCTGTGAGGAACATGAATCAATTGTGTTGCAGTTGGATGAAACCCAGGAGTAGATTCACGAAATGAATAAAAATCCTTGTCTGGTGGTCAAAGAAGTGTACGGGTTGAGAGCCAAGATGAACTTGTTGGTGAATTCCACCACCGACATGGTTTTTAAGGTTAAAGGATCAATGGGACAACCTATCCAAGCTCCTCCACCAGTCGAGGTTCCTATAGTGTCTATTCCTATTGAATATTAGACCCTTTTATTTTTTGTTTAGTTTTTATATGTCTAGTTGCATCTCTATTAGTCTAGTTAGTCTTTTTCCCTGCCATAAAGGCTTTCATGATGTTAATCTGGCTAGTTTTTTTGCCTTCCATAAAAGCTTTTATGATGACACTAGGAGAATAGATCATGGTTTGAACTGATTTTATAAATCTTATTTTTGGACTTCTAAGTCCCAATTATATATATGTGGTTGATCTGGTTTCCCTAGTGGTAAACCAACCACATAAAACCGTTATATATTTTTGATATTTTTAATATAAGCTTAACAAATTTATTTCTAATTTAAAAAAATTAAATTAAATTTTTACATAATTGATGCAAACTTAATCATATAATTTTATCTTTACAAAAATTATTTATTTTAAAAAGATATAAATATAAATATATCTTTTTCAAACAATA
Organism: Larix kaempferi; assembly: GCA_027924585.1. NCBI lineage: Eukaryota > Viridiplantae > Streptophyta > Pinopsida > Pinales > Pinaceae > Larix > Larix kaempferi. The sequence goes on from BSBM01000613.1 coordinate 11,078,059, forward strand.
AATTTACTCCAAAAATTCAATTTATACCCTTCTTATAAAAAAAATCAATTTATCAACTTTTTAATTCATTCAATTATAATAATCACATATACATGTTTATCATATATTATTGAAATGATCTTGGAACAATGTTTACATTATAATTAAAGTAAACGACAAGAGATACACTTTTATATCAATATGTATTCAAAGATAAGAAAAAGTCTATTTTGAAAGTGAAGAAAGAAAGCGTATTTATTAAAGTAATACCAAATCTTCATAAAGAAACCATTTATTTTTTCTCACACTCTTTTTAATCTAAAACTGCATAAATATCAATTTTATAATGTGGATAATAGAATAGGAAAGATAAACCTTTATCCAAGGCATGTGCAACTATGACATATAAGTGGCCTTCATAATGAGGATGTGTTGATGAAAGTGAAAACTCCTATTTTTTTAATCATTGGTCAGTTTTAAGTTCAACATGCACTTTACAATCATCCATTAAGAATTAAGCCACTCATGTTGTCTTTGCTATGGGCAACACGATCTATAAAACCTTATGGAGTATTGTACTAAGCTTCTAATACCTTTATTTATTTATTAATAATTTCATATTTTAAGGTATAATTATAAGTTGTTCATTGTGAAGAAATGTTAATTCTTTCTATTGGGATATAATTCTCACTTTGTGATATGTATATACATGAGTTGTTAACTTCATCATTTTATAAATTTTGTCCATATGCATCATGCTTGACCTTTACAAAATTTCAATATATGTGGATTATGACTCTAATACCACAAGGTGTCCTTAGTCTCACTTATCCAAAACAAAATTATTTTACAATGAAGATGCACTTGTGTTTCACATGTTTGCTTCAATCTATAATAGAAATTTTAATTTATGAATTATATATATATATATATATATATATTTTTGTGTATTGTGTGTGACATTATAGGATGTTTTTATTGTATTTGTATATATTTATAGTTACACGATCACCATGGCATATTAAAGATATAAAGGGCAATAAGATTTAAGTGGTAAAACTTTCAAAAAGGAAACATATACAGTCGTAAAGAAAGATTTAGTTATGCCCTCATATCAATTAACATAACTTACAATGAGGACTGAGGTCTAATTTATAGATCTATCAACTCAATGCTAATTGCTCACTTAATGCAGTTCATGAAGCCACTTCTCAACTAGTTAATCCTAAAATAGTTGGATGCTCTAGGTTAAGCTTACTTCCAAATTGGGAACCATCAATGCATGATAAGGTTAAGATAGGTTAGCTAAAGTGAATTAACCTTATCATGATAATTTTCAATGCTTATTTTGATGATTAAAATCTTTATTTTTATTCTTACAAAGATTAGTTTTTATATTTACAAAGCTAATTTATTCTGCACAATTATTCAGTATTATTTGTGCACAAATAATTATGCATGAGCATCCCCTCATAAGATTGATTTGGAGTCTATAGGAAGGAAGGAGAGGTTACATGTTATCCCTATTTTGGTAAAAATATTTGTATCATGGTCTTCTAAATGATAAAATCACAATTCAAGAACTTAATCATGAATGAGTTGCCATATGTAGTGCAGACGGACCTCAATGTGTTTGTTGGTCCAATGTTCGACTATATTATGGAAAATGTGAACAATACTCTAATTGTCATACAAAAGATTAGTATTTGGATCCTAGGGAAAACCAAATTATGTAAGAAATCATCGAATCCAAAAGGATTCCTAGTTGGAATTAACAACTCCCATGTACTCTAACTCTTTACAAGAAAGGGAATAGCATGCTAGTTCTTGTTGGACCAAGTAATGGGAATCGAAACAAGGTGGAAAGTAGATATATAATTATATGTTTAGTCATCAAGGTCCCCTACCCTATATGAGTATGTGAACCTCACTAACGAATAAGATACCGCTATAGTATACTTGATGCCAAACTAATAAACTAATAAGTGTCTTGAATGTTCTGAAGGATTCACTATTGTTGCTTTCCAATGACTCTCATGTGAATCATGTATGAAGTGAGAGACTAATGTTGGATATGTGTTGTATTCTTTGCATGTGAGTTGTGTTTCCTTACAATCCCCATAAATATGTAATTAATTCCATCTAAGGGATTGGGATCTAAATCTAATCCGGGTTAACGAATTAGGGTTTTGGATGTTGTCAAATACCTAAATATTGGATTTTTAATGGTTAAGAAACATAATAAGAAAGATAGAGGGGTTGCTTTAAGTTTTGTTGGTTTTTCCCATTAAGGGTTTCTAGGGTATATTTGTGTATATTGTGTGTGTACCATTGTTTAATCTATGTTTTTCTTAAGAATTTGTATCCATTGTTTCACTTCACATGTTTAAAATTTACATGTGTTACCAGAGCTCGATCATTGGCTTTAGGGGGACGCCTTTGTTGTTGAGGGTTTGACTCATTTGCTAGAGCAAGCTGATCTTGGGTCTATGATAAACCTAGGTCCAATGGGAGATTTGTAGTGATGACTTTTGTATTGAAAGAGAATGGAAAGCAGTTCTAGAATCAAGATCAAGACATTTAATGGTTAGAGTTTTGAGCTATGGAAGCTTAAGATGGAAAATATTCTTATAGATCGAGAACAATGGATTGTTGTGGATTTAGGTACACAACCTACTAGATTGACAAAATAATATTGAGGGAAGTTGGAAATAAGGGAAAGGATTACAATTCGACTTTTCCTATCATATTCATTGTTGTTGACTATATTTGGGGAGTAAAATGCATTGAAGATGTAAAATAAGCTAGGGAGTTTGTGTTTGACGGACAATCCACTCGAGCGGACGCGAGCTGGATCTCCCTAGCTCAATGTGAGTTTAGAACAAATTGAACAGACTACAAATGGATCTCCTAGATATACTTAAGGATCAAGTGCTAGATGTCTTACCTTTTACTTCGCAATCCTTTCTCCTGAATGCTGCTCCACATCCCACGGTCGTCAGATCTCAGCTGCAAGACCTGTTAAGACACAAAGAACAACACAAAATGAGTAAAGAGAATCTATACAATAAGAGATCTAAGTAAATAATTAAGTAGGTAAACTACTCAATATCATTACACATTAACAATATTGGTGGAAAACATTTGTATTACTGTAAATAGGGAAATACATAGTAGAGACATAGCACTACAACCAAGGCTTAACGCTGCAGCCCTTCTCCATCCAAGCCATTTTCCATATCCTCCCAAGGAAGTATGAGTCTCCCAATAGATGAGTAGAGATCTCTCAAGGATGATTTCACCAACATGTAGACACTATAGACTTCCTCTCCTTGGAGAGGGGTAGAGCTTCACTTATATAGGACTAAGTGGATAGGATATGGATAGGGTAGGTTGAGATATGGTAGGAGAGAGATAGGGGATCCTTCCAAGAGGTTAGGAACCGAAGGCCATCTCCCCCAACAGGTCAGGGATAAGGATCCAAGTCAGCAACCTTCGATAATGAGCTCGAAGAAGTTATTTTTTCCCATTAACTGACTTCGTCGCACCCTGTAATGGAGCAAGGTGCGACGTCGCAGGTTGCATGAGTGAAGCCTGCGACGACCTCTCAAAACCTAGTAGAAGCACAATGATGTCCCTTCCAGGTAAATGACTTAGCCAATGGTACTTCAGGGATGTATACACTGAATCTGATGGTGGTGAGATTTTAGGTGTAACAGAATGCCCCCCAAAGCATGAAGCTGTTTAAAGATTAGACAGGTGAAATGCTTTGCAGAAAGAATGGAAAAATGGACTTGTCGAATGAAGGACGTTGCTGCAGTACAACTAACTCTGAACTGACAATCTCATATGATGTACAACATGGCTGCCGACCAATACATTACAGATCCATGGTAGTAATGACCGACTGGACACAATCATGGCTACTAGACACAAGCGTAGACCCATGATGAGATGATAACATAGCCACGACCAATACAAATGTGGATCTGTGTGATATGACTCAATACAAACTCTATCGCAACTTGGGTAAAACATGACTCCCCAGGGTCTTCAAGCTGAACCCGCAATGATATGAATCTATCCATGTGATTACTAATGTCTTGACGTCGAACATGGTAGAAACCACTTGATTACCGGTCATTGATGTATACCGTTAACAAGTGTGAGGGAAATCACCATTAATGTCAATGATCCCCAAGGTGTCACAGTACATATCACCGAGCGTGAATAAATGAGTTGAATTCGAACGCAAGATGAAATATTTCAATCAAGAGTCAATGATGTAAACTCAAGTCGAAAGCGAGGTAACCTGCCATTGAGGCATGCAAGGCCAAGGTACTTGGTGGGTTTCTAGATTCAATCCTTGGATGATGTGTTGAAGTCGACAAGGATGAATCCGTCGAAGGAGGGCCATGATGAATCCCCCATCATCGACATGAAACATGACAAAGGATGTGTAGAGTGGATCGGATGGTACAGTAATATGCGAGACTGACTTAGAGTAGACTGACATGATTGAAGGTGTACTGACTGCAAATAATGAATAGTGAAAGTATTCTTGAACATGGGCATGGCATGACTTGGCAGTATTGACTTGGCGAGCACGACACAAACTCCTAATGCAACTGATGATGGAAGCTTTCTTTGAATGACTCAAAGGAGTAACAAGACTCAGGAAGTAAGTGGAACTCGAGGACAAACAGATGATCCAAGTGTTGTTTGCAAATGCAGATGAGTGCCATGTTCAAGAACGACTAGGTATTGCCACTGATAAAGGTGTAATACAAAAGCTTTCATTTTTCCCCATCATGAACGATGAGTGCCTCATGTGTTTTTTATGAGCTTGATGAGGGTAACCAGATGCTTGACATAGCTCATCTCATAGATGAGTCCAATCCCAAATATTTTTTGAACCTGGGATAGGAGGGGTTTGTCCCATGGCGGGCCCTTCGATGTGAAAATTTAACAAGTCCATAGAAGGGAAACTCGGTCGTCATTTCATGTTTAGAGAGTCTGAAAAGAACTAAAGAAGACTCCAATGGTCCTTTTTCGTAAAGTTAGCCTCATCGCCCGAAAAAGAGTAAAACAACGTGGGAGAGGACTCTTCCAGTCATGATTGGATGGAGTATACCTTTTTTGTAACTAGTGCCCCCTAGTTCGGAAAAGGGGTAAACTATCCCTAGGAAGACGACCATTCAAATTCTTTTACAAGCGTGAATGCGACAAGTTCGCTTGGCAATATTTTCTTATTTCGAGAGCCTGAAAAGAGCTTAAAGATATAATTCAGGCGGTTCCTTTTCTGTAGGAGTTTAACAAGCCCGGAAAAGTGATAAATCGTAACTCGGTAACATATTCTCATAGTTTCAAGAGCACGAGAAAGAACAAAGAGTAAGCTCATCTCATTAAATAATTACAATCTAATGAATGAAAAAGATAAATGGAAAAAATACACAAGGGGTGTTCATACCTGAGATGACCGTTCCAATGCGAAAATGGCATACAAAGACACTTCACAACTCCTGCACACTTGGAAACTAGGTCAAATAGTCAACCGAACGTTCAAATATAATAAAATCGATCCAAACTATAGCAAATGTAATAATGACATCAAATATTTGAATAAGGAATATTCCATTTTGTTTATAAATAGAAATAAAAACCAAATATAGTCACCATTGTTCTATTTGCCAAATTTGGGAGGAGTAGTGCCATTTGGAGCCAAATATTCACTCGTCAATTCCGGGAGCTACGAGCAACCATTTCACTCGTCGTCAGGAGCAGGTAGCCCTAAAATTCATCTAGCATAATTGTAGTGGTTTACATTTTTGAATTTCAGTCATTTTTTTGGTTTTGAGCTTGATTTGGGAAGGGCCATTGCACCCTCGGCTCGTCGCAGTTTTCCCTTTCGGGAACTACGATGAGACTGAGTCATCGCAAGAGTCTCACAACTGGACTACGATGATGTCACTATATTTGTAAAAATGGGGTGTGACGACGACGACGTCCATCCCGAAACTCAAGCCAAGCTAAAAAAAAGGACTTTCAGTGGTTGAAGCAAGTTCTAACAATGTTAAAATTATCCTGTTGACAGGTTCCAAGCATCCAAAATAGTTTTGGAATGGCGAGAAAGAGAGCATGAATTAGATGACATGCATGCTGCAAACGATCCAGAATGCATAGAAGCATTGAGGAACTGTGGGCTCCTCAATTCTTTCACATCCAGGGGATGAGATCCCAAATCCCACTATTGACTCATATGCTCCGATGCTAGGATGCGGCCCAGCAATACTTCGTGATCGGTGAGCACGAGCTTACCATGGATGTCGAGGACATCTACTTTCTGACCGGATTTCCTCGAAGAGGGGACAATGTGCTACTTACTGGATCATGTGGGAGTGATCGGACTGTGGGTGATATGATCCTACAACATTGTACTCCCAACACTGCTGCTTCTAGTGGGAAGATTCCTATTAAAGACGTGCGAGAGCAACCATTGCGCGCCATACTATTCACCATTAAGAGGATGGCGGGGAGCCAAGCTCCTCACCTAGCCACCAAATTGCAGATGTTATATGCGGAGGACTGTATGTCTCCGAAGATTTTCAACTGGTGCAAGGGACTCCTCGCAAACATGTGAGCTCAACTGACAAAGTGTCAGCGGGGAGAGCTCAAACAGTTTGTCTATGGATCGATAGTGATCTCGTTCTTACTGGAACGGGTTCCCCTTTTGCGTCCTCAGGTACCATTGGAGGATAGGGATCCCAAGGATCCTCACATGGCTAGGTGGACTGATGTGATGGCCCGACATGGTGGGGGCCCCATTATAGGATACCCTTCTGAGTTTTTCACCTGGCTGGAGGGCCAGTTACTGATGGTGGAGGACTTCCCATACACTAGCACTGACTTTAGAGATGACCCAGGCTTGCCGCTGCCAGAGGGAGCAACATGGGGAGATCTTGGTAAGAACAAAAAACCCTTGTACTTTTTTTAAGTTTTGTGCATTTATGATTTTTTTTGATATAATGCTGACAAGTAAACAACATGTGTGTGCAGATGTGGGGCCTGTATGACCAGTGGGAACCTCTCTTCTTGCTAGGAGAGAGAGAGGAGAGGGAGCAGTCGTGGGTCCGGCTGTGCACGCTTCCATTGTAGAGATGGATAGAGTTATGCAACCCTGAGTGGGTTGACACTTGACGTACTTGAGCTGATGGTAGATGAGGTAGCGCGGCCCATGCAGGTGCACATGGTTGGAGATACTGCGCGCTTCAACGCACTGCTTTGCAGGGTTGCGAGAGTAGTCGACCTCTTCCAGACTCAGCAGGCTAGAGCTGCTAGAACTCCTATGGCTGTACGGGCCATGCGATAGGCCATATGTTGTTACTGTGTGTGTACTGAGAGCTTAGAGGCCTCATATTTTTGTACTACTGAAAGCTACGAGGCTTCAAATTTTGTAGAGACTCACTAAAAGCCGTCATGCTTCAGACTTTTGTACCAGCACTACCTTTTGAGATTATATATATATACAGACATTCCAGCGATTTATACATTATCTGTTTCAAATGAGTGAATGATGTGGTCTTGCTTATGTGTTTGCTTATAAAATGAATTAATTACATGCTATGTCTACTTTTAACAGTTAATGAATATGCTCATGTGTGTGCAATGTACCAATCTAAGATGAAGTTGGCCATAGAGTCGACAACTGTGTTAACATGTCGTGGAATGTGCAGGTACTGAATGGACTCGAAGGACCTTTCCAAAAGACGGACTCGTCGATATAGACGGAGTAAAAAGGGGTCACAAATGGCGTAAATTCGGTTAAGATGAGAGACCACTAGTTGAGAGTCCAAATGGATGACAACGTGGTCCATACCCAAAGAAATGACGTCAATTAGGGTTCCAATGACTGCTTGATATTCTGTAGCATTTTTGGTCGCGAAACCTAGACACATTCCCCTTGAGCTAATAAGCTCGCCCGTAGGTGAATAGAGAACCCAGGCAATCAAAGCAAGGTTGCGGGTATGTCGACTAGCACTATCTATGAATCCGAAACAAGTTGCCATTTGCACACGCAGACAGAACATGGTATAAGAAACGAAACAAGACCTAAACACGCAAGAAATCAAAGCGTCACACCACACAGAAAACACACACGCACACCATGTACAGTATATACAAAAGTACTCATGCATGAAAGACTCAAGCATAGTACCTCTTCAGGTAGAGCCCGTTGTGAGGTTCACCCAAAGATATCCCGTCATAGTCTTCAAGCTCATAAGCTCCCTTCTCTAAAACGTGTTTCACTATGTAAGGTCCATGCCACATGGACTCAAACTTTCCTGCCCCCAGCTTATCATGTTTTTGGTCGTATGTAAGGACCAAATCTCCTTCGCTGTAAGCGTGGGGTTCTACCGACTTGTCATACTAGGCTTTGATTCGTTTCTTATGATCCTCGTTGGCAAGAGCAAAATCTCGGTGAGTCTCATCGTGTTTATCTAGGTAGAGGAAACGTTCTTCCTCGGCAGTAGTGTGTGGGAGATGTTCGACGGTGAGCTTGAGAGACAAAATCTCACACTCTATAGGGAGGACTGCCTCCAATCCATACACTAGTTGGAAAGGAGTAAATCCAGTGGCGGTTTTAATGGAAGTCTTATAAGCCTAAAGTACAGAGAAGAGCATATTATTCTAGTTGGACTTATGTGTACCTACCATTCATTGGACCATAGTTTTCAAGGCTTTGTTAATGCCCTCAACCTATCCATTCGACTGCGGGTAGTATGGTGTTGAGGTTTCATGGAGAAAACCCAATCTATCACTCAACTCGTCAACCATGTGGTTCATAAAGTGAGAACCATGGTTAGTAACTATTGCTTGAGGAACTCCAAACCGTGCTATTACATGATTGAACATGAAGAGTGCGGCGGTCTTACCATCGTTCGTGTATGTATGCATTGCCTCGGTGCACTTTGTAAAGTAGTCCATAGCTATAATGACGTAACTATGCCCCCCGGCCAAGGTAGGATTACAATGCATGAAATATATGCCCCATTTAGCGAAGGGGCCAACAGCAATAACCGGGTGTAACGGGGTAGGGTGGGTGCGCTTTTTCATATGAAAGTGTTGACATTGAGGACATTTTTTGACGACCTCAATACAATCTTTGAAGATAGTAGGCCAATAATATCCTGTGCAAAAAATATTTTGGGTTGTAGCCATCCCAGAGAGGTGACCGCCACATGCCCCAGCGTGACAGTCATTTAGAACGCGTTCAGCCTCATCATGAGTGAGACAGCTTCGGAGAATGGAATCGACACCACGACAACACAAGGTATCACTGATGATCAAGTAATACTTTGCATGGTGGCGTATTCGGTGACGGTCGTCACGAGACAGTTGAGGACTGAAACATTGGGTTTGAAGATACAATGTGATATCTCCATACCATGGGTCAGACATACTAATAAGAAACAATGCCTCATCTGGGAAGGAGTCATTGGGCTCAGACTCTTCATCAGTACGGGGGAGGTCGCGGATAAGCTCGGAAAACACCAAAGACTTTTTAGACTTGGCTTTTTCGAAAAGAAGATCAAATTATTGTAGTATCACGATCCAGCGTGAATACTTGCCCCCAAGCACCTGACGTGTCAGAACGTGGTACATGGGGTTCGAATCGGAGATGATGGTGGTGGTGCGGAGCAAAATGTAATGTCGGAACTTCTGTATGGCTATGATGGCCCCAAGAGCGAGCTTCTCAACATGTGAATACCGGGTTTCAATGTTAATGAGACCTTTGTTGGCATAATAGATCACATGTTCTTGGGCGTCCTGGTCTTCTTGAACCAAAACCATGGCGATAGTGGTGTCGGAAGCAACGAGATATAGAATGTAATCTCGATAGTAATTTGACGGTTGGAGAACGGGGGCATGTGTGATGGCATGTTTCAAACTATCAAAAGATTGTTGAGCTTGGTTGTCCCAAATGAACGGGACGTCTTTCTTCATCAATCTCATGGAACCCTGCGTCTTTTGCGCGAAATTACAAACAAAGCACCGTAAATAAGTCGCTTGTCCTTGCAGACTCTGAAGTTCTGTAATATTGGTTGGAGATAGAAGAGCGACGATGGCTTCCACCTTCGAGGGATCAATGCGGATCCCATCTTTTGAGATGATAAACCCTAGGAGGCATCCATACTCGACACAAAAAATACACTTATGAGGATTCCGACGGATATTGTACCACCTGCATTTGAGGAAAACAGTCATTAGATGATCAAAGTGGAACTCACACTGCATCGAATGGGCAGGGAGATCATCCAAGTAAGGTTCCACAAAGTCGTTCACATCGTGGAAAGCGTATGACATGGCCCGCTGGAATGTGGCACCAACATTTTTAAGACCAAACGGAAGTTTGCGGTATGCAAACATTCCCGAAGGACATATGAAAGCAGTCTTGTGTTGGTCGGTGGGGTGAATATCAATCTAGTTGTACCCAGAAAATCCATCCATAAATGAAAAGATGACGCTTCTGGCACAATTTTCCATAATCTGGTCAATAAAGGGAGTCGGGTACTTGTCCTTGGGACAAGATTTGTTGAGATCCCGATAATCGACATAGACACGAATAGTACCCTGTTTTTTAGTAACAGGGACGATGTTTGAGACCCATTATGTCAATGGGATAGGGTAAATGAAGCCGGACTTCAAGAGTTACTCAATTTCTGCCTTGATCACCGTAGTATTCCGGGGGTGCACCGGTTGTAACTTTTGGTAGACGGTTTGATGTCGGGATAGGTTTTGATATCGTGCAAAACAATGGAGGGGTCTATCCCAGGAATCTCCTCGTAGGTCCAAGTGAATACGTCTCGAAATCGCTTGAATAAGGCCGTAGCAGTAATGACTTCTTTAGGGGAACACTTCTGACCTAACTGAATGTGTTCCACTACACTAGGTTTAACCGAGATGTTGATCAAAGTGGTAGCCTCAATGTTGGCTAAGTTGCCTTCAGAATTCATTTGACACACGAGTATCAAAGACTGAGAGCCAGAAAGGACATTCGGTGTAGAGATGGTGCGAATGTTGTTCTCTACAGTATTCAAAATGGGAAGGGAAGACGAATGATGATGGAGGTCTTCCCATGGAGGATCATCCGCACTCATGATTTCCATAATGGACTCATCAGAATGAAAAGTTCGTAGGAAGGGATCTGATGATGTCTGCTGCAGAGAACTAGGGGTGGAGGTCACAGCTAGGTGATCCTCTGGGGCTGACTAGATAGACTCGTACATAAGTTTGGTGGGTGACAAAGGAATAATGTCTCCAATCAGGTGTGTGGTGGCTTCATCAGGTTTAAGCCATGAATCAGTGGAGTTGGGAATGGGCGAAATCTGCAAGGAGATCATGTTCACAGTGGAAACATGATTTGGGGGATCTGAAGTAGGAAAAATGCCCATAAGGGATGAATCCTTAAGGAGGCCAACCCCCACACTCTCATACTTTTGTGAATATTGTCCAATGGATGGAACGTTATCGCCTAGGTGAGTAGTGGTGTCAGGTGTGCAGAAATCCAATTGGTCGACTGTGAAAATTCGATCTTGATGGGGGAATTGCACTATGCAGAAGACTGATGAGGAAACCGTAGTCATGGCGTAAAACCAATTACGACCAAGAATAATGTTGTAATCTAATGGGGCAGTGGCTAATTCCATGTTAATGGTTGTGATCTTTCCCCCTAACTCGACATGTAAATCTTGTAACAACCCATGAGGTTGAAAGCCACGTCCATCAAAGGCTCTCAAAATGGTAGGAGAATGGTTCAACTCAAGAGAGCCGATGGCTCTCCAACATGAGATCGACATGACTGAAGTGGAGGCGCCCTCATCCAAAACATAATGATGGATTATCTTCCCAATGATGTTTTTGGCGACTTGAAATGCCAATTGATGGGAGAGCCTCGGTTTGAAGTATTCCAGCCGGAACATAATAGTATTCGATGAGTCTGGGTCAACTGCACTGATGGAAGCGAGGAGAGTTTTACGCTAATTAGGACAGTTTTGCAAAACCTCCAGCGTCGACATAGCGTAAGGAGCTTGCGCTAGGTCCTCTACAATGTTGTAGTTTTGAGCAGCCCGAGCATTAGGATTAAAAACTGATTTTCTAATCTTTCTCTTGGGTGGATGCAATATTGACTCTAGAGAGGGATTCTCTATGGTGAGAGGAGTAGTCGGTATGGTGACTTCAGGCATCGAGGTGGAATATTTTTTAGTATTAATTCCAACAGGTTCTTTAGCTGGAACGGAGTCATATGAACGAGAACGGGTGTTCAAGTTGATGGTCTCATTGCGCACCATGAGAACATGTGCGGTGTGTTGGTTGTGGAGCCAGATCTTCTAGTCTCATAGATGATATTGTATCAGCCGTGTTTGTACCCCAGTTTTATATGATATGTAGGTAGACTGTACAGTCACCCCAGTGTTGAGCCCAGAATTGGCCCTTTTTAATCATCATTAATCATCTTTCCTGCCCCTGTCCTACACCATTTATCATGGCAATTAGACCTATTGTCCTTACCTTATTCCCCAAATTACCAAGGTATGGCTGATCATTGTTTTATTTTATTAATGCTTATGATTGTGATAATTAAAGCTGTGCATCTCTCAATTGTGCTAACATGTTACAATTTATGAAGGTAGTTGAGATAAATGGACTGCAGGAAGATCGGGGCTGAACAAGTCATGAAGGAAGGATGTTCGTTTCTTGTAGAGGGATCCTTGGGGCTCGAATTATTAATCAAGGCACAGTTGTGACAGGGCAGCTGTAACAGAATGCGCCATTTTGAGTATGTTGCTGCTCGAGTCTAGCTGCGATTTGGAAGGACCATTACTCTTGGGTCAATTGATAACTCTCCCATATTTTGATGTCTCTGCTCTGCCCACGTATTGTAACAGCTAGTTATTTAGGGCGCCTGAAGATTAGAGATCTTCATGGATGCCCGATTATAGGGTTTGTTATGATTTGTATGTATAAATACGGGGAGTTGCTTCGACCCAGCGGTTGAATAGCAGACAATTAATTTATTGTATTAGCAGCTGAGCAAAACTGTGTACTCATTCTTCTGTTAATATAAGGGGTTACTTCTGAGCTAAAGAGTTGTGTTGTTCAACCAGCGTCTCTGTGTGAAGACTGGTCCCGTCTTCCACAGAGATTGCTAAGTTAAAATAGGATTTTATCTTTCTTGTTGTGTGATGCTTTGTTCTTTCCTTTTGTACGCAGCAACAATATTTATTGTGTGGATTTTTCAGTAAAAGATTATATTTCTGTGAGATTGGTGAATTGTGTAGAATAACAGTCGACTGAGTAAGGTTTGCTTTATGCATCTCAATTGCTGTTATACGCAGCCGTGTTCATCTTACAGCTAAGTTGTGATCCCATGAGCCTTTACAATTTATCTTTCCTGTTGTGTGTTGCTTGATTTCCATTCTGCAATTCAATTTCTTAGAACAGTTGACTCAATCTTTTGCAATTGGATTTCTAGATTAATGTTCAGTTTATGTTTTATGATTTCCAGATTGATTAGATCAGACAAGTGCTTGTTCTAGAATACGAATGAGATTTCTTTTCTGCACTTGTTGATTAGATTTGATACCATTTCTTGTTGATGCATGATAGAGAAGAATTGAAGTATAGCAGTTAGAAGGCAATTGGGATTGCATAGATTCTTGGGATGAACATGGATGATAGAAGATAAAAGTATTCACTTCTAATGGTTTGGTGTTTAAGCATATACTGTGCACTTATCCTTTGAAATAAAAAGACTTTCTCGGGTTGACAATAAATTTCATATGCTGTGTGTGTATTGGTAACAATTTATCTGCATATAGAGTGCTTGACATTTTGGCGCCGTTGCCGGGGAAGGATAAAAATTAAACACTAGTCATTAGTTGCATTTGATAATTGCTTTTAGTCAGTCTCTTCTTTGTTGAAATGATCTGCTTCGCATGAATACGAGGAGGGTAAAATGCGATCACCTCCCAACCCCCAAAACCCCACAAAATACTAATAGCGCAGGTGGTTCGGGTCGTGGTCGAGGACCACCGTTGGGCAGAAGGACATTCATCGACGATCTTGTTGACATAACTGATTCAGCTACCAGGAATCGTCAACGGGAGACTCCTATTAAAAGAAGCCCTGCTGATCTTGGAGCGCCAGCATCGGGATCTACGGTGGAAAATACAGGAGCAGCCGTGATTCTGGCATATACCCCTGCTAAAGAAGGTACAGCTGATTCAGCTGTTACAACTGAAGAATACGCAGCTGTTACAACTAAAGAATACGCAACTGCTACAACTGAAGAATACGCAGCTGTTACAACTGAGGTAAAGAACGCAGGAACGAACGAAGAAGAGGATACAGAAGAAAAGATGAATAACAGACATGAGAACGAAGAGGAAGAAGCAGTGGTACAACACCATCATGAAAATGACTCCCTACCAGAAGGGACTATGGCTACATTACAATTTCCAATACAGCAACTGGAAGGGACAGCTCCTATGAAGAACATCTCACCATCAGTGTTGCCTCGCTTCCATGGCAGGGCGGAAGAAGATCGAGACGAATTCCTTTTTGAATTTGATATCCTCTGTCGCAGCTATGATTATGTCACAGATGCCCAAAAGCTGAAACTTTTTCCTGCCACCTTGAAGGACAATGCATTACGATGGTTCATGAGCCTTGGGGGAGGAACTGTTGCTAATTGGAATAAGATGAAGCAAGTGTTCCTAGAGAAATATCAAGAATATTGCAACACCAGGGACAAAAGAGAGGAATTATTTAAGATGGTGCAGAAGGAGGATGAAAGTCTGGAGGATTTTGTAGAAAGGTTGCTGTACAATGTGCAAAGAGCTGGGCAGACGAACATGGGCCTGGATGTGCTCAAGATAATCTTGCTTCGAGGGATCAGGGATGACTGTTTAGACATGTTAAATCTGTTAGGAAAAGGAGATATCTCCAAAGAACCTTTTGAGACGATTGTGGAATTATGTAAGAGATACTCCAGGGGATCTTCCAGGAATAATAAGCGGGATAAACGAGATAAGATGGAATGTGATGTCTTTGACAGAACTCAGAAGTCATCCAATGGAGGAGCTACACGTGCAGAGATAGGCAATCTTCTTGAAAATTTTAAAACAGAAATGATGAGCTCCATCTCTTCGGAGATTGATGTCCTGAAGACCAAACAAAGACAAGCAGTGGAGGATCTCACACTAGGTGTGTTCTGTCCCCGATGTAGAAAGAATCATCCACTGAAAGAATTCCCTCTTGACAAAATACAAGTATGTCAGCTGTGCGAGCTGAACCATGACATGAAAGAATGCCCCACACTTCCCCAAGCAAAGGCTGTTCTACAAGATTCAACTCCAGAAGTGGAATCAGCCTACTTCATTGCACAGAAGAAACCTTGGCAGCCCCGAAATCAAGGTATGTCTCCAGACTCATTTCCATTTTTGAATAATATGAACAATTGGAATAATAATATGCAAAATATGAATACACAATTCCCTTCAAATTATGCTCTGTGGAATCCTTCTCAACCTGCAGTACAAAGTTATAACTCATGGAGTCCTTGGACACAGCCACCACATCAACCTACGTCATGGTATCCTGGATGGAGAAACTTCCATCCTGGGAACCAGTTTCCTCAACCACCTCCACCTCAGCAGTTAGCATATTCTCTTCCATATCCTCAATTTCCTCAATATCCTCAATACCCACCTCAGCAGTCGCAGCTGCAGCTGCAGAATAATCCTGTTCCTAATATACCAATATGGCCTCAGCTTCCTGCCCAACCTAATCCTAACCCAAATAATAAAACAGTCCATCAATTGGAAGCTCTCAATATGCCGTCCTACTCTCTCTCCCATGTACTTTGTAATGATATTCGTTTACGGTCTGGGAAGATAATAGAACCTGTAATTTCAGAAGATATTCCACCTTCTGTGCATGACAAAGGAGAGAGTTCCCAACATCCATTCGATCCGGTTTCTATCACTGAAGGTGCTGAGCATCCCTCAGATGGACGGCTGAAACATTAAACGAGAAATCAGATAATACGCAGCCTACCCAGCTGGTAAGGCAACCACCATACCCTGAGAGGCTAATGCTCCCAAAAATAGGGGGACAACCTCAGTTCAATCTCCTAGGAGAGTTGAAGAATCTTTATGTTAAGATCCCCCTTTTGCAAGCTCTTCAAGACGTACCTATTTATGCTAGAACTGTTTGGGACTTGTGCACTAAAAGACCGGGAAGGAAGCCCAGAGATCCTCCTACTGTTCATGTCATAGGGAATTTATTTGCTTTAATGACAGGAAAAACCCCTGTGACCAAGTATGACGACCCTGGCAATCCTACTGTCACTGTACATATAGGACAGACGCAGATACCCAACGTACTAGTAGATTTAGGAGCAGCGATCAATGTTATAACAATTGAGACTATAAAGAAGCTTGGATTTACCAATATTAGACCGACCCCTACCATTTTAGAACTGGCAGACAGATCCACCATCAGACCCGAAGGGATTCTGGACGATCTTGTCATCTCAGTAGACTCATGGGAATACCCTGCCGACTTTCTGGTATTACAACCAAAATCACAGCTGGGGGGACACCCATTGATCCTGGGGAGGCCTTGGTTGGCCACAGCTGATGCTTGCATCAGCTGTCGATTGGGGTACATGACTATATCTAATGGTATGGAAACCAAAAACCTCACCCTGTATCCTCCAGCACGGCCGATTCTAGAAACTGAAACTTCCCTTTGGATAGAACAGGAAGAGGAGGAGGATGTTCAGCCACTATTAACAATAAGGAAGGCCCTAACTTTTAAAAATGAAACAGAAGACGATGCCATCAGTAATTTCATTAGCGAACCTGCTTCAGTGGATAAAGAAGTTTATCAACTCCTGAACATTACCCTTGGTAAGGAAGAACAAGAACAGCTTACGGAGGAAGCACTAGTCGATGACGCAAACAT
Organism: Larix kaempferi; assembly: GCA_027924585.1. Classification (NCBI taxonomy): domain Eukaryota; kingdom Viridiplantae; phylum Streptophyta; class Pinopsida; order Pinales; family Pinaceae; genus Larix; species Larix kaempferi. The sequence continues at coordinate 11,095,069 of BSBM01000613.1, forward strand.
AATCCCAGTTTTGAAAAACTCGAGAAGCATTCCTATTGAGGTAGAGCCTGGAAGAACTTTGAACATCAACCCTGGTCTCTACTCAAAGGAACAGATGCGCCTAATCAATCTCTTGAAGGAACGTAAGGGGGCATTCGCCTGGGAGTATACAGACATGAAGGGTATCCCTTCCAATCTGTGCACTCATCATATTTATATTAAAAACGACTCCCGGCCTGTATGTCAACCCCAACGACGCATGAACCCCAATCTGAGGGATATAGTGAAGGAGGAAATCCAGAAACTTTTGGAAGCAGGATTTATCTACCCTATTTCAGATAGTGAGTGGGTTTCCCCACTTGTAATTGTGCCCAAGAAAAATGGTAAATGGAGAGTCTGTGTTGATTATAGGGAGCTGAACAAAGCTACACAAAAGGATCATTTTCCTCTGCCCTTTATTGAGCAAGTACTTGATACCCTATCAGGGAAGAAGTTCTTCTCCTTCTTGGATGGGTTCAGCGGGTACAACCAAATTCAGATTGCTCCATAGGATCAGGATAAGACCACCTTCACTTGCCCCTGGGGAACGTTTGCCTACAGGGTGCTTCCCTTTGGCTTATGCAATGCACCAGCAACGTTCCAAAGAGCTGTAATTGGCATATTTTCTGAATTGGTTAATGATAGTATGGAAGTCTTTATGGATGATTTTACTCCCTATGGCAAGGATTTTGAGGAAGCACTGGAAAATTTAAAGAAAGTTTTCATTCGCTGTGAACAGGCTCGCCTCTCATTAAGCACTGAAAAATGCCATATGATGATGAGTGAGGGGGTGGTATTAGGACATTTCATCTCTACCGATGGTATTCAAGTGGATCCTTCAAAAATTAAGGTGATAAAAAATATACCAACTCCTTCAACTCAGAAAGAGGTGCGAAGTTTTCTGGGACATGCTGGATATTACAGGAGATTTATAGAAAACTTCTCCGAACTTGCTTCTCCTTTGTTTTCATTGTTAATGAAGGACGCACAGTTTGTGTGGAGTGCAACATGCCAGACAACATTTGATAAGCTTAAAGAGAATCTGTCCACAACCCCTATTCTAAGGGGACCTAATTGGACCATACCTTTCCACATTTCTTCAGATGCTTCTGATACTGCCATTGGAGCAGTACTAGGACAGCAGGATGGTCAAGTACCTTATGCTATCTATTATGTTTGTAAAAACTTAGCCCCTGCTGAACTAAATTATACTGTCACTGAAAAAGAATTCCTGGCTATTGTTTATTCTATTAATAAGTTTCGACATTACATTACTGGGTATCCTACATTTGTGCACATTGACCACTCTGCCATTAATTATTTGATGAACAAACCTGTCACCAATGCCAGAGTAACCAGGTGACTATTATTATTACAGGAATTTGATATTACCATTATAGATAAACCTGGAAAAGAAAATGTTGTTGCTGATTTTTTATCACGATTTACTAACAGTGATGACAGTTCGCCTATTGAGGATTCTTTCCCAGATGAACATCTATTCGCACTCTCAGCTCATTCAGCCTGGTATGCAGACGTTGCTAATTATTTGGTTGCAGGAAAGCTTCCGCCACATATGTCTAAACAAGAGAAAAGAAAAATTATCCAGCAAAGTGCCAGGTATTGTTGGCTCAATGGTCATCTCTTTTACACAGGACTCGATCTTGAGATTAGGAGATGTGTAAGGGAAGATGAGATCTTTCATATACTGAAGGCCTGTCATGATGAACCTTGTGGAGGAAACTTTGCAGACAGAAGAACAGGGCATAAAGCGCTGTGGATGGGCTACTATTGGCCGACACTATTCAGGGACGCTAAAAGATATGTTCAGTCTTGTGACAGCTGCCAAAGGATGGGTCAACCTAATAAGACATATTAGATGCCTTTACAGCCCCAAGTGGTACTAGAACCGTTTGATAGATGGGCATTGGAATTTGTTGGCCCTATCAACCCTCCTTCGAGACAGAAGGTTTACATTCTGGTGTGTACAGATTACATGACCAAGTGGGTAGAAGCTATAGCTTTGGCTAAGGCTAATGACCAGGCAGTGATTGATTTTCTGTACAGTGAAATCTTTACCCGCTTTGGGGTACCAAGGGAAGTAGTTACCGATGGGGGACCGCAATTCATCTCACACCAATTTGAATCCTTGCTCCGGAAATATCATGTGCAGCATAGGATAGCTTCACCTTACCACCCCCAGGCCAATGGTCAGGTGGAAAGTACTAATAAAGTTATTGAAGCAATCCTTACTAAAACAGTTAAAAGCCATCGAAAGGATTGGGCTGACAGGCTTCCAGAAGCACTGTGGGCATATCGCACAACTTGGCGCAACACCACAGGGTTTTCTCCCTATGATCTGGTGTATGGAAAGAGTGCCATCTTTCCAATTGAATTTGAGATCAAGACCCTAAAAACAGCTACCGAAATGAATCTGGATGTAACAGAAGCCCAGAAGAGAAGACTGAATCAATTAAATGAACTGGATGAGAAACGGTTAGCTACAGTAGACCATACTGTGCTGCTTCAGCAACAGAGATCCAACTGGCATGACCGATTCATCAAAAAGAAAATCTTCCGTGAAGGAGACTGGGCGCTATTATACGACTCTAGATTCAAGAAGGACTTTAAAGGAAAATTACGTACAAGATGGCTGGGTCCATATTTGGTCGACAGGGTATTTGACAACGGCACTGTTCACCTGGTGACCATTGATGAAAACCGTATACCATTACTTGCTAATGGCCACAGACTGCGACTGTATCGAAAGCCCATCTCGAAAGATGCATTCATTTCACAAATTACTGCCGATCCAGATTATCAGTTGGCACCAGAGCAGGAAATTTTCTCTGCCTTTGCCAAACCTTAAACTGAAAATCGTATTTGCTGTACATAAATAATTTCCTGCTGTAGTGTATAACGGTTGTTTTTTTTTTCCTCTTTGCATTTGATCTTTTTGTTTGCTGTTATTTTTCAAAAAATTTCAGGGAAGCGCTAGGAGAATGACCAGTTTGGGCCCGTTAAACGAAAATCTCCCTGTGTTGTACTTGCTTAAAAATAAAAAATAAAAATTTCGGCAGCTGCAACATATTTTTCGGCAGCTGCAACATCTTTTCCGGCGGCTGTACATCTTTTCCGGCAGCTGTATATCTTTTTCCAGCAACCACATTACCCTTTTCCCCAGCAGCCGTAAATCCTTTTTCCCGCCTGCCGTCAATCTTTTTCGGCAGCTGCAACATCGGCGGCTGCAACATCGGCAGCTGCAACATCTTTTTCTGCAGCTGCCACCTCATTTCCCAGCGGCTGCCACCTCATTTACCAGCCACTGCCACATCATTTTCCCGCAGCCGCAACCATTTTCCCGCAGCTGCAACATCTTTTTCCGCAGCTGCCACTTCATTTCCCCGCGGCTGCCATCTCATTTCCCAGCGGCTGCCACTTCATTTCCAACAGCCGTAATATCCTTTTCCGTCGGTCGTCAATCCTTTCTGGCAGCTGCAACATCGGCGGCTGCAACATCGGCAGCTGCAACATCTTTTTCTGCAGCTGCCACCTCAATTCCCAGCACCTGCGTTATTGTTTTCTGTCTACCGTAAAATCCTTTCTCCCGGCAGCTGTAAATCATCCTCGGCACCCGAGAATTCAATCCAGCGGCTGCAACATCACGTCACAGCGCTGCAACAACTTTTCCCGCCAGCTGTAATTTTTCCCGCCACCGTAAAACTTTTCCGTGACGGTTGTAATTTTCCCCGATACTGTAATTTCTTTTTCTGGCTGCCGTGAATTCTTTTCCGGTGGCTGCAACTTCTTTCTCAGTGGCTGCAACATATTTTTCGTCGGCCGTGCTATCATTTTTTTGGCAACTTGCAGTAGTAACTCCCATGTTAACAGAAGAATTGTTTCAAACCTGCTAATCATGGTGCTGATTCACCTCAGTCGTGCCGACGAACTCATCATTCTGACCCCGAGGAAGCGATGGTTTGTGTTTCACTGACGGAAGAACTTATTGCCTTATCCGAGTCATCATGATCACACGTCCGACTGTGCACGAATTCGGCTCCGTGACGTCACCAACTGCATGCTCCACCATTTTTCGCAGCTTTCCGACGCATAGTTTTATGAGGTATGGCTTTCATTTATCACGTGATTAAGCATTGATATCATTTAAACGATATTGGTCATACCTTCACTCGTACCACCATTATACCTGATTAAACCTTTCCCTCGTACGACGTAAACGCTAATAACTGCCACCTTCCCCAATTCGACATGAAAATTTCAAACACTGTTCTGTGCTCAACTTTCCAAATTTGGCCATTCTCTCAACGTCTCCGCTCAGCGATTCGTGCATCCTCTGTGCTACAACTTCCATTCTGGGGTCCTGTAGTCAGTGGAATAGCAACTTCAGCTTGCATCCAGCACCATGGGGATTCCAGTTCGCCATGAACCTTTCAATACACGAGAACTCAGGCGAAATCTTCAAGTTCTTGCCATTTTTCAAGCTGCTGGCTGGCTCGAATTGTTTGAACGGTTGGATGGATTCGATCGGGACGCAGCCCTACAATTTGCCTTGAATCTTACCAAAACTCACTCCATGGTGTGGGGGCTGCGTATAGAAGTCTCCGAGATCATTATATCCGAGGTTACAACCATTCCGATGGTCGAAAAACCATGGTTTAACTGAAGGGTCCCTACAACGGTTGCACGAGAAGAATTTTTACTCCCAGGGGAGCAAGTTGAAGCATCCAGAAGGGGGATTGCATTGAACTCACTGCCGCGGCCATGGGACCAGGTTGCGGTCTTCCTCAAGAAGTACATTACTTGTGAAGGTAGATATCAAACTGTGTATAACTCTGAACTTCCTTTGCTTTCTCATCTCCGCCATGGCATTTTATTGAACATTCCATTTTATTTATTGCACGACTTGCGCCATATGGCGACATTTGTTCAGTCTGCTAAGCACCCCCTATCCTCTCTCACCCACCATGGCCTCATCAAATTAATCATTGCAAGAACCCTTGCCCAACATCATATAACTTGGGAACAATTCATCACCCGACCTCAACAACCTGTTCCCTTGCGGGTCGTCCCATTACAGCAAATACCGGTTCCGCCACCACAGGAGGTCCGGAGTTCCTCCAGTGAAGTTGGGGGGAGGGATGAAATGGGAGAAGAACAAAAATCAGGGGCACAGGCAGGACCATCAGGGGTGGATGAAACCACAGTGGAAGAACAACAACCGGGGGCACAAGTTGGGCCATCTGGGGAGAATGAACCTATATTAGAGGAAGAACAACCAGGGCCATACGGGGGAGATGAATCTCCGGAACAAGCAGAACCAGTGGGGGATGACACTGCATTTGAAGGAGAGAAAGGGGAGGCACAAACAGAGCCTTTAGGTGATAATGTAGATGAAACCTTTGTGGAAAACCTAGACAACAGGACAGCTCCGACAGCAGAAGGTGAAATTGGAGCAGCATCAAATGCTGCGACAATGGAACCTGAAGATGACGGAGCCAGGGCAATGGAAGAAGACATTGAGCTGGTAACAATTGAGTCTTCACCTGAGTGGGTAGGAGGAGGAGCTGTGATTGAAGAAGAACAACATGAGGGGAAAAGAAATATTCCTTCAACCTCAGCTTTGGTTCCCTATGTCCCAGCTCCACAGAAGGAAATACCACAAAAGGAAAAACCACAAAAGAAAACGCCATAGAAGAAGAGAAAGAGAGCCACCAATGAATTTGACCTAATAGCAACAATCAGGAAGAAAAGAACTCGATCTGCCACAGCAGCAGAGGCATCTAGGAAAATATGGGCAACCTTAGAGACATAGGTTGAGCCCCCAATCCTTGCACCATGACCGATGGATGCTCCACAAAGGTCAGTGGAGGAAGAACCTGGAATTGAAGGACTTCTGTATGAGAACGCAATGATGAAAGAGGACCTCCAAGTGCTTAGAAGGGAGTTGGAAACTTGGAAGGAAACCTGCAGAAAGCAGGGTGAAAGAAAAATGTACACACTGATAGAGGCTGCAGACCAAGTGGAGGAATCAGATTCTGCTGGAGCTGGAGAGAAGGATGAACGAATACTCTGCCCCACCTATGGAGAAATCTTTGAGGAAGCAGGCCATAAAATTCTACTTAGCACTTATTCAGCACAACAGCCTGTGGCCACAGTGGGGAAAGCAGTGTAAAAAGAAGGTGCTGCCACACAAGAACCAACACTTTTAAACATCCTTGTTGCAGCTGCCACTTCCCATGATGCAAAAATTATGGAACATGTAGGAGAAAAACATGGGATGGAGGACGCTCTGGAGATTAATAAGGAAAGTATTGTAACCCCAGAATGTTTCCACGATACAGAGATTATAGAGCAGATGGGAGAAGAACTTGGAATGAAGGATGCTCTGGAGCTTATAAAGAAATATGTTGAAACCCCAGAATGCTCCCAGGACACAGAAATTTTAGAAGAAGAGATACAAAGACAGGACAATGATAAACATGGGGGCTTCACTCAATAAACTGCTATCATAGCACATTCGTTCGTGGCATATGAAACAATACCCCTAATTTCACTAAATATTGGAAAATGCCTTCCAAAATCGTTTTTTTTAACCCCCTCCCAATATGCCTTCCCAATTTAAAAAAAACCCCTATTTTCACTAGATATTGTATGTATCAATTTTTTCATTAACATTTTTTATACCCCTTTATATTTCTACCTAGTATATTGATACGATACCCCTCTTACGACCCCACATGCATTCTACAATGCACCTTGCTTCTTTCGATGTATATTGTGGATGCACATTACTTCACCCACAATGCAATTACCCAACCACATATCATTATGATTTGAAACATATAATGGTCTAATGAAGAGATAGGAGATCACTTTTTGTATGTCACTAGAGCCAATGCACATAGTACAACATTTAGATTGCATGTTGCAGTTCCCCAATCGCTGACTAAGCCTGTTGTGGGCTAGGTATCCAAGCCCCAAGGGCCTGTAACAAGCTCTAGGAGGCTGACTAAACCTCCCAAGGCCTGTAATAGGCACGAGTGGTTGGGTATTCAAGCCGCCAAGGCCTATCGAGGGCCTATAACAGGCCCTGGAGGCTTAGAGCCTCCCAAGGCTATTGGTAACAACTAGCTGAGTGCTATTGGTAACAATTGGCTGTCAATGACCACTGTCTTTTGACTATGATCGACTGGAAACCCACTTCACCATGAAACCCCCTGGCCTCAAGCATGCCTCAAGATGCGATTTCCCTGCGAACTGGTAATCCCGAGCCTTGCCTCAAACCGATTTCTCATCTGGTCGTGATCCCGCCATCTCCATTTGGCGGATATTTGTCAGCCCACCCATATAAAAAAGACCCCAAAGTATTTTTGTATTGTTACATTAAATAAAAAAACCCGTTGCCCCTTAATATATAAGCAATATATTTTTTAGGTTTTCATGAATATTTAATACCGTAATATGAATGAACGTGGTATTATATTGCCTTCTAGTGAAGTCCCCGTGGTGATAAATTGGAACAGGATGCTATAACACAAGAACCAGGAAACCTGAATATACTTGTCCAATCGGTCAAACAGATGGGAGAAGAACCTGGGACAGAGGAGACTCTGGAGTTTAATGATGAACTCTGGGTTGTAACCCCAGAGGACTCCCATGATACAGAGCTCATAGGAGAAGAGTTGCCGCAAAAGAAGGATGAAGAGGCAAGCCAGGATGTTGCTACACAAGAACCAACACCCTTGGAAGCTGCAGCAGGAACTCCTGAAATGCATTTAGAAGATAACCCTGGAGTGGATATCATTCCCGATATACAGTGGAGTGAAGATGAACAGGTACAGACACCATGCTCAGGTGATACCGAAATCTTGGAGGAAGGGTTGCAGCAAAAGAAGGATGAAGAGGCAAGCCAAGATGTTGCTACACAAGAACCAACACCCTTGGAAGCTGCAGCAGGAACTCCTGAATTGCATTTAGAAGATAACCCTGGAGTGGATATCATTCCCGATATACAGTGGAGTGAAGATGAACAGGTACAGACACCATGCTCAAGAGACACCGAAATCTTGGAGGAAGGATTGCACGATGAGAAGGATATCCAATCTCAGCAGCAGAAGGACAAAGAAGACGCTGTTACACAAGAACCAGTGTCTCCAAAATCAATAAAGGTAGCTGCTGAAGAAATTTTAAGGGATGTTGCTGTTACACAAGAACCAGCAACTCTCTTGTTAAACCTAGATGAGCTGGAAGACACTGTCCCACAAGAACCAGTACTTCCACCTCCTAGAGATGTCATTGAGTTGGATTCAGATTGAGGATTTCCTTTCAACTCCCCCAGGCACAGCATAATGAGACTGCAGGAAGATTCCCACTACACCAATTGCATTCCCAGACACCAGCAAGTAGCAGTGGAAGGGAAACAGTGAGGTTGGAAGATACTGGGTTACTCACAGAGGCCTTTCAAAAGATAGATAAGATGCCTGAGTTTCCTACACTTCTTCCTCTCTCCTTGGATAGAGCTCAGTACACGATTCAGATGCAGGTTGTTGCATGAGGACATGCAACAGGGTAGTTGGGGGGAGATGTTGAGCCCATAATTGGCCCTTTTTAATCATCATTAATCATCTTTCCTGCCCCTGTCCTACACCATTTATCATGGCAATTAGACCTATTGTCCTTACCTTATTCCCCAAATTACCAAGGTATGGCTGATCATTGTTTTATTTTATTAATGCTTATGATTGTGATAATTAAAGCTATGCATCTCTCAATTGTGCTAACATGTTACAATTTATGAAGGTAGTTGAGATAAATGGACTGCAGGAAGATCGGGGCTGAACAAGTCATGAAGGAAGGATGTTCGTTGCTTGTAGAGGGATCCTTGGGGCTCGAATTATTAATCAAGGCACAGCTGTGACATGGCAGCTGTAACAGAATGCGCCATTTTGAGTATGTTTCTGCTCGAGTCTAGCTGCGATTTGGAAGGACCATTACTCTTGGGTCAATTGATAACTCTCCCATATTTCAATGTCTCTGCTCTGCCCACGTATTGTAACAGCTAGTTATTTAGGGCGCCTGAGGATCAGAGATCTTCATGGCTTCCCGATTATAGGGTTTGTTATGATTTGTATGTATAAATACAGGGAGTTGCTTCGACCCAGGGGTTGAACAACAGACAATTAATTTATTGTATTAGCAGCTGAGCAAAACTGTGTACTCATTCTTCTGTTAATATAAGGGGTTACTTCTGAGCTAAAGAGTTGTGTTGTTCAACCAGCGTCTCTGTGTGAAGACTGGGCCCATCTTCCACAGAGATTGCTGAGTTAAAATAGGATTTTATCTTTCTTGTTGTGTGATGCTTTGTTCTTTCCTTTTGTACGCAGCAGCAATATTTATTGTGTGGATTTTTCAGTAAAAGATTATATTTCTGTGAGATTGGTGAATGGTGTAGAATAACAGTCGACTGAGTAAGGTTTGCTTTATGCATCTCAATTGCTGTTATACGCAGCCATGTTCATCTTACAGCTAAGTTGTGATCCCATGAGCCTTTACAATTTATCTTTCCTGTTGTGTGTTGCTTGATTTCCATTCTGCAATTCAATTTCTTAGAACAGTTGACTCAATCTTTTGCAATTGGATTTCTAGATTAATGTTCAGTTTATGTTTTATGATTTCCAGATTGATTAGATCAGACAAGTGATTGTTCTAGAATACAAATGAGATTTCTTTTCTGCAATTGTTGATTAGATCTGATACCATTTCTTGTTGATGCATGATAGAGAAGAATTGAAGTATAGCAGTTAGAAGGCAATTGGGATTGCATAGATTCTTGGGATGAACATGGATGATAGAAGATAAAAGTATTCACTTCTAATGGTTTGGTGTTTAAGCATATACTGTGCACTTATCCTTTGAAATAAAAAGACTTTCTCGGGTTGACAATAAATTTCATATGCTCTGTGTGTATTGGTAACAATTTATCTGCATATAGAGTGCTTGACACCCAGCGGGGGGGTGTGGGGGGGCATCACCCCCCCACGGGGTTCCAGGGGGGATGGTTTTCGCCAGCTGTTTTGCGGGCCCATGGTTTTGGGTATCCCGTGGTATTTTCCCATTGTATTTCCCCTATAAAATAAAGACATTGTAATACAGCTAGGGTGGAGTATGTATTAGGTTTTATGCATCGTAAAGATCTCTGAGATCAGGAGAGAGACTGTGAAACAGAGAAGAGGAAGTGCAGCGGTTGTTTTGCAGGTTGTATCCCTTCACCTTGCTGGACGGTAATAATAATAAGGACTGGAAAATTCAGTGTGGACGTAGCCCAAGTTGGGTGAATCACGATATATCTGTGTCTCTCTTGTAATGTGTATGTGTGATTATATTTGCATTTCTGTTTATTGTTATTGCTCTGCGATCCTGTTTTTCTAACAATTGGTATCAGAGCCAAAGGTCTATTTGGCAGTTAAACCCGCAGGAAGCTAGGGTTTCTAGTTCGAGTGGGAGCAATGGCAGAAGAAGGAAAGTTTAAGGTCGAGAAGTTTAACGGCCAAAACTTCGGGTTATGGAAGATGCAAATGGAGGACTATCTGTACCAGAAGGATCTATTCCTACCGTTGGGAGGAAAAGCAAAGCAGCCGACGACTATGAAGGACGAAGAATGGGAGGTTCTTGACATAAAGGCTCTGGGAACAATACGGTTGAGCCTGGCTTCGTCGGTGGCTTTCAATATCTCAAAAGAAACGACAACAGAGGGTTTGATGAAAGCATTGGGTAAGCTGTATGAAAAACCCTCGGCCTCCAACAAGGTATTTCTAATGAAGCATTTATTTAATATGAAGATGTCTGAAGGTGGATCTGTTACTGATCATTTAAATGAGTTTAATACGGTTACAAATCAGCTAAGTTTTGTAAGTGTGAAATTTGATGATGAGGTTAGGGCTCTTCTAATCTTGTGTTCATTGCCAGAAAGCTGGAATAGCTTGGTCATGGCTGTAAGTAACTCTGTCCTGGTTCAAACACCTTGAAATTTGATGATGTTATTGGTATTATTCTTAGCGAGGAAATGCGAAGAAAAAGAACAGGTGAGACATCAGGTAATGCGTTGGGCATGGAGAGCAGGGGAAGACAAAAGGAGAGAGGAAAGAGCCAAGTGTTGAGCTCAGAATTGGCCCTTTTTAATCATCTTTAATCATCTTTCCTGTCCCTGTCCTACACCACTTATTACGTCAATCAGACCTATTGTCCTTATTTTATTCCCTCGAGTTGCCAAGGTATGATTGATCATTGTTTTATCTTATTAATACTTATGATTGTGATAATTAAAGCTGTGTATCTCTCAATTGTACTAACATGTTATGATTTATGAAGGTAGTTGAGATAAATGGACTGCAGGAAGATCGGGGCTGAACAAGTCATGAAAGAAGGGATGTTCGTTGCTTGCAAAGGGGTCCCTGGGGATCGAATCATCAATTAAGGCACAGCTGTGACAGGGCAGCTGTAACAGAATGCGCTATCTTGAGTATGTTGCTGCTCGAGTCTAGCTGTGAAGTGGAAGGATCGCCACTCTTGGGTCAATTGACAGCTTTATCATATTTTGATGTCTCTATTCTACCACGTATTGTAACAGCTAGTTATTTAGGGCACCTGAAGATCAGAGATCTTCATGGCTGCCCGATTATAGGATTGGATGTTATGATTTGTATGTATAAATATGGGGAGTTGCCTCGACCCAGGGGTTGAACAACAGATAATTAATTCATTGTATTAGCAGCTGAGCAAAACTGTGTAATCATTCTTCTGTTAATATAAGGGGTTACTTCTGAGTTAAAGGAATTTGCGTTGTTCAGTCAGCGTCTCTATGTGAAGACTGGGCCCGTCTTCCACAGAGATTGCTGAGTTAAAATAGGATTTTGAATTCATTGTTGTGTGATGCTTTGTTCATGATATTTCTTTGTGTACGCAGCATCGACATTTATGGTGTGGATTTTCAGTATAATTAATATTAGAGTTCCTTGAATTTGGCAAGTAATACAGAGTGACAGTCGACCGAGTAGAGACTTTATGCAATTCGTGTGACGATTATACACAGCCTTGTTCATCTTGCAGCTAAGTTGTGATCCCATGAGCCCTTACAATTTATCTTTCCTGTTATGATTGTTGATTTCCATTCTGCAATTCAATTTCTTAGAACAGTTGATTCAATCCTTTGCAATTGAATTTCTAGATTAATGTTCAGTTTATGCCTTATGATTTTCCAGAGTGATTAGATCAGACAAGTGATTGTTCTAGAATATGAATGAGGTTTCTTTCCTGCAATTGTCAATTAGATCTTATATCATTTATTATTGATGCATGATAGAGAGGAATTGAAGTGTAGCAGTTAGAAGGCAATTGGGATTGCATAGATTCTTGGGATGAAAATGGATGATAGAAGATAAAAGTATTCAATTCTAATGGTTTGGTGTTTAAGCATAGATTGTGCACTTATCCTTTGAAATAAAAAGACTTTCGAGGGTTGACAATAAATCTCATATGCTCTGTGTGTATTGGTAACAATTTATCTGCATATAGAGTGCTTGACATTTTGGCGCCGTTGCCGGGGAAGGATAAAAATTAAACACTAGTCATTAGTTGCATCTGATAACTGTTTTTAGTCAGTCTCTTCTTTGCTGAAATGATCTGCTTCGCATGAATATGAGGAGGGTAAAACGCGATCACCTCCCAACTCCCAAAACCCCACAAAATACTAACAGCGCAGGTGGTTCGGGTCGTGGTCGAGGACCACCGTTGGGAAGAAGGACATTCATCGACGATCTTGTTGACAGAACTGATTCAGCTACCAGGACTCGTTAGCGGGAAACTCCTATCAGAAGAAGCCCTGCTGATCCTGGGGCGCCAGCGTCAGGATCCATGGTGGAGAGTACAGGAGCAGCCGTGACTCACTCATATACCCCTACTAAGGAAGGTACAGCTGACGCAGCTGTTACAGCTGAGGAGTACGCAGCTGTTACAACTAAGGAGTACGCAGCTGTTACAAACAAGGAAGAGAACGCAGGAACGAACGAAGAAGAGGATACATAAGGAAATATGAATAACAGACATGAGACCGAAGAGGAAGAGGCAGTGGTAGAATACCATCATGAAAATTACTCCCTGCTAGAAGGAACTACGGCTACATTACAATTTCCAATTCAACAGCCAGAAGGGACAGCTCCTATGAAGAACATCTCACCTTCGGTGTTGCCTCGCTTCCATGGCAGGGCAGCAGAAGATCCAGACGAATTCCTTTTTGAATTTGATATCCTCTGTCGCAGCTATGATTATGTCACAGATGCCCAAAAGCTGAAACTTTTTCCCGCCACCCTGAAGGACAATGCATTACGATGGTTCATGAGCCTTGGGGGAGGAACTGTTGCTAATTGGAATAAGATGAAGCAAGTATTCCTGGAGAAATATCAAGAATATTGCAACACCAGGGACAAAAGAGAGGAATTATTCAAGATGGTGCAGAAGGAGGATGAAAGTTTGGAGGATTTTGTAGAAAGGCTGCTGTACAATGTGCAAAGAGCCGGGCAGACGAACATGGGGCTGGATGTGCTCAAGATAATCTTACTTCGAGGGATTAGGGATGATTGTTTAGACATGTTAAATCTGTTAGGAAAGGGAGATATCTCCAAAGAACCTTTTGAGACGATTGTGGAATTATGTAAGAGATACTCTAGGGGATCTTCCAGGAATAATAAGTGGGATAAACGGGATAAGCTAGAACGTGATGTCTTCGACAGAACTCAGAAGTCATCCAATGGAGGAGCTACACCTGCAGAGATAGGAAATCTCCTTGAAAATTTTAAAACAGAAATGATGAGCTCCATCTCTTCGGAGATTGATGTCCTGAAGGCCAAACAAAAACAGACAGTGGAAGATCTCACACTAGGTGTGTTCTGTCCCCGATGTAGAAAGAATCACCCGCTGAAAGAATGTCCTCTTGATAAAATACAAGTATGTTAGCTGTGTGAGCTGAACCATGACATGAAGGAATGTCCCACGCTTCCCCAAGTGAAGGCTGTTCTGCAGGCATCAACTCCAGAAGTGGAATCATCCTATTTCATTGCATAGAAGAAACCTTGGCAGCCTCGAAATCAAGGTATGCCTCTGGACTCGTTTCCATTTTTGAATAATATGGGCAATTGGAATAATAATATGAAAAATGTGAATACACAATTCCCTTCAAATTATGCTCAGTGGAATCCTCCCCAACTTGCAATGCAAAATTTTAATTCATGGGGTCCTTGGACACAGCCACCACATCAACCTACGTCGTGGTCTCCCAGCTGGAGGAACTTCCCTCTTGGGAACCAGTTTCCTCAACCACCTCCACCTTAGCAGTTACCATATTCTCCTCCATATCCTCAATTTCCTCAATACCCACCTCAGCAGTCGCAGCTGCAGCTGCAGAATAATCTTGTTCCTAATATACCAATACGGCCTCAGCTCCCTGCCCAACCTAATCCTAACCCGAATAATAAAACAGTCCATCAATTGGAAACTGTCAATATTTCGACCTACTCTCTTTCCCCTGTACCTTGTAATGATATTCGTTTATGATCTGGGAAGATAATAGAACCTGTAATTACAGATGATATTCCACCTTCTGTGCATGAAAAAAGAGAGAGTTCATAGCATCCATCCGATCCGGTTCCTATCACTGAAGGTGCTGAGCATCCCTTAGATGGGACGGCTGAAACATTAAATGAGAAATCGGATAATACGCAGCCTACCGAGCTGGTAAGGCAACCACCATACCCCGAGAGACTAATGCTACCAAAAATAGGGGGGCAAACTCAATTCAACCTCCTAGGAGAATTGAAGAATCTTTACGTTAAAATACCCCTTCTGCAAGCCCTTCAAGACGTGCCTCTTTATGCTAAAACCGTTCGGGACCTGTGCACTGAGAAACCAGGGAGGAAACCTAGAGATCCTCCCACTGTTCATGTCATAGGGAATTTATCTGCTTTAATAACAGGAAAAACCCCTATGACCAAGTATGACGACCCTGGCAATCCTACTGTCACTGTACATATAGGACAAACGCAGATACCCAACGTGCTAGTCGACTTAGGAGCAGCGATCAATGTCATAACAATTGAGACTGTGAGGAAGCTTGGACTCACTAATTTTAGGCCGACCCCTACCATTTTAGAATTGGCAGACAGATCCACCATTAGACCCAAAGGGATCCTGGATGACCTTGTCATCTCAGTAGATTCATGGGAATACCCTGCTGACTTTTTGATATTGCAACCAAAATCATAGTTGGGGGGACATCCATTAATCCTGGGGAGGCCTTGGTTGGCCACAGCTGATGCTTGCATCAGCTGTCGATCTGGGTCCATGACTATATCTGATGGTACAGAGATTAAAAACCTCACCCTGTATCCTCCAGCTCGACCAAGTTTAGAGGCTGAAACTTCTCTCTGGATAGAGCAGGAAGAGGAGGATGATGTTCAACCATTATTAACAATAGGGAAGGCCTTAACTTTTAAAAATGAAACAGAAGACGATGCCATCAGTAATTTCATTAGCGAACCTGCTTCAGTGGATAAAGAAGTCTATCAAATCCTGAACATTACCCTTGGTAAGGAAGAACAAGAAAATATTACGGAGGAAACACTAGTCGGTGACGCAAACATAATCCCGGTTTTGAAAAATTCGAGAAGTATTCCTATTGAGGTAGAGCCTAGAAGGACTTTGAACATCAACCCTGGTCTCTCCTCAAAAGAACAGACGCACATAATCAGTCTCTTGAAGGAACGTAAGGGGGCATTTTCCTGGGAGTATACAGACATGAAGGGTATCCCTTCTAATCTGTGCACCCACCATATTTACATTAAAAATGACTCCCGGCCTGTGTGTCACCCCAACGACACATGAACCCCAATCTGAGGGATATAGTGAAGGAGGAAATCCAGAAGCTTTTGGAAGCAGGATTTATCTACCCTATTTCAGATAGTGAGTGGGTTTCCCCACTTGTAATTCTACCCAAGAAAAATGGTAAATGGAGAGTCTATGTTGATTATAGGGAGCTGAACAAAGCTACGCAAAAGGATCATTTCCCTCTGCCCTTTATTGACCAAGTACTTGATACCCTATTAGGGAAGAAGTTCTTCTCCTTCTTGGATGGGTTCAACGGGTACAACCAAATTCAGATTGCTCCCGAGGACCAGGATAAGACCACATTCACTTGCCCCTGGGGAACGTTTTCCTACAGGGTGCTTCCCTTTGGTTTATGTAATGCACCAGCAACGTTCCAAAGAGCTGTAATTGGCATATTCTCTGAATTGGTTAATGATAGTATGGAAGTCTTTATGGACGATTTTACTCCCTATGGCAAGGATTTTGAGGAGGCACTGGAAAATTTAAAGAAGGTTTTAATTCGCTGCGAACAGGCTCGCCTCTCATTAAGCACTGAAAAATGCCATATGATGATGAGTGAGGGAGTGGTATTGGGACATTTCATCTCCACCGATGGCATTCAGGTGGATCCTTCAAAAATTAAGGTGATAAAAAATATACCAACCCCTTCAACTCAAAAAGAGGTGCGAAGTTTTCTGGGACATGCTGGATATTACAGGAGATTTATAGAAAAATTCTCCAAACTCGCTTCTCCTTTGTTTTCATTGTTAATGAAGGATGCACAGTTTGTATGGAGTGAAGCATGCCAGACAGCGTTTGATAAGCTTAAAGAGAAGCTGTCCACAACCCCTATCCTAAGGGGACCTAATTGGACTATACCTTTCCACATTTCTTCAGATGCTTCTGATACCGCCATTGGAGCAGTACTAGGACAGCAGGATGGTCAAGTACCTTATGCTATCTATTACGTCAGTAAAAACTTAGCCCCTGCTGAACATAATTATACTGTTACCGAAAAAGAATTCCTTGCTATTGTTTACTCTATTAATAAATTTCGGCATTACATTACTGGGTATCCTACGTTTGTGCACACTGATCACTCTGCCATTAAATATTTAATGAATAAACCTGTCACCAATGCCAGAGTGACCAGGTGGCTCTTGTTATTGCAGGAATTTGATATTACCATTATAGATAAACCTGGAAAAGAAAATGTTGTTGCTGATTTTTTATCACGTTTTACTAACAGTGATGATAGTTCGCCTGTTGAGGATTCTTTTCCAGATGAACATCTATTCGCACTCTCAGCTCATTCCCCCTGGTATGCAGACGTTTCTAATTATTTTGTGGCAGGGAAGCTCCCGCCACACATGTCTAAACAAGAGAAGAGAAAAATTATCCAGCAAAGTGCCAGGTATTGTTGGCTCAATGGTCATCTCTTTTACACAGGACCTGATCTTGAGATTAGGAGATGTGTAAGGGAAGATGAAATCTTTCATATACTGAAGGCCTGTCATGATGAACCCTGTGGAGGACACTTTGCAGACAAAAGAACAGGGCATAAAGCGCTGCGGATGGACTACTATTGGCCGACTCTGTTTAAGGACGCTAAAAGATATGTTCAGTCCTGTGACAGCTGCCAAAGGATGGGCCAACCTAATAAAACAGATCAAATGCCTTTACATCCCCAAGTGGTACTTGAACCGTTTGATAGATGGGCATTGGATTTTGTTGGCCCTATCAGCCCTCCTTCCAGACATAAAGTTTACATTCTGGTTTGTACTGATTACATGACCAAATGGGTAGAAGCTGTGGCTTTGGCTAAGGCTAATGACCAGGCGGTGATTGATTTTCTGTACAGTGAAATCTTTACCCATTTTGGGGTACCAAAGGAAGTAGTTACCGATGGGGGACCGCAATTCATCTCACATCAATTTGAATCCTTGCTCCAGAAGTATCATGTGCAGCATAGGATAGCTTCACCTTACCACCCCCAGGCCAATGGTCAGGTGGAAAGTACTAATAAAGTTATTGAAGCAATCCTTACTAAAACAGTTAAAAGCCATCGAAAGGATTGGGCTGACAGGCTTCCAGAAGCACTGTGGGCATATCGCACAACTTGGCGCAACACCACAGGGTTTTCTCCCTATGATCTGGTGTATGGAAAGAGTGCCATCTTTCCAATTGAGTTTGAGATCAAAACCCTGAAGACAGCCACTGAAATGAATCTGGATGTAACAGAGGCCCAGAAGAGAAGATTGGATCAGGTAAATGAATTGGATGAGAAACGGTTAGCTGCAGTAGACCAGACTGTGTTGCTTCAGCAACAGAGATCCAACTGGCATGACCGATTTATTAAAAAGAAAATTTTCTGTGAGGGAGACTGGGCGCTATTATACGACTCTAGATTCAAGAAGGATTTTAAAGGTAAATTACGGACAAGATGGCTGGGTCCGTATTTGGTCGATAGGGTATTTGACAATGGCACTGTTCGCTTGGTGACCATTAATGAAAACCGTATACCATTACTTGCTAATGGCCATAGACTACGACTGTATCGTAAGCCCATCTCGAAAGATGCATTCATTTTGGAAATTACCGCCGATCCAGATTATCAGCTGGCACTAGAGCAGGAATTTCTCTCTGCCTTTGCCAATCCTTAAACTGAAAATCGTATTTTAAATTGCTGTACATAAATAATTTCCTGCTCTAGCGTATAATTGTTGTTTTTTTTCTCTTTGCATTTGATCTTTTTGTTTGCTGTCATTTTTCAAAAATTTTCAGGGAAGCACCAGGAGAATGACCAGATTGGGCCCATCAAGCGAGAGTCTCCCTGTGCCGTCCTGTGTTGTATTTCCCTTTTGCGATAAAAAAAAAAAAATTCCGGTAGCTGCAACATCTTTTTTGGCGGCTGCAATATCTTTTCCTGCAACCACGATACCGTTTCCCATCAACCATAAAATCATTTCCCCGCAGTCGCAAATCCTTTTTCTCGGCAGCTGCAACATTTTTCCCAGCAGCTGCAACATCTTTCTCGGCAGCTGCAACACCATGTCCCAGCGACTGCCACCTCATTTACCATCGCCTGCCACATCATTTCCTCACGGCCAAAAATCCTTTTCCCGGCAGCTGCAACATTTTTCCTGGCAGCTGCAACATCTTTTTCGGCAGCTGCAACGCCATGTTCCAGCGGATGCCACCTCATGTTCCAGCGGCCCGCCATTTCATTTCCCAGCAGCCGTAATATCCTTTTTCCCGGCTGCCATGAATCTTTTCTGGCAGCTGCAACATCGGCAGCTGCAACATCTTTTTCGGCAGCTGCAACACCATGTCTCAGCGACCGCCACCTCATTCCCCAACGACTGCCACATCATTTCCCAGTGGCCGTAATATCATTTTTCCCGGCCGCCGTGAATCTTTTTTGGTGGCTGCAACATCCTTTTTGGCAGCCATGAACTGTTTTCCAGCGGCTGCAACATCGACGGCTGCAACTTATTTCCCGGCGACTGCGACATATCTTCCGGTAGCCGTGAACCATTTCCCAGCGGCGGAAATATTATTTTTCCGACGGACGTAAAACCTCTTTACCGACTGCCATAAACCATTTTCCGGTAGCTGCAACATACCCTCCGACAGCTGTAACTTATTTCCTGCCACTGTAAAACTTTTCCGTTACAGCCGTAATTTTTCTCGATGCCGTAAATTCCTTTCCCGGCTGCCGTGAACTATTCTCCCGCGGCTGCAACTTCTTTCCTGGTGGCTGCAACATCTTTTTCGTCGGCCGTGATATCATTTTTTTGCAACTTGCAGTGGTAACTCCTGTGTTAACGGAAGAATTGCTCCAAACCTGCTAAATCATGATGCTGATTCACCTCAGTCGAGCCAGCGAACTCATCATTCCAACCCCGAGGACGCGATGGTTTGTGTTTCACCGACGGGAGAAATTATTTCCTTATCCGAGTCATCATGATCACACTTCTGACTGTGCACGAGTTTGGCTCCGCAACGTCACCAACTGCATGCTCCACCATTCTCCGCAGCATTCCGACGCACAGTCTTATGAGGTATGGCTTTCATTTATCACGTGATTAAGTATTGATATCATTTAAACGATATTAGTCGTACCTTCACTCGTACCACCATTATACCTGATTAAACCTTTCCCTTGTACGACGTAAACATTAATAACCGCCACCTTCCCTAATTCGGCATGGAAATTTCGAACGTTTTTCTGTGCTCAACTTTCCAAATTTGCCCATTTTCTCAACGTCTCCGCTCAGCGATTTGTGCATCCTCTATGCTGCAACTTCCATTTTGGGGTCCTGTAATCTGTGGGATAGCAACTTCAGTTTGCAGCCAGGATCATGGGGATTCTAGTTCGTCATGAACCTTTCAATACACGGGAACTCAGGAGAAATCTTCAAGTCCTTTCCATCTTTCAAGCTGCCGGCTGGCTCGAATTTTTTGAGCGACTAGACGGATTCGATCAGGATGCAGCCCTGCAATTTGCTTTGAATCTTACCAAAACTCACTCTATGGTGTGGGGGCTGCGTATAGAAGTCTTCGAGACCATTATATCCGAGGTTACAGCCATCCCGATGGTGGGAAAACCATGGTTTAACCGACGAGTGCCTGCAACGATTGCACGAGAAGAATTTTTACTCGCAGGAGAGCAAGTTGAAGCATCCAGAAGAGGGATCGCACTGAACTCACTGCCGCGGCCATGGGACCAGGTTGCTGTCTTTCTCAAGAAGTACATTACTTGTGAAGGTAGATATCAAACTGTGTATAACTCTGAACTTCCTTTGCTTTCTCATCTCCGCCATGACATTTTATTGAACATTCCATTTTATTTACTGCACGACTTGCGTCATATGGCAGCATTTGTTCAGTCTGCTAAGCACCCACTTTCCTCTCTCACCCACCATGGCCTTATCAAATTAATCATTGTAAGAACCCTTTCCCAACATCATATAACTTGGGAACAATTCATAACCCGACCTCAGCAACCCGTTCCCTTGTGGGTCGTCCCATTCCAGCAAATACAGGTTCCACCACAATAGGAGGACTGGAGTTCCTCCATTGAAGCTGGGGGGAGGGATGAAATGGAAGAAGAACAGCAATCGGGGGCACAAGCAGGACCATCTGGGGTCGGTGAAACCACAGTAGAAGAACAGCAACCGGGGACACAAGTTGGGCCATCTGGGGGGGATGAAACTATATTAGAGGGAGATGAACCTCCGGCACAAGCAGAGCCATTGGGGGATGAAACTGCATTTGAAGAAGAGCAATTGGAGGCACAAACAGAGCCATTGGGCGATGGTGTAGATAAAACCTTTGTGGAAAACCCAGATAACAGGGCAGCTCCGACAACAGAAGGTGAAATTGGAGCAACATCAAATGCTGCGACAATGGAACTTGAAGATGACAGAGCCAGGGCAATGGAAGAAAACATTGAGCTGGTAACAATTGAGTCTTCACCTGAGTGGGTAGGAGGAGGAGCTGTAATTGAAGAACAACAACATGAGGAGCGAGAAAACATCCCTTCGACCTCAGTTGTGATTCCCTATGTCCCAGCTCCACAAAAGAAAGCACCACAAAAGAAGAGAAAGAGAGCCACCAATGAATTTAACCTAATATCACCAATCAGAAAGAAAAGAACTCGATTAGCTACAGCAGCAGAGGCAGCCAGGAAAAGATGAGAAACCCTAGAGGCACAGGTTGAGCCCCCAATCCTTGTACCAAGACCAATGGATGCTCCACAAAGGCCAGTGGAGGAAGAACCTGGAATTGAAGGACTTCTGGCTGAGAACGCAATGTTGAAAGAGGACCTCCAAGTACTTAGAAGGGAGTTGGAAATCTGGAAGGAAACCTGCAGAAAGCAGGGTGAAAGAAAAATGTATACATTGATAGAGGCTGCAGAACAACTGGAGGGATCAGATTATGCTGAAGCTGGGTAGGAGGATGAACGAATACTCTGTCCCACCTGTGGAGAAATCTTCAAGGAAGCAGGCCACAAAATTATACTTAGCACTTACTCAGCACAACAGCCTGCGGCCACAATAAAGGAAGCAGCAGAAAAAGAAGGTGCTGTCACACAAGAACCAGCATCTTTGAATATCCTTGCTGAACCTGCCACTTCCCATGACACAAGGAATAGAGAACAGATAGGAGAAGAACAAGGGATGGAGGACACCCTGGAGCTTAATAAGGACGATACTGTAACTCCAGAATGTTCCCATGATACAGAGATTATAGAGCAGATGGGAGAAGAACCTGGAATGAAGGACACTCTGGAGGCCAATGAAGAATTCTATACTGTAACCCCAGAATGCTCCTAGGACACAAAAATTCTAGAAGAAGAGACACAAAGACAGGGCAGTGATAAACTGGAACAGGATGCTGTAACACAAGAACCAGCAAACCTGAATATACTTGCCCAATCAGCCAAACAGATGGGAGAAGAACCTGGGACAGAGGACACTCTGGAGTTTAATGATGAACTCTGGGTTGTAACCCCAGAGGACTCCCATGACACAGAGCTCATAGGAGAAGAGCTGCAACAACAGGAGGATGAAGAGGCAAGCCAGGGTGTTGCTACACAAGAACCAACATCCTTGGAAGCTGCAGCCGGAACTCCTGAATTTCATTTAAAAGATAATCCTGGAGTGGATATCATTCCCGATACATAGTGGAGTGAAGATGAATAGGTACAGACACCATGCTCAGGTGACACTGAAATCTTGGAGGAGGACCTGCACAATGAGAAAGATATCCAATCTCAGCAGCAGAAGGACAAAGAAGACACTGTTACACAAGAACTAGTGTCTCTAAAAGCAATGATGGTAGCTACTGAAGAGAGTCTAAAGGATGTTGCTGTTACACAAGAACCATCAACTCTCTTATTAAATTTAGATGTGCTAGAAGACACTGCCACACAAGAACCAATGCTTCTACCTCCTGGAAATGTCATTGATTTAGATTCAGATTAAAAGATTTCCTTTCAACCCCCCAGGTACAGCATAATGAGACTGCAGGAAGATTCCCACTACACCAACTGCATTTCCAGACACCAGCAAGTAGCAGTGGAAGGGGAACAGTGATGCTGGAAGATATTGGGTTACTCACAGAGGCTTTTCAAAAGATAGATAAGGTGCCTGAGTTTCCTACAATTCTTCCTCTCTCCTTGGATAGAGCTCAGTACAGGATTCAGATGCAGGTTGTTGCACGAGGACATGCAACAAGGTAGTTGGGGGGAGATGTTGAGCCCAGAATTGGCCCTTTTTAATCATCTTTAATCATCTTTCCTGCCCCTGTCCTACACCACTTATTACGTCAATCAGACCTGTTGTCCTTATTTTATTCCCTCGAGTTGCCAAGGTATGACTGATCATTGTTTTATCTTATTAATACTTATGATTGTGATAATTAAAGCTGTGTATCTCTCAATTATACTAACATGTTATGATTTATGAAGGTCGTTGAGATAAATGGACTGCAGGAAGATCGGGGCTGAACAAGTCATGAAAGAAGGGATGTTCGTTGCTTGCAAAGGGGTCCTCGTGGATCGAATCATCAATTAAGGCACAACTGTGACAGGGCAGCTGTAACAGAATGCGCTATCTTGAGTATGTTGCTGCTCGAGTCTAGCTGTGAAGTGGAAGGATCGCCACTCTTGGGTCAATTGACAGCTTTCTCATATTTTGATGTCTCTATTCTGCCACGTATTGTAATAGCTAGTTATTTAGGGCACCTGAAGATCATAGATCTTCATGGCTGCCCGATTATAGGATTGGATGTTATGATTTGTATGTATAAATATGGGGAGTTGCCTCGACCCAGGGGTTGAACAACAGATAATTAATTCATTGTATTAGCAGCTGAGCAAAACTGTGTAATCATTCTTCTGTTAATATAAGGGGTTACTTCTGAGTTAAAGGAATTCGCGTTGTTCAACCAGCGTCTCTGTGTGAAGACTGGGCCCGTCTTCCACAGAGATTGCTGAGTTAAAATAGGATTTTGAATTCATTGTTGTGTGATGCTTTGTTCATGATATTTATTTGTGTACGTAGCAGCGACATTTATAGTGTGGATTTTCAGTATAATTAATATTAGAGTTCCTTGAATTTGGCAAGTAATACAGAGTGACAGTCGACTGAGTAGAGACTTTATGCAATTCGTGTGACGATTATACACAGCCTTGTTCATCTTGCAGCTAAGTTGTGATCCCATGAGCCCTTGCAATTTATTTTTCCTGTTATGATTGTTGATTTCCATTCTACAATTCAATTTCTTAGAATAGTTGACTCAATCCTTTGCAATTGAATTTCTAGATTAATGTTCAGTTTATGCCTTATGATTTTCCAGAGTGATTAGATCAGACAGGTGATTGTTCTAGAATATGAATGAGGTTTCTTTCCTGCAATTGTCGATTAGATCTTATATCATTTCTTATTGATGCATGATAGAGAGGAATTGAAGTGTAGCAGTTAGAAGGCAATTGGGATTGCATAGATTCTTGGGATGAACATGGATGATAGAAGATAAAAGTATTCAATTCTAATGGTTTGGTGTTTAAGCATAGATTGTGCACTTATCCTTTAAAATAAAAAGACTTTCGAGGGTTGACAATAAATCTCATATGCTCTGTGTGTATTGGTAACAATTTATCTGCATATAGAGTGCTACTCATCAAAATCGAAATTTAGAGACCAAGATCAGATTTTTTGGTTGGGTAGAAGGCTGGGCTTGATCAAACTCTAGTTCGGGACTTTGATCGGAAAGATGGAAAATTAGGGCTTCTGCAAAAATTGGAATTTTGGAAATATGTGACCACAGCTGGAAGCTCCTCAGAAAAATCGAAGCTTAGAGTTTTGAATCAAATATTTTGGTTGGGTGAAGCTCCGGGAAACTCAAACCCTAATTCAGGGTCCTCCCTAGTGAATCTGGAAATCTAAAAGGCAATTTTGAGGGGTGAAACTTTGCAATTTTCAAATTCTGAATATACCAACTTGATTAGCTCATCAAGGCGCATATTTCTATCCTTTCGGAAGTTTGAAATTCAAAGTTTGAATTTTTGGGGTTTCTTTGACAAACCCTAATCCAGCTCCAGGTCCAGTTCTTGCAAATCAAGCGGATTGGGTTAATCCCAGAAGAAGAAGGATTGGTCACCTGCATAAGTGAAGAAGTACCTGTCTCAGAGGGAGATGAGGCTAAGGCCTTCCATAAGAAGATTACAAGCAATCTTGACAGGTATGGCTTACATGTATGTTTCTTGGTTAAGTTTATCATATGTTTGTCTTCATATCATTACAGTACAATCTTGATTAATTACTGGACTTGTCGTATCACCTTAATAGAAGATATTCATTGATTAAGGTTTTGACACTTATGATTGTACTAATGCATTGTGATGTTGTATGAGGTTTATGTTGTTTGCTAACACAAAAGGTACACCAAGAAAGTCAAATCATGTTCTACTTCAAGAACATATGCTCATGGTGACATGAAGACAAAGATTCATCCATTGTCATGGATCACATAGAAGATCTAGTTTCGAGGTATGTATAACTTGGTTCTACAATGGTTAACTTATGAGACATGCAGGTTACTAGCACAAGTCACTGAAGAGAACCAGAAGACATTATGCGGGTATGTTAGACATAACTAGCTAGCATGCTAATCCAGGTATGTTTTTCCTATATCAAGCTAGAAACCTACCTTGTGTTAGGATCTTATACTGTTGTGTTGTTGATAATGATTATTCATGAAGTCATAGGTTTGAATAATCATGGTTGTATGCATATTATGTTTCTTACCATAATTGATGATATGACTAACCAGAAGAGTCATGAAGGTATAGGTTTGAATAATCACGGGTTTTATGCATATTATATCTTTTATCTTGATTGATGATTCAACTAACCAGAAGAGTCCTATGATCAAATAAGAATGTGTATGAGTAAAAGAAGACTTCCTTGAAACCTTGAATACTAATGTTTATTATCTGTGAATGATCATGAATATACATGTTTAAGATTATTGTGTTTTGATAGTATTAAGATTATACTAATAAATGTGTGATTATGTATGAGACCTCAAGGATAACACAATGATGATAATAATAAGCATGCATAGTGATTAAGGATGGATGTAAGTTCAAGGACAGGTAACTCATGAAGCAAAGATCAAGAGGGAGCACACTCCAGTTGTTCCTGCAAGAAAGCAAAGGAGCACACTTCACTAATTTCTGCAAGGATGCAGATATTCAGAGGGAGTTGACCACTACTTACAATCCACATAAGAATGGAGTTGCAGAAAAGAAGCAAAGACTGAGAGGGAGTCAACCCAACAAACAAACAAAGATAAGTATTTGAATTGTCATTACTTGCATATTTTATTATTTAAATAATACTGTTCAATAATGTATATACTGATGTTCCTAGAATTAGGTTGTGTATTATGCATATTAGAATAGTTGCATTGATGAACAGTATACTACTAATATGCATGGGTAAGTGGCCTATGGCATTGTAAAACATTCCATTGCTACTTATCTATAATGAAACCTCTTTGCTAACATGTTGGGAGTTGTGCACACTCTTAACAATGTTCTGGTAGAGATTGGAAGGCATCTAGAAAGTTATGGGATATGGATAAATGTTGTATTGGAGCATTGGCTAAGATAATTGCATGACTGTATGACATATTTCTTTATGTGTAAGAATTTGTTCTGAAAACTATGAGGTGTTTTCTAATCATGCAATTTAACTTGTTGTGTAGGAAAGATCGTATGCCATCACCTACAAAAGAAGAACTACAACATTTGTTCAACAACAAAATTATCTATTGAAGATATTGAAGTTCCCAGGATATGGGAAGAATGCCATGATCCGTCAATCATGAAGAATGATGTTTGGGATGTAGTCCCAAGACCTGAAGGGAAGTTTGTTATGACTTCCATATGGATCTATCAAGATCAAGCATGTTGCAGATGGCAGCATAGAGAAATATAAAAGTGATGAAATAGAAGATACACCAGATGGATTTCAAGACAGCTTTCTTGAATGGTGTAGTTGAAGAAGAAGTGTATGTGGAGCAGCCACTTGGTTCTGAGACACATGACAGGGAGTCATATATGTGCAGAAATTGGGTATGATGTACCACTTTCTAGGTATGGAGGTGTGGCAGAGTGTAGATGGAATCTTCCTTGGACAAGGGAAGTATGCAGTAGAGATCCTGAAGAGGTTTGGGATGATGGACTGCGAGGCTATGGCATCGAACCTGAAGCTTTTGTGTGATGCTTCATCTGAATCGGTTGATGTCACTATGTATCGTCAGATGATTGGGTCCTTGATGTACCTGACGAACATGAGACCAGATATTTGCTTTGCGGTGAACACATTGAGCCAGTTCCTGACAGATCCGAGGAGTGTTCACCTGGTTGTTGTAAAGCATATTCTGAGGTACCTGAAGGGTACAGTTGATTATGGGCTCAAATATGATGCGAATCAAAAGTTTAACCTGCAGGGTTATGTTGATTTAGATTGGGCAGGCAGTGCTGCAGATAGGAAGAGCACTTCTGGGTGCTGCCTCAGTATGGGATCAGGTGTGATCTCTTGGTTTAGTAGGAAGCAGTCCTACGTAACACTGAGTACAGCCAAAGCAGAGTATGTTGCGATGGATGAGCAGGTTGCAGATGTATTGACCAAGCCATTGGGTAGAGTGTAGTTTGAGTACTTCAGAGATAGGCTTGGTGCACTTCAAATCGAGGTTCATTCCAAAGGGAAGTGATGAGTCCGGAAGATGCAGATGCACATGAGCTTTTCTGACATGGTTGATGTGTTCTCCCATGGTCGTGATGTAATTGCTGAGCCATTCTCACATGGTGGTAGATGTGTTCTCCCATGGTGTAGATGTAAGGGCTGGAGCCATTCTCACATGGTGGTAGATGTGTTCTCCCATGGTGAAAAAGTAAGGGCTGGAGCCTTCCCCGAATGGTAGTAGATGTGTTCTCCCATGTCGGTGGTGTAAGTACTGGATGATGTGCATCTGGGCTGTGCTTCGTGGACGATGAGATGATCTAAAGAAGACGATGCTATGATGATCAGGAGGATCATGGATGATGAGCATCAGGACGATGCTCCAGTTACTTCTCTATATGTATATGTACGCATCATGTTAGATGTTGGATATGATCAGTTGGATCATTTATATTTATATGTATGTATGCATCATGTTGGATGTTGGATATGATCGGTTGGATCATTTGTATGTATTTTGTATATGCATCATGTTGGATGCTTGGACCATGTATTTGTATATGTATCAGGTGGACACATTGTATGATCAGGTAGATCATGTATGTTGATATGTATCAGGGATGATCAGGTGGATCATGTATTTGTATTTGTATCAGGTGGATGCATTGTATGATTAGGTGGATCGTGTATGATGATATGTATCAGGTAGATACTTGGTATGCATCAGGTAGATGCATTGTATGATCAGGATGATCATGGATGACGAGCTTCAGGATGTTGCTCCAGATGACATGCAGCAGGATGTTGCAGTGATGATGATCAGGATGATCATGTGTACATCAGGATGATGTATGGTGAGTATCAGGTTGATACTCTGTGGCCGTGGAACAGGTTGTGCAGATAAGCATATAATTTGTGCCCTAGGAGATTTGCAGATAGTCTTTTGAGGTTTTACCTATGGCATGTAATTTGTACACTGGGATATCTGGAAAATGCTCTTTCAAGGTTTTGCTTGGGAGGACATATAATTTGTGCCCTGGGAGATCTGCAGATAGTCTTTTGAGGTTTTTCCTATGGCATGTAATTTGTGCCCTGGGATATCTAGCAGATGCTCTTTTGAGGTTTTGTCCTATGGCATGTAATTTGTGCCCTGGGAGATCTGATAGGTTGAGCCGTGTGCTTGTAATCAGTCCTGGGATGCTCTTTCGAGGTTTTGCCATGACCACATGTAATTTATGCCCTGGGAGATCCGATAGGTTGAGCCTTGTGCTCGTAATCAGTCCTGGGATGCTCTTTCGAGGTTTTGTGGTGACCACATGTAATTTGTGCCCTGGGAGATCCGATAGGTTGAGCCTTGTGCTCGTAATCAGTACTGGGATTCTCTTTCGAGGTTTTGTGGTGGGGTCACATGTAATAAGTCCTGGAGATCTGGATAGGATGAAAAAGGCCTCAGATGCTCTTTAGGGTTCTTGCTAGTCAAGAGACTCTTTTAAGGTTTTGTGACACACGTAATAAGTCCTGAGATTTCCACAGTATGGCCAGTGATGACGAAGACCTGCAGGTGGTGGCCTACATCCAATATGAAAAAGGACTAGCTTTGTAGAACTTCCTATGACGAGTAGATTCAGAGATTGATTGAGATAGCAGCAGCAGTGCCGATGATCCAGAGAAGATGACTTGTGCTAGAAGACCTGTGTCGAGAAATACCTTCCCAGTTAAGAGGGAGTGTTGATGTATATGTAACTTCAGAATGTATTTCACATATATGTATATTGTATTCCTATAGAGATGTTATTATTCCTCTATACGGAAGTGTCGTCATTTATATTGTAAGTGTCGTAACTTATACTTGATGGGTTATTAGACCACCTTGTTGGGGTCGGCCCTGTATAAGTCATGTGGGTCAAAGGGTTATTAGACCACCCTATTGGGGTTCGGCCATGTGGGTCAAAGGGTTATTAGACCACCCTAGTGGGGGTCATCCCAGTCAGCATTATGTTAAGTGGTTAAGTTGAGGCTGACCTAGTTGAGTAAAGGTCAAGTCAAGTTAGTGTATAAATAGAGAGTGTGTCTTTCTCATTTTACACATTCTATTCTCTCACTCACACTGTGGAGAGTGGCCCACTTGTGGAGGAGGAGGCTCTGCTACTAGGAGAAGACTATCTCTTGTATTCTGGTTGTATCATTGCTCTATCTATCTCTGAGGAAGTTATTGGGGTTTTTCACCTTTATGGTTTTCCCCAAGTAAACTCTTTGTCTCTTGTGTGCTTGCATTATTGTGTCCATGATTGATATGCTGTAGATTTGCTATACATATTGTTCTCTCAGTTAATATCCTAGATCAGATTGAAGTAAATTCTGAAAATTTAACACTTATATCTCGCCTGTCGCACCTAGGTGATATACACAAAGCGACACTATGTCATTCTTGGTCTCTGTTCATTGTATGTTGGCTTGTCGTCGCAACCCTTCCATTGGCCTTCTACGACATCATCGCACTCCCCGCATTGGTGAAATGCGACGTCGTACTGTGTACAAGCATGGAGTGCACCGATCTACCCTTTTTCCATACAGGCACCTTTTCTCCTCTTCTGTTTTGAGTGTGGTTTGTATGCAGACTCCCTCTGCACTGTATGATCCAGTCAAAGATCCTTTTTGCTTTGTGTGATTGAGTTGTTTGGTTTTGTTGGAGTTGTTTTGGGTTCCATCTAGGACAAATTTGAGATTTGGTAGTGGTGGATACTTTGGTCTTCCCCACCTTCATCCTTTTCACCTTTGCATTCCCTCTTCTCCTAGCCTATTCCGATCAAGTGTATTGGATCAGTTTCCACACCTCGTTTCCATTCATTTTATGAGCTTTGTTTGCTTTAGTGTTGCTTGTTACTGTTTGAATTTGAGTGTTTGAATGTATTTTCAGTTCATTGAGTGCTTGCTTTCTCTTGAGAATTTTCTGAGTAGTTAGAGTGCTACAAGTCATATTTTCAATTCAAGTACCCATGTTTAAAAGCATAGTTGTTATCAAATTGTCATTTTGATGCACTCATCAAAAGATCAAAAGTACTTTGCTTCCATTATTTTTCAAGATCATTTGAAGAATTGCATATGCATTGGAATGGCTCATTTATGAATCTTTTGGAAAAGATTGAAAGAAAATTGCATTATTTGTGTTTTTCATGAATTATGAGTTGCTCATTTTCTTGAAAAATTCGAATAGACATCAAGTTTTGCAAAAGTAGTCCCATGCTTGTAAAGTTACATTGTATCTTTTGATTTTTATGCTTTTAGGCCATCATAGTGAAAGTGAAAAGTTTGCACACTCTGCTTAGAAATCCTCTCTTTTCATTACTTAACATCATTTCCATTCTAAAAAGACAAAAGAGAAAGAAAAACATGTTTTGATTTGGCTTAGTAGTGTTGTGAAAAATTTTCATGTTTCGTTGAAAAAGGAAAAGAACACTTTAATATCATTTTTTGTAGATTTGGGATTGTGTTGCATTTCATCGTTTTTGGTCAAATTGTTGGAAAGAAAAAGAAGTTTTCTCCCTCCCATAGGTAGCATTCATCGAAAGAAAAGCGTAGTTTTTGCATGTAGTTAGGGCATGCATTATGTTTCCGATTATGTACTCACCTCATGCATTCACCTAACTGTCCAGATAAAATTAACAGTAGAACTAGGGTAAAATTTTTAGTAACTTGTGTGTAAGTTAGAGACGTGTTCTGGCGTCGTTAAGTGTGGCAGCTGTCATTATTTTCCAGCACTATATCCCAGGGGTATTGTAGTCTTCCACGTACTTATCGGTATATCAAGCTCCTTCATGTACCCACCAAGTCACTTTGAGTACTTGGTGTATATCGAAGGGTGTATCACGTACTCGGTAGTATATCGGAAGGTCTCTTGCCGAACGGTTCTGCATTAGACAACACCACTACAGATTTGAGGTCCCACGTACCTTGCGTATATCGGGAGACACCACTAGGATTCCTGAGACCAAGTGAGTTAACCTTTTGGCCTTGTTGGCGGAGCAATACACAGAGAACAACACTCAGGGAGCTACTATGCATGTACCATCCAGTTAATCGGGTATGCAAGCAAGGGTACGGTCCCAATCCTCCTTGTCGCATCATATTGTTGGACCCTGTAGTATATCACGAGTTGCGAAGCCTTGAAAATCCTGTGAGGATCCAGACTTTGAATCCACTCTTATCACATAAGTTTGCTTGTGGCCTTAGTTTGTGTAGGGTTTTTTCTGGTCTTCTTTTCTTTTAGTTTGCCTTAGGAGAAAACTTTTTGTTTCAGTCACTCTAGCTGACTTTCCTTGGAGAAGGTCCCATAGAATCCAAAACTTGCCGCTGAATATCCCCTTAACTAGGAGGTAATTTCGAGGGTAAGGATGGATCCACACGCCAGGGTCGGGTCACATGAAGTGGAAAACCCCACTTTGAATGTTGGGGACTTTTGTTTCCTCATACTCCTCCAGATTCACCTGCCTCTCATCCCCCGCGGGATGAAGAAGCACAAATTCCCACTTCACAAGACTTACCTCTCGTCGCTCTGGGAGAGCTTGGATCGTTGGAATGGATAAATCAAACCCAGGATGACCCCACAGTGGTTGTTGGTCCTTTAGCAGCTTATTGGACATCTTCTATCGGTCACCTAATGGCCCATTTTGCTGTTGCACCCCCACCCAGTCAGGTTAGTCCCGACGACTGCTTGACCCTTATCGCAAGAAATTGGCTTGCTTACATGTCATGGGTGAGGAGTTTCAAAGTCAAAACTTCCAAATAAGGTTCGACGATCGACCGATCCCAGGTCGCTCTTTATCTTTCAAGTCACCAGAATCATCCATGCAACACGTGACCACTTCTGGAACTGGTCAACCATCCATCCCTGCATATGTATCTCCTAGACAGGAGACCAGTTCAGTACTTCCTACTACCCAACCTGTTGAACAGCAATAGTCCAACACGCCTGTGACCACCACGGTTACGTTACCTACTCTTCCCCCACCCCAAACATCGTGGGGAGGATACTCTTTACCCCCTACCTTCTTTCCAGATAACGTCAAACCTACGGCGGATAATCAACAACCAGTGTTGGGTCAACCTTTACCTAGTGGTCAGCAAGTTATTGCTGGGGGGAAACCCCCATCTCTAAACCATAATACTGCAGCCGGAGTTCCCATCGGTCCTTCCGTTGGAATTTCCCTACCTCTCAGACCTTCCACTTCAGGACTATCCCATGTTGGGGGACCATCCAACGTAATCCAACCTCCATCGAGTCAAGCTTATCTAGGTCATTTTAATCCTGTGCTGGATCAACATAATCCCAAAAATGCACTCTACGGGGTACCATACCCTGGTAATCCTTACACTCTTTAGGGACAACAAAATGTTTTACAACATGGACCCCCACTTACAGTCCCTCAAGTCCCTCCACCCACATTTGGTCCACCCCCACCCACCGTTGTAGGCGGCGGGCCTCCACATAATTCTGGAGGAGGCCGACCTCTACCTTCTGGCAACAGTCCACCTCATTCTAGTCATCATGGCCCACCGCCCCCCAGAGGCGGTGGTGGAGGACCATCCCACCTTGGAGGTGGTGGTGGAGGACCATCGCACCCTGGAGGAGGTGGTGGAGGACCATCCCACCTTGGACATGGTGGTGGAGGACCGTCCTATCTTGGCGGAGGAGATGGAGGACCATCTTATCCTGGTGGTGGTGGTGGTGGACCACCACCCCACTATGGTGGAGGTGGTGGAGGAGGTCCTTACCCATTTGGCAGTGACGGTGGTGGACAACCACCTCCTCCCGGCGAAGGCGGTGGAGGCCCATCCTATCCTAGCGGCGGTGGTGGACCACCACCTCCTCCTGGTGGAGGCCCATCCTACCCTGGCGATGGCGGTGGACCACCACCATTTGGAGGTGGCCCACCCCCTCCCGGTGGCGGAGGCAGGCCACCACCTTATGGTAATGGACCACCTTACTATGGCAGCGGACGTACATTTGGTCCGGGCGGCGCATATCCCTACGACCAGTTTCCTCCTAGTACACCTTATGGTCAGTCGATGCAAGGTCCTTATACGCCTTATCCGTACTATCAGTACTTGCAGCCTAATCCAAAACTGCCCTTTTTGGCTACTTTGGACCTACCTGACCTGTCTCGTTTAACCAACGACCCGATTTACCATGGAACTAATTGGCCACCTATTCTGGTGAAACTTCCGTCAGATATCCTAAAATTTGATGGCAAGCCAGGTGAAGATCCTCAAAATCACGTGATGACATACCATTTATGGTTTTCATCTAACTCTCTGATGGACAACTCGATCCGTCTTAGATTGTTTCAAAGGACTCTTACCAGTTTGGCTGCCAAGTGGTATATTGAACTACCACCGCATTCTTTTCCCGATTTTGGTTCTCTTGCTATGAACTTTCTCCAAAGCCCTAAATTCCGGAAGCCATGAATGAAGGTACTAAAAAATAATTCTATTTTGACAGAAATATGTACTTGATTGTTTCTGGTGTAACTCCAAACTTTTCGATCCACAGGGTCCAAATTTTTTCTTGAGATAGCCCGACCTGTTATCTTTCAATCCCGATAGGTCTGACCTCAATTGGATTCTCTGAGAGAGAGTTATGCCAAGTGTCGCAACCTGACCTGTTTATGGGATAATACAGGAGAGCAAACTTGTACGGCGTGCCACATGTCACTGTTTCAACTTTGGCCTCTAAAAACGTTTTCTGAGATAGCCCGACCTGTTATATTTCCATCCCGATAGGTCTGACCTCAATTGGATTCTCTGAGAGAGAGTTATGCCAAGTGTCGCAACGTGACCTGTTTATGGGATAATACAGGAGAGAGAACTTGTACAGCGTGCCACGTGTCACTGGTTCAACTTCGGCCTCTAAAATGTTTTCCTGAGATAGTATAGTCGGTGTACTACCTGTCACTTTTTATGAAATTGCATTTGGAGCTTCCTAGCCCATGTTATGACTTTTTTCCCAAGGTCACCTGATTTTGACTCAGATCTGGAAGAGGAAGAAACCCTATATTGTACAGATCATAAATCGCAAAGTACTAGGTTGTCCTTTGGACACAAGGTACATGGGGATCTGATATTCGACTTGTAAAAGTTTCAGATCCGAAAACCTCGCCAAAATGGATTTATAGCGAAAGTGCTACAATGAAAGGTTTTTGCTATATCAAGCCCTAGCATTGTAAGTGCAACAAGTGTCATACATGCCATATCATGCCTTCTTGCAGGCTAGCTTTGATACCATGTTAAATTTTCATAATTTACTTCAATCTGATCTAGGATCTTAACGGAGAGAACAACATGTATAGCAAATCTACAACATATCAATCATGGACACAATAATGCAAGCACACAAGAGACACAGAGTTTACTTGGGGAAAACCATAAAGGTGAAAAACCCCAATAACTTCCTCAGAGATAGATAGAGCAATGATACAACCAGAATACAAGAGATAGTCTTCTCCTTGAAGCAGAGCCTCCTCCTCCACAAGTGCGCCACTCTCCACAGTGTGAGTGAGAGAATAGAATGTGTAAAATGAGAGAGACACACTCTCTATTTATACACTAACTTGACCTATTACAATAAGACACTCAACATCAGATATCAGCTGCAAGACCTATTAAGACACAAAGAACGACACAAAACGAGTAAAGAGCATCTATACAATAAGAGATCTAAGTAAAGAGTTAAGCAGGTAAACTACTCAATATCATTACACATTAACAATATTGGTGGAAAGCATTTTTATTACTGTAAATAGGGAAATACATAGTAGAGACATAGAACTACAACCAAGGCTTAACTCTCCAACCCTTCTCCATCCAAGCCATTTTCCATATCCTCCCAAGGAAGTATGAGTCTCCCAATAGATGAGTAGAGATCTCTCAAGGATGATTTCACCAGCATGTAGACACTATAGACTTCCTCCCCTTGGAGAGGGGTAGAGCTTCACTTATATAGGACTAAGTGGATGGGGTAGGTTGAGATATGGTAGGAGAGAGATAGGGGATCCTTCCAAGAGGTTAGGAACCGAAGGCCAGCTCCCCCAACAGGTCAGGGATAAGGATCCAAGTTAGCAACCTTCGAGAATGAGCTCGAAGAAGCTATTTTTTCCCATTAATTGACTTCGTCACACCCTATAATGGATCAAGGTGCAACGTCGTAGGTTGCATGAGTGCAGCCTGTGATGACCTCTCAAAACCCAACAAAAGCACAATGATGTCCCTTCTAGATAAATGCCTTAGCCAATGGTACTTCAGAGATGTATACACTGAATCTAATGGTGGTAATATTTTAGGTGCAACAGTTTGTATCAATCAAAGTCCCTAGTAAACAAGTTGTTTCTTCAAAAGAAGTAGTTTCACCTTAGGATGGATGTTACATGAGTTAGTGTAGGACCCTAATATTCCACCCTCCTTCATAAGTAATGATGTCATATTTAGACTCAGAGATGTGAAAACTATTGAAAAATTATGGTTGATTCCTAGGTGGAATCATCAAGGTACTTGTCCTTGCACTACATCAAGACTTCTTAGATGATGATTAGAGTAGATGATGTGTAAAATCCATGGATATTCCATTGAATATTTCTTCACAACAAATCTTACAATATTCTGCATTATTTTACTTTAGATTTGAAATATCACATTACTACCTTAGTTCATAATATACTAGAATAAATTGAAACCAAAATGAAAGAAACTAATAAATAACACACCATCCTCATAATGAACATAAGGTCTACTTTGGGAAAACCCAACATAGGAAAAAAATAGCTAGAATATGGGGATTATTCCTTGCTCTTTTCTTCTTACTTATGAAATGCAAATACAAATAACGTACACTCACTATAGAGTTGTGATGGAAAGTGTGACCTTTATGGCTACAACAAGATCTCCACTTCCTCTATTATGCCTCAATATACACTCCTATATGATCTTCTCAACTATGGAACAATAAACAATACAAAGAATGGAGCCCCTTCCTTTTCTAGTGACACTACAAGGAAAACACCTTCTAGTATAGGTTGTAGTAGACCCCCCTAAAAAACACATCCCTTATCTATTTATAGCGAAGGTTTCTAGTGGAGGTAGGCGGGTGGAGGTTTTAGTGAATTTTTTTTATCGATGCACCTAAACCATTACGGTGCACCAATGCTTCACATGGTTTAGGCGCACCAGTGCAGCTTATTTGGTAATGGTGCACTGATGCATCTCATTAGTTGAGGAGAACCAATGCTCTATAAACCATGTGCACTGATGTGATTTTAGCCAAAAAAAATAGTGCTCCATTTTTGTAATGGCGCACCTATACTCCTATTTGGATAAGGTGCACCGGTTTTGGTGCCCCTCATTGGCAAAGGCGCATTGGTGTCAGTGCTCCTGTTTGGTGAAGGTGCATCAGTTCTCTTTCTGAGGTGTGGGCGCACTGGTGCTCCATGACCCATGTTCACCAATATTGTTTTGGCAAAAAAAACATCTATGCTCCACTTTTTAAATGGTGCATTGGTGCTCCTCTTTGGTCAAGGTGCACCGGTGTCGGTGCTCCTCTTTGATGAAGGTGCACTGGTTTCAGTCCTCCTCTTTGGTGAAGGTGCAACGGTGTTGGTGCTCATCTTTTGTGAAGGCATCGTTGCACCTTTTATAGTATGGGCGCATCGGTGCTTTTGATAAACAAAATCACCGAATAGTAAGTCGTTTTTTTTTTTTACTTTTTGAAAAAAGCGGGATTTTTTAAACGTTTTAAAGAAGAGGGAAAATGTCTTTAAAAGAGGAAAAAAAGAGGGTTTGTTATACTTCTTCATTTCACATGGTTCTACCAGAGATAAGATGAAGAGGAAGAGGAAGAGAAAGAGTATTGCATCCAAGCAACCAATATTTTCCCTATTCATTGTTTCATTTCTTCCCATTATCTATTTTATTTATATTATTTTGCATTTCTCACTATTGTTCCTAATTTCTTATTTAGTTTTATTGTTTGTTTTTGTTGGTTTGAGGGTTTTTCCTCTATTTTGTAGGTTTATGGTGGATTTCTTTTAGGATTTTACATCAAAATATATGGGTTTTCCCCACTTATTGAAAGAAATATGATTTTTTATACATTTGAAAGAAGCGGGAAAAACGTCTTAAGAAGTGGGGGAAAAAGAGGGTTTGTTTCATTTGTTCATTTCCATGGTTCAACAAGAGAGAAGAGGAAGAAGAAGAGTATTAAAACCAAGAAACCATTTTCCCCCTCTTCATTGTTTGATTTCTTCCCAATATCTATTTTATTTCTATTATTTTGCATTCTCACTATTGTTCCTAATTTCTTATTTGGTTTTGTTGTTCATTTTTGTTGGTTTGAGGGTTTTTCCTCTATTTTGTAGGTTAATCGTGGATTTATTTTAGGCTTTTTCATCAATTATATGGATAGCAAATGAGGGACAATTTTAGCAAAGAAAATGATACATTTTTGTGTAGCATGGGTGCATACGATAGGGATTTTCATCTCCTTTTATTTGCAGGTTAACAAGGTTTTTGTACATGTTTTAAACTATTTTCTGTTCATGGCATTCTATTTTTTGTTCATGGTAACCCTATTCTATCTGAGCACACTTGTGCTTCTCTTTGTTGAAGGTTCACCGGTGCTTCTCTTTGGAGAAGGCACACCGGTTTCAGTGCTCCTCTTTGGAGAAGGAAAACCAGTGCTCTTTTTTGGTATAAGTGCGCCAATGGTATTGTTTTAAGGTGTGGGCACACTAGTGCTCTTCTTTGGTCTGAGAGATCTCCATGTTAGGCATATTATCTATAGTGGATGAGTGGTTTTGGAGAGATCTCTTCAAATATTTTTCATGTAACAATTGAGTGGTCTTGTAATTACAAGAGATCCACTCATTAAGTGGTAAATGGAGTGGTTGACATTCACAATGGTTTTGTATGGGAGGTTTCATCAGCATTACTATAAATTGTAATGCTTAACATTTCAATATTAATGATTGTACATTTTCATAATAATATTTTTATGCTTATTGATAATGTCTTATTTCATATGCTTTTAACTATACTTTTTTATTTCAAACAATCAAAATTATAATTTTGTTTAATATTTGACAAGTATTTCATTTTTAAATTGTATATACGAGACTCAATAATAAACAAGGGTAAGAACTAATACTTGGAATATTCAAAATTAAAGTTATTATATCACTAAATTTTAATAATAATGTATTTATTAAATCATCTCCCTTTATTTGCACATTCACAAGGTTTCTATACATGACATATTGTTTTTTGTCATCAATGCTCCTTTTTGGTATAGGTGCATCGGTGCTTCTTTACTGTAGGCATACTAGTGCTCCATGACTATAGATTGTAATGTTTAACAATTCAATATTAATTATTGTAAATTTTTATAATATTATTTTTATGTTTAATGATAATGTCTTATTTCATATGCTTTTAGCTATAAAATTTTATTTCAAATAGTCTAAAAGTTTTGTTTAATACTAGACAAGTATTTCATTTTTAAATTGTGAATTAGAGATTCATTAATAAACAAGGGTAATAAGTAATACTTGGAATATTCAAAATCAAAGTTACCATATCACTACATTTTAATAATCATGTATTATGGCCCATTTCATTAAATCTAGACTAATTCAAGTCCAGATTTATTTGGATTATTTGGAGAAAAACCAAAAATAGGTTTTCTAAAGCCCAAAACCATTTGAATAAAAATTACACTTTTGGAATTGAAAATTGCACTTTAGAAAGACTACTTTTGGGCTTTAGAGAGGTTAATTTGGGAACATATCAGTCCAAATTTTGTTGAATTAGTCTAGATTTAATGAAATTTATTAAATCACCTCCCTCTATTTGCACGCCTATGAGGTTTTGTACTAAAAAAATTGTTGTTTGTCATTGGTGCTTCTCTTTGGTATGGACGCACCAATGCTCATTGTTGGTTAAGGTGCACCATGCTCACATTTGATATAAGTGCATTGATGCTTCTTTACTGTAGGCACTTTGGTGCTTCATGACCCATGTGCACTAGTGTGGATTTGGCTTTAAAAACATCGCTGCTCCTCTTTGGTGAAGGCGCACTGGTGTCGGTACTCCTCTTTGGTGAAGGTGAATCGGCATCGATGCTCCTCTTTGGTGAAGGTGCACCGATGTCGGTGCTCTTCTTTTATTGAAGCACATTGGTTTTGGTGCTCCTCTTTGGTGAAGGTGCACCGATGCTCTTCTATGGTGAAGGTGTACCAGTTCTCATCTTTGGTATAAGCGCATCGGTGTGTTTTGTGTTTTTTAGCATCGGTGCGTTTGGTTCAATAAAGTGCACCGATAAAAAACCTCCGCAAAATACTCTGGTCGCTGATCCTTTTTAAGTTATAATAAATTTCCATAAAAAGCTTTGCTAAAACATTCAGTACCATTGGTGAAGGTTGTAATAGAGGTTTTTTTGAAAATTTTGACCAATCTTGTAACACTAAAAACCTCTGCTATAACCTCCACTACAAGGCCTTTTCCTTGTAGTGTGACATAATAATTATCATGGCTTGATATCCATTTATGATTAGGGTTAGGGTTTTTTCATGCCTCAAATATTCATTAGGGTTAGCATTTTAGACCCCCTATAATATTCTTGAAATTTCATGTGTGAGTAATGGAAATTGACATAGTATCCACTAGGTATCATGGTGTTCAACAAGATAGGTCAACTTGCAAGAGGCATAACTTCCTCATATGAACTTTGATTGATATGATATTCACATCATTGGAAAGCTATAAATGCATAGAATAACTTTGATAGGATGGGTTATTTTTTCACTATGTTTTTAACCCCCAAAAATTGGTTTATGCCTCAAATAGGATTTGGAAGTGTATGGACTGCAAATCACCAAAGTAATATCTACCCCTAAAATGGGAACTACAAGCCAATAGATCCAATTTTTCCATCCATAAAGCACCAAAATAGATAAAAATTATGACGGATCCATTACATATCATACCTCCCCATTCAAGGAGGATTTTGGTCCCATAAATATTTTAATGAAGGACATGAGGACATTTTTCATCTACCTTATCCTTATAGTACCATTTGGCATTGCATGGAAGTTGTATTTTAACCCAACCAACCAAATTTCATGTTGCCCCATATGGTTGTTTTGGAATTCTTATGAAAAATTATATA
Organism: Larix kaempferi; assembly: GCA_027924585.1. Taxonomy (NCBI): domain Eukaryota; kingdom Viridiplantae; phylum Streptophyta; class Pinopsida; order Pinales; family Pinaceae; genus Larix; species Larix kaempferi. The sequence continues at coordinate 11,135,992 of BSBM01000613.1, forward strand.
TTATTCTAACTATGCTTAAACTTCTGGTGCTAAGTCCTATATGGTAGGTAAGACTTGCTCATCAATTTCTTGGTCCAACATGGAAGGATCATAGAGTTTCATATTTTTCACATTCACTACTGAGTAAATGTGCATATATGAGTGTAGACTAAGTCTATAGGAATTATCACCCACCTTATCCAACATTAATCCAAAAGGACCATACTATAGATCCTTGATCTTCTTACTAGGACTCTATATCCTTTCTTGTTTAGATGCAACAAACTATGTCTCGCACTTTGAATGTTTTCTTAGTTATGTTGTGTTGACCATGTTAGACCTTGTATTTTTCCCATGACTTCTTTAGTGTCTCTTATACATGCAAATGGATTTGTGTGATATTATCAATGAATTTTCCATCATTTAATGCTTATCCCATGGTTCCTTCCTCCACTCCTCCTAATTGTCTTTATACAACATCTAAGGAAAAAAAGGGGAAAATACCTAAGATAAGTTTCAAAAGGGGACTTAATGGTAGAAGTGTGGATTACTATTATAAAGTGTTGAATATAAAATAAATAGTCAACTTAGGTCCTTGGATTCTTCTGATTATAACCCCTAAAAAGATAAACCAATGTTACATTCACTACTTCTGTCTACCCATCTATCTATGGAAAAAAAGCTATGGATTTGTTCAACTTAGTGTCCATATTCTCCCAAATTGTATCCCAAATGGAATTGAGAATATTGTATCTCTATTTGATATGATGCTACCCAAAGTTCTCCCAAACCTTTCCAAAGAATATGTTTGTTGTGTCTTGTTCCTTGATAGTCTTTCTACAAGAGATGAGAATAAACATCTTAGTAAAACTATCAACTACCACAAATGGATAATCATGTCCCTTACTAGTTTTTAGCAAACCACCTACAAAATCCATGGATATGCTCTCCCATGGTCTAGTAGGTATATGTAAGGGATATTATAAACATTGCTTTGTATTACTAGGTTTGTTGGTACAACAAAATATGCATCCTCTAATAAACTGAGCTACATATTTGTTGTGTCTTGTTCCTTGATGGTGTTTCTACAAGGGATGAGAATTAACATCTTAGTAAAACTATCAACTACCACAATTGGATAATCATGTCCCTTACTAGTTCTTAGAAAACCACCTACAAAATCCATTGAGGTGCTCTCCCATGGTCTAGCAGGTATATGTAAGGGATATTATAAATGTTGCTTCCTATTACTAGGTTTGTTGGTACAACAAAGTATGCATCCTCTAATAAATTGAGCTACATATTCTTGCATAATAATCCAATACACATATAACCTCTATAAGTCGGAAGTTGTCTTCCCAATGCAAAAAATGCCCTATAACTTTAGAGGTGTGAGATTGTCTAGAAAGTTGCAATCTTTTGTCTTTAGGAACACACAACTTGCCTATCTTATAGAGAAACCCATCCTAGATATGATATTCAACCTTAATATCACCTTATTATACACAAACATGACCTTGTATATGTTGAAATACCTTTATAAATTCCTCCTCTTCTATATATGTCTCTTTGTATGCATCATGGGTGAAAGTGTGCATGTGCATAAGACCTCCCGAAGCTATGATATTTGATGTGGGTGACCTTGGAAGCATGTCTACCAAATTATTAGTGTTCCCCTTCTTATATTTTCTAATTAGATGAGATTGTTGTAAAAAATACATCCACTTGTAGTTTCTCATATTCTCAAGATTACTATGGGCTTGAAAATATTGTAGTGGCTAGTGATCAATGTGGATGGTGGTATCCTTTCCTATCATATAGTTCTTCCATTTCTTAATATATTGAAATAGAGAATAGTGTTCCTTGTCATATTTATGGTAGTTCAAGACTCCACCATGGAGCATATCAAAATGATAACACACTAGCTTTCTTCCCTACATCAAGACCACTCCCATGTCATATTGGATTGCATCAATATCCATTTTGAATATATTCAGATCCATATCCACTTCGAAGGGATTCTACAAATTAAGCAATGCTAGAACTAGTTCTTAACTAATATTTCTTTCCATCTCTTAAAACAATAATTTGATTCTTCCTCCACTAGAAACTTGTATCACTAGTTGTTATGGCATGGAGTGGTGCAACCACAAACTAAAAGGACATTATAAACTTTTGTATGCACCGTGTTGTCCCCACAAATATCCTTTTAACCTCAATTACATTAGAAGGAGTTGGGCCTCCATATTCATAGGATATATCTTGATTTCCTCTAGTCCACCAATTACATACCCCAAATACACCAATGCATACTAAAAAATTCACACTTCTTAAGTTTTTCTAGTAGTTGATGCTTTTTTAGGGTCTCTAACATTTACATGAGATGTGATATGTTTTATTACAAGTTAGGGTTATAAATATATATATCATCTAAGTATACTGTTAATAATGAATCTCGAAAGGGACACAATACATCATTCAATAAATTTTTAAATGTAGTTGGTGAATTACATAAACCAAAAGGAGTTACCAAACATTCATATACACCTTACCTTGTCTTAAATATGGTATTCTAGGTGTATTTTTATTTTACTCATAGTCAGGATATACCCAGTGGTATCCCAATTTGAGATCCAATTTGGTGAAGTACTATTGGGTAAAGAGTATCGATTCTTGAGGATGACCTTATTTATAGCTCTATAGTGCATACATATTCTACAAATCCAATCCTTCATGTGTACTATGATTATAGAAGATTCACAAGGTGAGGTGCATGGCTAAATAGCTCCCTACTTCAATAGTTTCTACCGATTGTTTCTTCATTTCATATACTGCAGGGATGGATTGTTTATACAACCTAATATTTTTCAATGGGGAGGTAGGAAATAACTATATCTCATGCTCCATTTCCATCTTAGGTGGTAACCCTTTAATACATTTGAACACTTTTATGGACAACTCAAAAATATACTTGAACTAATGTTTCTTCTCTTTAGTACATCCCTCTAGAGATTCCTTTACTTTTAAAGATTCAACTCCTTGTTGATTCTCTCTTAAGACGAGTAATATAGACTTCCTACTAGAACTAATCAATTTCTTCTCTTGGTTAGTTCTTACCAAAGAGATGTTGGATTTACCTTTGTGTGCATTAATGATGAAGGACTTCCCATCTATGAGAAGATGGTACTGGTTTTCTCTCCTCATAAATATTTCACCCCTCATGTACATGTGGCGACTCCAAACATAATACCACATGCATCAAGTGGTACTACATATTCTTCCACTTCATCAACATAGTTTTCACTTATAGAAAAATTGATCTTATGCTGCTTAGTGACCCTAATCTCTTCATCCTTATTTACCCATCCTAATTGATATGGGTGATGATGGTTATGAAATTTCAATCCAAGCTTGCTGACCATATCTTTTGCTTTAGGTTGTCTTGTGAAATGGAATAAAATAGATCATCCAACTTTGTCTTCTTGATCTAGATATCGATATGGGAGAGTTTATTCATATCCTTGTCTTTCTTGGGATGGAGGATACTCATATGCACCTCTTTCTTTGATGTAGCATAGACAATATTTTCATCTACATCTTAGTTGTTCTCTAACTAGTTTCCTAAATCAACAACTAGTATGTTCTTATTCTTGCAATCATTCTTACGGCTCTTTGGATTCATATTTGTATCTAGCTTCCAAAATTAAGTTCAATACGATTATCAATATTATAGTTTTTTTTGGGATCTTTGCACTGATGTGAAGTAGCTATTGTGTTCTTATCCTTTCCTTTCCACTTTTTCTAATACCCTTTTGGAACCATCTTGGTGGTCTTTCTACTTTGTACCACTTTGTTTTCTTTTGATCTTTTCCATTTTCTCTAGATAGTATGCTTGCACATAGTCCCTATCAATTGTCCCATGTTTAAATAAAATCACTTTCATCCTTAAATAATTGTGTATAAATCCCAAATACTTGAGGAGTACATTCAAGTTCTTTAGAGATATACCCGACATAATGGTGTGTTTTTTGAACTCATATGTGTATTGTTTTATGGTTTTACCTTGCCTCTATTAGAAGTAATTTCAATGGATCCACTAGTATTCTTCATACCCAATAGGGTAGAACTAGGATTTAATGATGGGTTTAGACACCTCTCACTTAGTTACTGGGGGATCACCACATAGCCTAAGTTTATCCATGTGATTGTGCTAGAAATTTTGGGAATATTGGCCCTCTCACAATAGTTAGGAAAATGAAATGATTTTCTATTCTCCTATCTTAGGAATATTAAAGTAAACTTGTAAATATTGCAACCATTAATTCAACATATTGACATCGATGTCACCGTGGTAGGGTTTGTTGTCCACTTTTTTTTCACTTTAAACAAAGATTGGGAAGAAGTAATGGCACTAGAACTTGGTCTCTATATCTTTGAATATTTTTTCATCTCTTCTTCTGGGTCTTCTTTGTCTCTATATTTTCCATCCAAGACAATGTATGAGTTAGCTACCAAACTCCGTGAAAGGTACAAACTTGTTCTTTAGAGATTTCATGGAGATGTCCATGTTGTAAGAGATGTAAACAAAGTGTACTTCCATATTTGAAAATATCTCCTCTGACTCATCCTATGGATTGTTATTATATTCATCCATCATGGTTAGGATTTTGATTTTTTTTCTTACACCAATTCCTAGATCCTACAACTTCCCACACAAAACATAAACAAAACTACTATGATACCAATATGATATGTAAATAGGTGTGGATATTCCACTAAAACTATTCATCAAAATACATCTTACAACTGAGGGTGCCTATGGGAGATTAAATCCTTTATTTCCAAGTGTCAACCTTACAACTCATCCATTTGCTTCCATTTCCCATAAATGAGCCAATTACTCCATTTTTACTATTTTACCCAATCATTAAATGCATGTGTGAGGATAGTGGGGAAAGTATTCTCATGTAGTTCTAGAAGCATGTGATGAATATACTTCTATGAATATTCTAAGAGTACTTTTTTTGATGTTTACAAGTTACGTCAATTGTCTTTTCCACCATTTTCTCATCTTTTGGGGAGTCTATTTATTTTTATTTTTATGAGTAAGATAGGAATCAACTTTAATTACTAAACAAAAGGAGAACTGTACATATTGTTATAAGACATGTATGTCCATGATTAACTAGATTTAATCCAAATACCCCAGTTATCCAAAGCTTGCAACACCGTATCCCATTATATATAATCAACATGCTCACTTTGTCACAAGGAAACAAAACCACTCTCATATGTTCATCTATCATTCTATTACATAAACACAAAGAACCCAAGCCCGAATTCATTGCAAAAAACACATGACCCGCTCAAAAGATGACATAGACATTAGAGATAGAATTACCTCGACCCTTCAGCTGGAGGTGTCCCTTCCTCCAAAGGATTTGGCATGCAGACTGGAGATGGATGAATTAGGTCCATCTGTGGAGATTCCACTTCATTGGGATGGCACTTAAATGGAGCCTTTGTGAGGTCATAATTTCTTCGATGTCCATTGTGTTCCTCAGCATGTCCTCCTTCAGGTTGCTTAAAATATGGGCTACTAGATCTCCAAATCTTTTATGTTCCATCATAGTTCTAGCTAGAATCTTTCTCATAGTCCAATATGGGATTAAAACCACTAGCGGACCCTACTCATCTCTATTTGCATACATTTATTCTTCCTCCAATTCCGAAGATAGCTCGATTGAGGTATAAAAAACTTGAGTTTCTTCATTTGATAAATTTGATGATGTTTATACTTACTATCTTGAAAATAAGATCCATGAGTTAGATCCTAAATATTTTGATAGAATAAAGTCATTTCTTGATGAAATAAAAACCTATAATGAAAAGTTAAATAAAATGATAATTCCCTTGTTATTCTTGTCGATAAAAGTTACCAACTTCCTTTGATTTGTTCATCCAAACTAGGAACAAGGCTCTTGAAATGTCTAAAGGTAATATGCCAACCTCTTTTGAATATTTTTGTAAAGGTTTGATATGTGAGCAAGATAGATTAATTTATCTTGGTCAATTAACTAATGGTAAATCTCTAATGGAACATAGTAAAAAGAATAAAAGTTTTAATAAAAACCCTAAACCACATATTAAATGATCACCCCATCACTCTTCTAATGATGCCTCTAATGATGCTCCTAAAAATAAAGTGTTTAATCCTTGTATGCATTGTGGAAAAACCAAACACCCTAAGAAGATTTAATTTAAATGGAGATGTGAACTTGCTAAAGACAAGAGGAAATCATACGAGGAATAGTAGATAGCTCTTTGTGCCTATTATGTTCACCTAGGTCAATCCTCTTCTTTAGTGGAATGGATAATGGATCATGGGTCTTCTAATGATATGATTGGTATTGCTTCTTTATTTTCATCTTATGACAATAATAGGCACACACCAATAATGGGCACACAATAGTAATGGGCACACAACACATAAATTTTAAGTTAGTGATGGTAAAAAAATTCCAACAGTAGGATCTAGGAATGTTAAAGTTCCGAATGATACATTAGATGATGTTTTTGATGTTCAAGGCATGCCCGTCAATTTGCTTTCTATTTATCGTGCTTGTCAAAAAGGTTATAAGTTTGAAGCATGGCAAACAAATATGTTCTTAAAGATACCAAACATAACGTCAAAGTTGTTTCTTTCGATGTTGGTTTATATAAGTTTACTAGTTTTAATTCAATTAAATGAATCAAATTATTCTATTTTGCTCAAGATAATGACCAAAGTAAATTATGGCATGAAATATTAAGTCACTTGAATTATAGTAAAATGCAAATGTTGTCTAATATGGTACTTGGATTACCTTCAATTTCTTCCACTAAAGGTGTTTGTGAAGGTTGCGTGCTTGGTAAACATCATAAGGAAATGCTTGTTAAAGGTAAATCTTGGTGTGCTAAAGAATAATTGCAATTAATTCATAGAGATATATGTGGTCCTCTTGAAACTCCTTCTGTCTCATTTGATCTATTTTCTTACTTTTATCAATGATTATAGTAGAAACTATTGAGTTATTTTTTGAAACATAAAAGTGAAACCTTTGGTATATTTCAAGAATTTAAATACTTGGTTGAAAATGAATCCAATAAAAGTATTAAGACATTGAGAACTAATAATGGGGGGGATTCACTAAAAAGGAGTTTACTGCAAATTTATGTAAGCATGAAATTCAACATCAAAAGGTTGTTCCTTATAAACCTCAACAAAACGACATAGCTGGAAGGGAAAATAGAACTTTGATTGAAATGGATAGATGTATGTTTTATTCTAAATGATTACATAAAAGGTTTTGGGTTGAAGCTATTTGTTGTGCTAACCATATTTTCAATTGAGTCCCTACTAAAGATGTCTTGTAGGTTATTCCCAAAGAAAAATGGACTGGAAGGAAAAATGGTATTAGTAGATATGAGATATTTGGTAGTGAATGTTGGTCCCGTATCCCAAATGAAAAACATAAAAGGTTAGATTCTGAGTCTCACAAATGTATTTTCATTGGTCATAGTGAGGAATCCAAAGCTTGCAAGTTATTTGATCCATCTACTCGAGGTGTTATCATCTGGTGAGATGTTCAATTCAATGAAGTCTCTCCTCCACCTTAGTCTATTGAACCTCATATTACCCCTTGAACTTGCCTTGATCTTATGTTTCTCTCTCTCTCTCTCTCTCTCTCTCTCTCTCTCTCACCACGGGGGGTTCACTTAGTGAACTTGTTACATAGCACGATCGTTCACATGATATTAAAAATTATCCCTAATTTCACTAAATATTGAAAAATTCCTCCTAAAATTGTATTGTTGAACCCCCCCTCCCAATATACCTTTCCAATTAAGGGAACCCCTAGTTTCTCCAGATATTGTAGGTATCCATTTTTTATCAAAGCATTTTTAATATCCTCTTTATAACATATTATCAAGTTGTAACAAATAGGATCCCTATCACATCTTAGTATAAGAAAACATGATGCTAAATAAAATAATAGTATAATGTTAATAATGATCCCACTGGGATTGCAGGAGTGGTTGATTAATTTGTAGCGTTGGATAGTGGAATTCCCAACGAAATAGTAATGGGGAAGGAAAAATGTGTAAAAGGAAACCTAGTTAAGATATCAATGTAACAAATAATGTAAAAGTCTGATAGTCCAATAGTCAGTGCACTGCTTAGAAAAGATGAGAATGTAGATGTTTTACACCACAACCTGCCAATCTACCAATTTGATATCATGTAAATACAAGTATATCCATAGAGAGCTCATGTTTTCTATAAGATTAATAAATTAAACTCCATAAAAATGTAAAATTGAACCCCTTTCATGGATGGAATTCCCTACCTTCCTATCAAAACAAACATCACTGGTATTTGAATCCAAATGAACATAGTAAAATTCCTCTTACTTTCTAATAACAACATATGATCATTTGCATAGCTTGGATTTGGGTCATTCACAAAATGCAATGAATTGCCTCCACTTCATCTACATTTATTCTTGCAAGCAAGGGAATTAACAACATTTAGTTACCTTTTCTTGGGTTATATCTAGTTTTTTTTTATAATCTTTATAGGAGAGGGGAAAATCTCCATTGTTAAGTTTCTTGAAGCATGCATTAGTTATAAAGATACATAGATGGTGAAACTTATATGATACCATTTCATGGTAATGATAACACATGGGGTATGTAAATAAGGATTTACATTTTCACCTATGTTCATGTTAGTTTCAATACAATATTAGGATGGATTCCTTGCATATAAGAATTAAAATTACAATTATGAATGTTGCAAATATAACTCAATTTAACAACTATTCCTAACTGGCAATGTGAAAATGTTAAAGAAGAATACAAAAAGTTGAAAGAAATAATTAGTCAAGAAATATTGATCTAAATTTTCTTGGTTCTAGTGAGCCAAGAAGATTGATCTTACTTTTCTTGGTTGTTGTAGAGCAAGGTTTGATTGAAACAACCATTGAGCATTGGAGTTCTATCAATCCTTTTTTCTTTTCCTTTTTTTTCAAAAGAAAAGTATATATAGATGTTTCAGAGCAAATGCAAAAGAAGGTATGCAGATATCTAAGAGATGGAATATGTTTTTTTTTCTTATTTATTTATTTATTCTACATGAATTGGCCCTTATGTCCATAAAAAATAAGTTTTTTTGGGGGGAGACATGCTTTTAGAGGATGATTGTTTTTTTTTTGTTTCTTTTTTTAAAATTTGTAACAACCACATAAATGTAAATCAAGTTTCATGCAAAAATGAAAAAATAAGTTTAATTATTGAGTTCAATGCAACTGAGTAGAAAATTTAAACCCACAGAAAATTTGTATAGGTCGATTTACGCATCTACGCGGAAGATGCATGGAGGAGCACCAGAATTCAATATAAATATATAAAATTATGGAGATAGGAGTTTCATGGACATTTCCTTCCCAGTTGTACTGCAAGTGGTATAAAATAAATAGCAAACTATGAAGGCCCCATGAGGAATTCAATGGGTAAAAAAATATGGATGGGAAAATTGCTTGTGTCATAAAAATGTGAACCTAAACAACCAAATGGAGGCATAGATCACATTAAATTATTCAAACAACACTAGGAACTTAAAAGGATAGATCGCATTTATGGATGGAGGCACAATTGACTAGGAATTTAAGAGCGCATCTCATCAAGGGGAAGATCACATTTATGAATTTTATTATTTTCTTATGATTTTTTTATTACCCATTTTCATGGCCTTAGGGCCAGTAAAATATTAGATAAATCCCATTCACAAAGAAAATTATTCTAAAAAAAAGACTTTATAAGTTCAATGATTTGGAGGTATAAATCCAACCCACGATTTGGAGGTTATTCCTTAAAAACAGTTAGGATTGATCATGAATACATCCCATGATTTGGAGGTATGAATCTAGCCCGTGATTTGGAGGTTATTCCTTAGCAAAAAATAAGACCGGTATAAATCCAACCCGCTATTTGGAGGTATGAATTGAGCCCATGATTTGGAGGTATGAATACATCCCATGGTTTGGAGGTTATTCCTTGGCCCACTCAAATAAAATAACCCCTAATATTTATATTACTATTTCAAATTAAAAACCTCCCTTGGCCCCATAACACAGGGCAATATATTTTTGAGGGTTTTAGGAGTATTCAAACCCCCAATATAAATGGACGTGATATGATATTGCCTCACTAGTGAACCCCATGTCACACACACACACACATATATTTGTTACCCATTCCTCTCCTTTTTTGCTTTATCTTGATCCTAGTTCACCTTCTTCTTCAAGTGATCAATCTGAATGTTCTGAAGACACTAGAGTGGTTCCTACCACTACTCCTCTTCTTGTTTGGGCCCGAAAAATACTTGAATCTATAGGTTTTGAGATTGGTATTCCTTCTGATAATCGACGAACTATATCTAACAAGTTTTCTCTTAAGACTATAGTTTTGAACACATAAGACCTCTCCACCTATGCTCAACCTAAAGATAAACTTGAATGTGAAAAATTAATGACTATTGAGGATGACTAATAAATGAAGAACAAGAATTGGACTCTTGTTTCCTTTCCTCCTGTAAACAATTTAGTTGGTTGTAAACGGATATATAAAACAACGTTTACTAAAGAATGGCAGATTGAAATATATAAAGATTGATTAGTAGAAAAAGGTTTTTCTCAACAAGAAGTTATAGAGTAGCTGCACAACCACTTAACTTATGGCCTATGAACATCGATAGGTCATAAGTCAAGTGCCATGAAAAAGATATATGTCACTTGTTCTCCATGCTTAGTTGTGATCACCTATTGTCTATGCCTCAACTACCTATTACCTTCTTTAGTTAAATGGGTTGTATGCCACTACTTTTTATCCATGCATGAGCTACAAGTTATCCATGCAACAGCTCCCAGTTATTTTTTATATTTCTTTTTCTTCCATAATTTTTTATTTCGAATTTTGAACAATGCCCATAAAATCAATATGGACAGTACACTTTTTCCATCCTCCTTCAATATAGGAAAAGCATAGATGGTACAGTTACACTGAAACATTTTCTCCAGTTGCTAAAATGAACATGATAACAACCATACTTTCTCTTGCTGCATCTTATCAATGGGAAATACACCAAATGGATGTCAAGAGGACATTTTTAAATGTTAACATTTGTGAAAACAATATATGCAACAACCACTTGGTTTTATCACTGCTGAAACTTCAAGTTTGGTATGCAAATTAAACAAGTCTTTATATGGTCTTAAACATGTACCTAGAGATTGGTATGAGAAAATTGATACTTATTTATTGAAGAATGATTTCAAACGCCACAAATCTAATCCAAATATGTATGTTAAGAACTTTGATGATGATGTCCTCATTATGGTACCTTATGTAGATGACATAATATTTTTTGGCATCCAGCTTGCATTTATACCATAATTGAAGAATAATATTAAGCATCAATTTGAAATGGAAAATTTAGGCCTATTGTATAATTTATTGGGTCTTCACATTTGGCATATGGATGATGGTGTATTCCTTTCTCAACTTTAATATGCTATAAATTTATTTTCTCAGTTTCATATGAGTGATTGTAAGCCTTCACCAATGCCATTTCAGTCCGATATAAAGTTAATAGTTGATTTTGATACTCCTTTTGTTGATCTGCCACTTCATATCATCATCTTGTGGGGAGTTTGATATATTTGACACACAATAGGTTTGATCTCTCTTTTGCAGTCAACATGGTTTCAAGGTTTATGCAAAAGCCTCATGAAATTCATTAGAAAGCAACAAAGAGAATTCTCAAATATTTATAGGGGATATTGCATTATGGTGCTTTCTATTATAGTAGGGCTATAGTGTCACTTCTTGGTCATAGAGATTATGATTGGGTAGGAGGTAATTCAAATAGAAGTTCTATTGTAGGGTACGTCTTTCAGTTTGGTTCAAATCTAATTTCATGGTCCAATAAGAAGTTGAGAACTCTTTCTCTTTCTTCTTATGAAGCAAAATACAGGGAAGCTAAGGAAGCATCTAAAGAAGCAATGTGGATTCAACATGTTCTTATAGAGCTTAGACGAGTTCAAATGTCTCATACTAAGTTAAGATGTGAAAACGAGAGTGCAATTCAACTTGGATATAATCCATTGTATCACTCCAAGACTAAACACATTGACCTTGATACTCATTACATTCGAGATCTTGTTGCGGATGACATTATTTGTTTGGAGTATTGTCCCATAGAACAACAAGCAACGTATATCTTCACCAAATCCATGATAGAAGCGAAGTTTGTGCATCTTTGAAATTTTTTAGGAATGCGGGAACTTGATTTGTCATCAAGGGGGGATGCTAGTGTAATGCCATATTCCTCCATATATGTGTCCCTTCTCCCTATTCATCATTAAGAGGGAGTGTCGAAACATGTAATGTTAATATTGCAAGGGTAATGATGTCTAGTGTGGTTTTGTAAGATGTTATGATGTCTTATTTAGCAAAGGAAGGAATAATTGTCTATGTATTATGTAAAAGTAGTTATCACACATGCATCATGGAGAAATATTATCTCATTAACATTCATTACATAAGGAGGTAGAAAATCATTTATCTCACAACCACACGTATTATAGGATGTTATTCTTCCATACCTCTAACTATATAATAGAGGTGAAGGAGACACTTTGGGATGAATGTTTAATGTTGTTGTGAATATTAACATTGTAAAGTTGTGATAAGCATATGTGGGTGGAGCTCAAGTGTAATATTGGATATTTATGAAGAATAAAGAAGATCATACCTTCCCGTGTGAATGTTTCCCCATTTGAGGTTTTACCATGTATATCTGGTGTAGTATTTCTTTTTCTCATGTTTCTTACATACTATTTGATTATTTGGTGCTTGTATGGATAGAAGGCTACACTAGTAGATTCTTTCTATTGATTTACATGTTAGTAAAATTATTGTTGTATGTTTATGATTATTTCTCAGTAATCAAATGCCCTTTCTACTTGACCTTGCATTATTTTAGTGTAGACTCTACAACTCAGCTCTATGATGATAATTATAGTTCTTCAATTTTCTTGAGCTCTCATAGAGAATACAAGTTGTTTATCGATGTGGAATGACAACACTTCCTCCCATCTACATTTGACTGGAATAACTAGAATTTGGGCCAAGGCTGCTCAATGTTTGCTGAAATCACCTTCACACCAACATCACCAATAGCCTTGAGATACTAGACCTCAATATATACCAACTGATAACCAAATAATACACCATCCTATGTGAAACTCAACACTACTTCCAAGCTATCACAAACCTTCAAGTACTTGTCAAAGATACTAAGACATACATATCAGTTATGGCATTATTCCTCTGCTAAGAAAACTCATCTCTCTATTCAAGGTTCTATACTATTATGTTTATTGCACACTCAAAATTCTTATTTTTGTTTTAGCAATATACTGGAGTTACCACTCCATCACTACCAAAACTGTAATCCAACGTCCAATAACAATATCAAGTAAAAATGTACGACACAAATAAATAGAGATTGGATGTGTATTGTCATCAAAGGCACATTGATTTAGTGGGTATGGATCATTAGAATCCCAAAGTTATGAACAAATTGATTTAACATGTGAATGGTTAGTTACAAATTTTATCTTGACACGAAGCCAAGAGGAATGGAGTAAGTGCAACCAAGATTCACCACTTTAAACAAAGCTAGCCTCCTTACTAAAAATACTTCATTGATATTTTGGATTAACCAATTGAAGTGCCAAGGGTAGCTAGAGAACCCAAAAAAATGTGTACGGTCCCCACATGATCTCCAATGAAATTATACACTATAAATTTGATTAAGAACAATGGGTATAGTGCTTATGGAAAAGTAATGTAAAATTCTAGGGGATGAAAATGGAAACTTAGTTGAGATAGTGCAATAATCCATTAGTGGTATTCTATGTTGTAGGGGTAAGTGTCCCTAGGGGTATTTTTTTCATCCCCAACCCGAGGACATGTACCCAAGTCCTCGAAATAGGGTCAAGTGCAGCTCGGGCATCCCTTGAAGAATATAGGACGTGGTTGTAAATGGAGATGCCATGTTGGAAGATGCATTAATTCCTCGCTATGTCCATAATCAATTGACTAATAGTTTGGTAGCTGGATATTTTCTACTCCAACAGTAATTGTGTAAGGACTTAGTAGGCAATGAAGAAGCCTCTATAGAAGGCACATTCTCCTATGTTGAGAAGCATCTAGACTGGCACATTGTATAATATTGAATGCATGTAAAGAGTTTTTAAAGGGGGTTAGATAGAGTTAATTCATGGAGAGCATTCTGCTCCTACCAATATTTTTTTTTGGAGTTGTAGCTTTATGAGTGCATTGTTTCTGTGTTTTTATGTGAGTATTAACCCAGTGTTTGTCTTGTTGCGCCGAAGATCGTCGTGGAAGAAGAAGACGGAGATGATTTGCAGAGTGGAGTCAAATCTATGAGCCAAATTCGTGTTTTACTTTAGGGTTGAAACCAACGACCGATATCTATTCAAAGAAAGATCGACGATCGAGATTCATTTCGGGTTGAGGTCTACGTGACATCAACAAAGGGTTTGTGTGACCTAAAGTTCTTATAAATGGTGGGTATGGTCACCCTATAAACCCATTTTGAGTTCATGAAAAAGCTTAAATATCGACAATGTTGGTGAGCCGAGATTGAAACTCGCTTGTTAATTTGTATGGCATCCGACGGCCAAGATTAAAAGTCAAGCGTGTCAAAAGGAGAGCACATGGTGACATGGCACAAAGTGACATGCCACGAAGTGACGTGGAATAATAAGTGACACGTTGAAGTGATGTGGCATGCAAGACCAACCCTTCGTATTACAGGTAATTTCTTTGAAAAATCGGTCTACTGGATCGTGGATTATCCATATTTGGTAACAAAAATGTTTTGGCTGCAGAGATTCCTTGTTGATAATTTCATAAGCTAAGAAAGGCACTTCATTAGAGGATAGAATTGTCAATCATTTGCAAACCCACATTGTCAACTTGGGATTCAAACAAATTGACTACCTCAAATGGTAACACATAAGAAAAAGGGATAACATCCAAGTGGATGCATTAGCAAATCTTTCCATAGCACTTGGCAAGGGGCAATTAGTTGAAAATAGGAGCCACCCTTATCATAGGTGGATCCCCTATAATGTTTAATTTCAAACCTATGTTTTTATCCCCCTTATGTGCATGTATTACATATGGAGGCACTTTGAATGTTTAAGCGTGGGAGTTAAAGGAGCCATCCCTTCACTCATGGGAGAAGGCTCCCAAAGAAGCTTTATGCTTAAGGTGACCCTTCATCGTGTTGACATAGCAGTTTGGCTTGATTCGGGATATCAATCTAGGATTTTACCTAGTTATGTGGAATGGTTCGAAAATGGAAAAAGTTTAATTAGAGATCCTAAGAACTTGAATCCAAACTATGTTCATTTAAGGGTGGATAATCATGTCTCATTGGTTCGAAGGGTTTGAGAATTTGTGGAGGTTTGTTCAGAGGCTTGGATAGAGCTCATTTGATGTTGAACAAGGTGTGCAAGCTGGGTGTATTTGTATTTAAGAAGCAGTCATTGGTTTGGTTAGTTATGTTTGGCCTTATGTGGACTGGAAAGCTTTGAAGGTGGTGGATACTACACCATTTGCAAACTGGTTTGCAGGCTCAAAAAATTTGGTGAGGCTTGTTGTGTAGCATTGGAAGGGTACTCTCTATGTAGATAGAGGCTATTGTATAAAGTTAATGATTTACTGGTAGCAAGGGAAGCGCGATGGAGGACAATCTCTGGTTTGCTACTTTTTTGGTATGTCGGTTCTTTGGGTGTGTGTTGGGTTTCTATAGCTAGGCTCATTGTGTGTTTCTTTCTCAATCTTTTAGCTCAATGGAAACATATCTTGGGGTTGGTCTTGTGGGTAATGGAGGAGGGACGTAATATGAATCTAGGAGAAGGTGGTGTTGCCACGGTGCTACAGAGATAATTGAGCTCGTCGTAGAATTTCAATACATGAAATACTATATTAGGGATCTATATTCAATCCTGCGATGCTGAAATTCGCAAATGGAGGGTGTACTTTTGGCCATCCACAAGGTAACTGACCATGTCTTGATTCTCGATCATTGTTTTGATGATTTTGAGAAAGAAGCTCGAGTGCAAAGCGCCCATCTGGAAAAATTGTATGTCACAATTGAAGCGCAGCAGGTCTTGTTGGATGGAAACCAATCTCGGGTGACTAAGAATGTTGGATCTTGAACCATTGATGAAGCCTCGATTTCTAAACCAATTGATAGTGTTATTGAAATTTCAAGTTCTCCTGCTCCACAGGAAGAATTTGGTAATGTTTAGGGTCTGTCAAGACTGGTAGATGCTTTGTTTTTGTGTTTTGTTACTAGGTCAATATGTAAAGGTTTATAGTAGTAAAACCTTTTTGTTGTATTCGACACAATCCTAAGGCTGCTTATAGAGGAAAATTGGATAGAAACTATGTTGTGGGATGTAGATCTAGACTATTTTGAAACTTATATATCTTTTGGTAGTTTACCAACTCCTTTTAATATAAATTTACTCGCTTCTAATAATAATAATAATAATCTAATGCACCTCCTAGGAGGAACACATGTTCTTAACATTTAGGCCCAACATAAATATATATATTATATTCAAATTAAAAATATTTATAAGTTTAAGAGAAAATAGCACTATTTAAGGTTTCTAAAATACTTCTAAAAAATAATACATTTAAAAGAATTAAAATTTAATAGTTAAGTTTTCTATTTGGTAGCTTTAGGTGTCATTGGATTTCCCTTTTAGGAGTAGGTCAACCCTAAACTCTATGTATTTAAAAAAATAAATTATTCCTCTATAAAAAGGATTTGATGGATTTTGTAAATCTTTTTAAAGTAGGAATTCAAGTCCCTCAATGGAATCATACTTCCTTTTTTAGTTTTACATCTTAGATTTTGCTTTCAAATTTTATGTGAATCTAGCTTAGAGAGGTGCAAATTTTTCTCTTGCTTTATATTTATATAATATCTTATTTAATTTTAATTTGGGCTTTGTATCTATTTATATTCTTAGATTTTAAAGACTCCTTAAAAGAATATCTAATGGATTTTTTTGCATATACTCTTTATTATAAGAAGGGTTGGTTGTTATATTTTCCTATTTACATGACACTTTGGTAGAGAACTTGTTAAGTACATTTTTCCTTTTAATTAGGGATTTGTCCCTGTTTATCTTATTGGAATTTAGGGAATTTTTAAAATTTTCTCTGAAAATTTTCCTAACAACCTTACAATTTTTGTCATATCAAGAGTTGGTTGTTCTATTTTTACACCTCAATATAAGATTTGTTAAATACTTTTTTTTTTTTTCTTTTTTTTTCTTTTCAGTTGGAGCTTTGTCTTTATTTTTCTTGTTTGATTTTAAGTATTCCTTAAAAGCATCTTTCATAACTTTTCTAATAATTTTTCACTCTTTATAATAATAAAAATGTGGTAATTCTATTTTTTTTTACTTTTAAAAATTTATTAATGAAAATAGATAAAATTATCGTATTTTTATTATAAATTTATGTTAATAATAGCTTTAGCTGTAATATTAATAATTAATAAGGTATTCAATATTAATAATTAACAAGATACCCATTTTTTAAGGGTCATTTTTTAATCAGAGATGCTGTTGTTGTTGTTGATGATGATAGTTAATGTCCACTAACACCAATTTTGGTATATCGGACCTTCAGAAAGAAAAGTAAGAAACTACTTGGTTTGATTTAGAGTTTTATTTATGTGCTCAAAACGCTTGGAGAGGAGCGTTCCTAAATTACTAAAATTTTGACAAGATAAAAGGTTGGCCATGTTCGTATTATAACAAAAAAGTTGAAACTGAGATCTTATGTGGATGTACAGATGAAAATCTAAGAGGAAGTGTTTTTTATCTTCAACACTCATAGTATCACAAAGATGATAGATCCTGAGTCAACCCAAAATGTTTTAGGAAAGGTTCAACACTCAGTTTCACTATGCAGCTCATGGGAGCTTGTTTTTATTTTAGCTATGTGGATATTCTGCTTTGCGCTAGTTAAAACATAGATATAAGTTTGGTCTTTAATATTAAGGTTAATGACCTCCTTGTAATATCTTAATTTTCTTTTATCCTCTAAATTTTCATCACACCACAACTTCTCTTTGAACTTCAAAGTAATAATATTTTTAATATCATCTATATTTTGAAAGTGACATTTTTGTCTATCCCCCACATCTTTGATTAAGACATGGCATATTTATGCCAACCTCACTTGAAGGCTTAGGTAGTTTTGACCAGAATTTAAAGCAATTTTAGGAAGTCTATGCTTTCCCAAGTTATTTAATTTTTTCTTGTACATTAGGTACCTAGTCATAGCTATGCTCTTAATGGGGGAAAGAACCACTTCAATCAGGAGAATAGGATATGGTGTATTGCTTTTAATTTTTGACATTGTAAGTAATAAAATGCTTCTGGATTTGCTCATCCTTCTCAAGATTCTCTAGAGAGGCTATAGCCCAAACTTCACACCCATATAGGAGAACGAGAGTGACAAGAGTTTCAAAGAGGGATTTATTTTTATCCCACATCACAAATTTTACTAACTTACAATTTTTTTCAAGACCAAAATAAGCTTTCCACCCTCCATTGATTCTTTTCTCGATGTTGTAGCGCCAACTAAGCTTGTGATGGATATCAATCCAAAGATATTTGTAGGAAGTCACGGTTCCTCCAAGTTTCTATTACATACATAAAATTATTGTTAGTGACAATAGTAGATTTTTTCAACATAACTTTGGTTTTGTTAGTATTGACGTCAAAGCCCATACCGTTTCCATACTATAGCAAAAATCCTTGAGAATTATTAATTTTTTATCAAGATAAAAAAGACATCTTGCTAGAAGAACAATATCATCAACATAAAGAAGGAGGATGATGAGAATTCCTACTAACGTTGTGCAAGTGCAACATGCCTCTATTTAACATCCTTCTAACTTATCAATTTATATACCAAAATGGGTAGGGGAGAGGGAGATGCATCACTTAAGTTGTATATTACAATTAATATCTTCCGACCAACCCTCAATGTTCTTAAACTTGACAATGGCATTCTCATACAACATCTCTCAACTTGAAAGGAACCTTTAACTCTTCTAATATTTTCCACAATTTATTTCTAGGTGTACTGTATCAAAAGTTTTCCTAAAGTCAACAAAGCAGCAAAGGATATTGAGCTTATTATTGCGACATTCCTCTACAATGATCCTTAGAGTAATGAGGTGGTCTATTGTGGAATGGTACCTTCTAAAACCGGTTTTCCCTTTAGCTCTTTTACCTTGAATTTCTAGCTATATGTTAATCTTATTTTCCAAAATAATACAATATAACTTGGCCAAGAGAGGGCTAATCGTAATGGTCCTATAATTAGATGGGTTATTTTTATCGACACTTTTAAAAATGGGCGCAATAAAGCTCCGAGTTCAACGTTTAGGGATTCCTTGCTTGATTGCTAGATTGAAGAACTTGTAGATGTGAGGGATGAGGATATACCCCCCAATTTTTATGATTTCAACTTAATAGCCTTCAATGTCCTTATCTTTCCCATTCACGAGGTGCTTAATCCCAAAATCTATATCTTCTAAAGAAAAAGAATCATCTTCCATAAAAAGGGGTTGAATGTTGTCTATGGCATAATTTGAGCCATATAGCTTCTTAAGATAGGGATTTCAATCCTTCAATACAATCATATTATTCTCTTTAGTTGTGCGAGTTAGAATTTGTCTCCAAAATTTATTAGGATCCATCTTAATGAGGTGTAAAAGATTCTCCTGCTTACTATTTATATAGGTCATTTTTCTCTTTTAATAAGGGATTTGTACTTGTTTATCTTGTCCACTTTTAGGGAATCCTCAATAGGTTCTTTGATTTATGTTCTTGCAATTTTACACTCTTTATCATGCCATGGGTTGGGCATTATATTTCTATTTTTATAGTGACATTTCAATAGAGAACTTGTTAATAGAAGAGGAGAGGGTTGTAGAGAAATTAAGATAAATATCTTCTATATTGCCCCTACTAGATAAAGGAAACAAATTATTACTTAAATCATTTCGAAAAAGATCAGCTTTACTTTTGTTGAGGATTAAATACTTTTTATTCTGAAATTTCGTTTCTATGGGATTACTATGCATAACAAACTTAAGAGTTACAATTAAAGGTCTATGATATAAGTCAGGTTCATGGTCATTTAAAATGTCAAAATTTATTATCTGGTTGTTTAAAGGGACATTGCAAATGAAATAGTCAACTACACTACTTCCGAGCCCATGAGTGCAAGTCATTCAGCTAGAATTAGGCCACTTCATATGACCATTGCAAATAATTTGATCTTGAGCACTAAAGAGCTTAATCAACTTAGAACCAAACAAATTCTCCCCCCTAAATCTTCAGAACTTCTTTTGTAGTTGTTGGCTAAAGCAAGGTCTTCACCTGACCATAGAGGATTAGGGTTTGAAGCACTCCTTAAGAGAATAGCTTGGTTATTAGTAGTTCGAGTTTTAAAGTGACCCATTAAGACGATATTGCCTTCATTTCTTAAACTGGAAATACCATGTTCAAGATCATTATAAGGACAAGTTTTATCTAAATTTTTCTTCATATAAAAGCTAGAATTGATAGACACAAAATAACAGATTGCTATAAAGTTTTTTTTAGCATTGATATATGTAATCTCCATCGATATGTACTAGTGGCCAGAATTACATTCATTACATAGGGGTTCAAGAGGAGCATCATGTCATTTACAAGAATTGAACCTTGCTGAGCAAGGTAGTAATCATTCCTCTTAACCATCCAAGATGCATCCAATGGACAGTTGTTTCAAATACACTATTCATTTGAAAAACGCCAATTATAATATGTTTATTTATTATAATAAAATATGAATTAATGAAAGTAAATCTCTAGGGTTAGTTAAAAGTGACCAAGAAGTTTCTCCGGCACATATAAAAAGCCTCACTGCACAATGCATATTCTGGTAATCTACATCGGCATACTCTTCAGGTAGTCCAGATTTACTTGTGTTGTGGAATAGCAACAATGCCTACCAGTTGCGACGGTTGGGCACTCGGCAGCATGCTGAAAGCGTGTTGGACGCCCCCCTCAATCTTCAAGCAGACAGAAATGCAAAAAACAGCTAAAAATACTGAAGAAACGGACGGGAACGATGAGAAATCGTACATATCTTCATTGCCAGACGATCTGTTTGCGGATTGCAGGCCTCCATAAGTGTGTCTCAGAGATGGTGCAAAGTTCTCACATCGTAGGCATCTTATGACCTTCAGAAGAAGAATGGGAGAATGGAGAATATGCTCCACGTATGGGCTGTTTATAATAAGAACAGTCTCAAATGGGCTGTTTATAATAAGAACAGTAATGCATGGACTAAATCCCCCTTCATCTCTACAAGTTAGGCAACTTGTAGTAAGTTGCAAATATGGTATCAAGTGGTGTAGGCTTCCAGTAAATGGCTTGTGAAGAGTGGAATTGCATATAAACATCTAAATTGTGTAATCAATTTTTCCAATGTCTAACCAAATAACAATGGAACATCCATCTACACTATTATTAACCAAATAACAATGGAACATCCATCTACTCTATTATTGATTTGGTAGTTCTCTCTCACGAGTGCACAGTAATTCTTTAATATGGTGCATAAGTATATGTTGACTATAATGGCATACATGGATGAAAGACAAAATCAAAAGCATGTATTACCTTCTAACTTCATTTTTGAAAAATAATAAAGAGAATGCCTTTCATATATCAACAACATTAATATCTTCCTTCATTCAAATCTATAACTTATATGAGGGAATATTATTTCATATAAATGTAATTTTTCCTAAAGAATTTTTATTTTTATTTTTGATATTTTTGAGAAGGAAATCAAAATATACATTATTATATTATAGATGGAATTTAAACCTATCTAACTCACTAAGGTAGATACTTTGAATATATATATCCATCCTATAATTTTTCCAAGAAAAAATTAAGTTTACATACTATAAACTTACAACCTTTTCATAAAAAATGTTTCAAAAATTACTTACATATGAGATACTCTTAGTACTTTTTAGAAAATAAAAATATTCTATATAGAAAACCATGAAAACCAATAGTACCAAAAAAAACTTTTACCATAAGTTTCTTTCTATGACTAGAAGGAGAGTGACTTCCTTAAAGTTTGTTCAAGAAAAGTACCCTCCTGTAAGGTCAAGGCCATAATTTATATGCTTGAATTAAATTCATGATATACATGTGTGGATGAGCATATATGAAAAAAATATTTTACTTCTTGTATTGAATTCATAATTGCAAACAATCCCAAGTTACTTATGAAACATTGATGATTTTCCCAATCAACCAATAACTTTGAATCTCCAAAAACAAGGAGATTTTTTAGACTTCTTTTTTTCCCCTTTTAGTAGAAACCAAAGAGCTTAAAATTCTACGCAATTATTTGAGCCTTGGTTAGCTGCATATTTCAATAGAATGAAATGAGAGAAATTGAAAAAAACAAAAAAAAACTTGAAGAAACCTCAGGGTCTTTCATAATCAATATGTGGCCTTAGTAAAACTTTGGAAGACATTTCTTTTTGGAATTTTTTTATTATCAACTAAATCTAGTCTTATACTGTGATCAACTTTTTCATCCATGAAGTTCAAATCCTAAAACATCATCTGATTTCTAGACCACCAAATTCCATAGTCAAACAAACAAGGCAAAGACATAAATGATGAGATTAGCTTGTCTCATAATCAATCACAGAGACAACCAACCAAGACCATCTCTTCCCATTTAAACTTCCCCACAATGTTTTGAAATACTCCATTCCAAACAACTTTGGAAAAAGGGAAGGTTATAGACAAGTGATCCATTTATTCTTTATATTTTTTTACAAATACTACATCTACTCAAGCCTTTCAAATTCTTCTTTTTCCATCATATGTTAATATATAATTTTCTAGGGTTAACTATAAAATAATTTTGTTTTTAGAGGACAAGATAATTTCCATTGTGATCTCCACCACCGAACTCTCTCATCACTATAATATTCTCCAATTCTTTTATTATACCCTAGCTTCATTGTGTTTTCCTCATACTCTTATTTTTTTATCATTTTAGATGATCTTATTCATAATTTAATTTGATAGCATTGTACTTAATTAATTTGACATGTTACTCCCATTCCACTGCCAGATCCCCTTGAAAATTTGAATTTTCCACAGTATTCCACCCTTATACCAATATTTATATTCATAAGAGAGGATGTATCTCTTAAGTAATAGATCCCAAGGTTATGGAGACTTCCAAAAAGGCATCAAATAGATTTTAATTTCCTTTGACCCCTATCCAAGGATCTGCCCCCATCCTTAACTTGCTTCCATTTTCAATTTGCCATGCCACCCATTTTCTTATGAAAGGGAAGGATTTTATCAAAGCTTTCTAGGATAAGGAGGATCCACATCAACATCTTTTTTAAATGTTTGGATTTTATTAGTCTCTCCCAAAGGACACAATTGTAAACCAACCTCTAGAGACTTTTGGATACAAGTGTTAAACTAAAATTATGGATATTTATCAACCCTCGTCCCCTTGTTATTTGGAGTTGCTAATATTTTCCACTAATAACTAGAGGGGATGCATTCATTTTCTCTTTCCCCATTCCAAAGAAAATTGAAACATATCTTTATGTTTTTTTTTAGGATAAATCTAGGAATATTTGCAATGGTCATCCATTATACATGTGTATTCTCTAGGACCACCTTTACAAGAACTAATCCTCCTCCACTAGATAACCATCTATTCCATTGGACATAGATTTTAGCCTCTAGTTTATTATATAACCAAATTAAGTTTTGAAAAAAAAATATGCTTGGTTTTAAATGGAAACCATGAATATATTTAACCCTTTATCTAGTTCACATAGATTCAACTTTAGTTTTTACATCCTTAGCTAGTTCAATGGTAAAAAAAAAAATATGCTTGGTTTTAAATGGAAACCATGAATATATTTAACCCTTTATCTAGTTCACATAGATTCAACTTTAGTTTTTACATCCTTAGCTAGTTCAATGGTAAAAAGAGTAGACTGGTTTATATTAATCAACATACAATGGATTTTAGACATAATCATATATAAACATTTATTTAATTATAAAAATTTATTTTTATCTTTTAAAATTAATTATACTTAGAATATCATTTCTACTTCTATGTTTGAAAGCAATAAAATGATATCATCATCATTATGATTTTCCTAATTTAATATACTCAAATATCTATACCAAGAGTGGTGAGGTTCTCTACATCCCAGTACGCATGAGATGTTGTAACACCATCCTAGATCCAAATCCTAAGCTTTATCAAGGGCCGAGAGGGATCCAATCTCTCGAGGTGCAAACCTCTCCTTGAATAGCTCCTTGAGTGCAATACCTGATCCACCTAATCCTAAGCTCTAAAGTCTCTAGTTTAAGTCTCATACTTACTTTTTACTTTCTATTATTCTTTTTTGTTTACTTTGTATTATTTTGTTATTGGACAAACACTCCAAAGTCTCATATTTACTTTTACTTTGTATTAAAAGTAAAAAGTAAAGTCTCTAGTTTAAGTCTCATATTTAGTTTTTACATTGTATTATTCTTTTTTGTTTATGGCCGACATAATATTTACCACCTAATCCTAAGCTCTAAAGTCTCTAGTTTAAGTCTCATATTTACTTTTTACATTGTATTATTCTTTTTTGTTTATGGCCGACATAATATTTATTACTTTTTACTTTGTATTATTCTTTTTTGTTTACTTTGTATTATTTTGTTACTCGACAAACACTCGACTAACAAGATCTCCCCCATACTGGGCTGTAGAGCACCTCTCGGAGCAATTATGTAATGTAACATTACCAAAAATAAAAAGTAATTAAAAAAATTCATGTTGTGTCATAAATTAAAATTAAAATTTATACCATCATAGATCCATCTTAAACTCGGTTCTATCAAGTAGTGAGAGGGATCAAATTTCTTGAGGTGTAATTTTTTTATTGATGTGTAAAAAATTTAAGATAAAAAACAACTTACACCTCAAGAAATTGGATCCCTCTTAGTGCTTGATAGATCATGTTTAAGATGGATCTATGTTGGTTTACTTAATCATATGTGTGTAATGCTAAATATTATCACTAATATCGATGTAGCCTTGTCACAATTATTAGCAGCATAGGTCCATCTTAACTATGGCCCTATCAAGCGCTAAGAGAGATCAAATCCCTTGAGGTGAAAACCCTCTTTAGAGTCCTAAACTTGAGGAAAGTTTTGCACCTAAAGGGATTGATCCTTGCCGATGCTTAATAGAGACATAATTAAGATGAATCTATGTTGGTTCCAATGATAGAGGCCACATCGAAATAATGTTGCTTAAAAACCAAAATAACCACATTAAAACCATCGCATCCAAATTTAAAAAAAAATACATGATCAAACTTGTGAATTGTAATGAAGTAATAATCATGTTCAGTGATAATAAATGTGAAAGAATGCAATGAAATTTATTGATGAATTACATATATATTACATAATGATCAATCTCAAGATGCATTCTTCTACTTTTATTAAAGCCACTCATGCCCCCTTTTCCATATTCTCATATTGAACATATGTGAAAGAAGGTTGAGTTGAACACCATTCACCGTTAATTCAATATATTGTTGTAAATGTGAGACCATGTCTCTCTTTATTCCCAATATTTATAGTTTATTTGAATATCCAATGTTAATCCTTGTAACTTATGGATTGTCAAACCCCAAGCAAGTTTGAATAGAAATTTTCTTCATCTACATCATTGTAACATTATCTACTATGAAATTAATGATGAATTACATGTATATTTAACTAGATGATATCATACAAAATGTAATATCACTAAAATCAAAGCATCTTAGCATTACTATTAGATCATATTGCATTTCCTAATGCACATATTTCAAATTAGAGGGATGTTAGATTATAATGCAAATCTCCATCTAAAGGCATGGATCAACATACCATAGATGTCCCTTAATGTAAGCAATGTGTCTTAACAATACTAAGAAAGAACATTCATAAAATAAAAGAAATGCAACAAACTTCAATTATGAAATTCCCACATTAAAATATTAGATACCAATATAAATATATAGTCAAATTAGGGTTTTGGCTATTTAAGTGTGGTGATTCAATATACTCGGCCAATTATGGTGATTTAATCAAATTAGGGTTTTGACTATTTAACCAAATGACACCATACAAAATGGCAAGAGCGGATGGATCAACCGTGGTGTTTTTGGATCCAAAATTGACTTGATGAATAGACCATAAAGTTCCATGCTACTCAGCTAATTATGATGACTTAATCTATTGAACTAAATGTGGTAATTGAAACAGATTAGGGGTTTAACAATTTAATTGAATGATATCATAAAAAATGTAAAATAATTGAAATCAAAGCATTTAATAATATTATTAGATCATATCACATTCCCCATTACACATATTTCAAATTAGAGGGATGTTAGATCATAACTTAAATCTCCATCTAAAGAAATATCAATAGATCATAGATGTCCCATCGTGTAACTGAAACAGATT
This sequence comes from Larix kaempferi, assembly GCA_027924585.1. NCBI lineage: Eukaryota > Viridiplantae > Streptophyta > Pinopsida > Pinales > Pinaceae > Larix > Larix kaempferi. The sequence goes on from BSBM01000613.1 coordinate 11,162,796, forward strand.
AGGGTTTCCACCATTTAATGGTAATGATTCTATCTACTTGGATAACTATGGAAACTGAGTCATATTAGGGTTTTGATTATTTAACTGAATGATATTGTAGAAAATGGTGAGGATGGATGCATCAACCAAAGGGTTTTTGGCTCCAACAATGTCCTGATTAATAGATCATAATACTCAACTAACTATGTTGATTCCGATATACTCAACTAAATGCTGTAACTAAATCAAATTAGGGTTTCAACTATTTAACTGAATGATATCATACAAAATGTAATATCAGTGAAACCAATGCATGTCAATAATACTATTAGATCATAATGCACATATTTCAAATTAGAGGAATGTTAGATCATAATGTAAATCTCCATTTAAAGGCATATATCAATAGAACATAGATGTCCATTAGTGTAAGTGAATCAAATTATGGTTTCCGCCATTTAAAGGAGTGATTTGATCTACTCTAGTAAGTATGGAAACTAAATCATATTTGTTTGAATGTGTAATATTAAAATTACACATGTAATGTTGTCTAGTGTGATGTATTAACATATTATGATGTCTTATCTAGCAAAGGGAGGCGCAATTGTCTATGCCTTATGTAAAAGGAGTTATCTGACATGCATCAAGGAGTAATATTCTCATATTACCATTCATTATATAAGGATGTGGAAAATCATTTATCCCACAAGTATTATGGGATACAATTCTTCAATACTTCTAGCTATATAATAGAGCCGAAATAATCCCTTTTGGGTATGTTGAGAATTATATTCCTATGTTATTGTAAAGCTATGATAAGAATTTGCAGAGTGGAGCTCAAATGTAAGATTAGAGATTTCTGAAGAATAAAAAGACAATACCTTCTCATTGATGTTTCCCCATTTGAGGTTTTACCACGTGTTCTAGTGTATCATTTCTTTTTCGCTTGTCTCTTACTTGCTACTTTGACTATATAGTGGCACCAAGGAAAAATTTAAGGATCCATAAAAATTTTAAACTCTAGAAACCTTGGCGAATCTTGCTAATTGTTAAATTTCCTCCCATTAAATGTTCTGTGATATTTTTGTAAAAATATTCAAAGTTATCAGAATTTTATATAGTTTTTGGACAATTTTGGTGATATTTAGAGTAAAATATTTTTATCCCATAGAATTTGGGAAAATTAATTCAGAAAAAATGGAAATTGGTAAAAAAAAGGTAAAAAAAACCCCTAAAATTAACCCATGGGCTAAATTTCACCCCTAAAATTTTCCTTGTATGGTGCTTGTATGGATAGAAGGATGTACTAGTATATTCTTGCTATTGATTTACTTGTTGGTAAATATATAGTTGTATGTTTATTTCATGTTTCTCAATATTATAACATGCTATCAAAGGTATTTATTATGCTCTACCTTCTTCGGTAATTTTTTGAAAAAAAATTGCAAGCACCAATTTCTTTAAAAACAAATGGGGCCCTCCATATCTAGTAGATTTACCATCCAATATATATAATACTAATGGTTTTTTTGTATATCAGGGCATTTTTTTACATGTTTGATCCTTTTTTCAAACCCTAACCCTCACAATTTAATTTTCAATTTTTTTCTTAGAATTTTTTAAAAGGTTTTCTTGATTTTTTCATTAGATCTAAGATTGAAATTCAATGCATACTAACTTCCTATCAAGGATATATCTTTCTTGTAGTATATATGGTTGTTTGTTCTTCTCTAGTTGTATTTTCTCATAGGTTTGTTGGGTCCTGGAATTGCCCATTTTTTACCACACCTATTACCTCATTTTGCTCTATTTTGCTTTATTCCTATAAACTAGATATATGTCTTTCCTCAAGATTGAGCATGGATCCTGACAGGTATGATTTATTATTGCCGACTTTATTAATGCCTAAGATTTTTATGGTTATGAATTGTATCCTTTGATTTATGCTAACTTGTGTTGATTTTATTAAGACAAGATCAAAGCATTGAGAGACACAGGTGTAGCCTCCCTCTAAGCATACGGAAGGAACGAACGATTGGTTCCAGCTGTTACTCCATGATTCCGATTCCAGACATTAATAGAAATAGCGCAATCATCTCTCCACATGGTAGCTGCAATAGACTTCGCTGCAACAAATCATCGCTGCAACATGTAGATCACTTCCCGGCCTGTTAGTCTGTTGATCCATTGACATCCAGAGTAACGACGCCCTTCACATCCAACGGCTTCATTCAAGTCTATTCACGGCTGCAACAGTTCTGTTGTGACTCAGCAGCCTGAAGATCAAAGATCTTCATGGTTGCACGAATTTAGTGGATCGAGATTGTAGTTTGCATGTATAAATATGGGAAGGATTTCAGAGCCTGGGGTTGGTTGCTTATCAACTGTACGAGCTGTAACCGAGTATTGTGAATTACCATTTTTAACATAAGGAGTAGAGTTCTTCATATCCTTGTGTTTTTATTTGTAGTAGTTCACGACATCGCTGTTAGAAGGCCAAGGCCCTCCTTCTCACACAGATAGCCGAGTTAAGTAGATAGATTAGTTTATTTCCTGTTGTGTGGTGTGGATTTGCAGTAGATATGTTTTACTGATTAACTGCAACAGCAATCATTGATAATTTCATTCTCCTTTGGTAGTTAATGGCTGCATTATGGATAGTTGTAACTGATTGGTGTGACAGTTGACTATGTAGGTTAGTTCCTTTTATGCAATTGTGTTAGTTAGCTGTTATAGTCAAGCTCAACTCTGATTTCTTTCAGTCATTTATCTTTCTTAGGATTTCCAACTTAGTCAAATTATGGTTCAAGTTTAATTCTAGTTCTTTGTTTCTATTCATCTTTCTTATAGATCACTAGATTATAAATGTTATGATTGAGTTACAGTAGTTGATAATTGAATTAGATAGGTTGTGAGTGCATACTGTAGTTTGATATTTTAGGGTTTAACTTCTTGCAAAAGTAAGTCTAGTCTATTTATTCCTAGATCAATAACTGTTGGATTGATATTTGTAGGAAGGTAATTGCACTTTGAATTCTTAGATGGATAAATTAGATTAGTTTTAACCATTAGATGAGTTTGACTAAGTAGATAGGTAGGATAGTTTATCTCCATTTATTCAATCAGCTACTTGAAATGTTTATGCATAGACTGTGCTAATTAATTTTGAAATAAAAAGACCCACCTGGGTTGACAATTTATATTGAGCATCTTGTGTGTTAGTTGTAATTGATTAGAATATAGGGTGACCAACATTTTGGCACCATTGTCGGGGATGGTAATTGATAGACATAGATAGTAGTTGATTTATTGATTTCATTTCAGTTTTTATTATTTGAAGCATGCATGAATACAAGAAGAACAAATCGGGAACCCCCTCAAAATACTAACATTGCAGGTGGAAGAGGTCATGGCCGTAATCAAGGTTTGGGAAGACAAACATATCTTGATGAAATTATTGCTAGAGCTGATTCTTCTACCAGACTATCGCGATCATCTTCAGGAAGAGGAAACTCTGTTCTCCCGAATCTTGACACTTATACATCAACTGTGGAGAACGAAACGAGACCTTCAAATCCCGTTCCAGAGAAGAAACCTCTTGAAGACAAGGGAAGTGCTGTGGGTGCATCAGATAGAGAGGATATCTATCATATTAACGAGATTAGAGTCACTAAAGAAGCATTGTTGGAAAATTGATGAGAAGTAGAAGAGGAAAGAAGGCGAGAAGAAGAAAGGAGGAGAGCAGAAGAAGCAAAGGTAGAGGAAGAAAGAGCAAAGGAAGCATTGAAATTTTGGAGGAACGTGAATAATGGAGAATAAGAAGGAAATAATGAGCGCCACAATAACAATGAGGAGGAGGTGGAGGATAATCAACATGATGACAATGTTGTCACACTCAAATTCCCTATCCTCCAAACACCAAGGGCGACTCCTATGAAGAATATTTCACCCTCGGTTCTCCCGAATTTCCATGGCTGAAGATCTAGATGAATTTATTTTTGAGTTCGACATCCTCTGTCGCTGTTATGATTACACCTCCAGTGCGCAGAAACTGAAATTATTTCCAGCCACCCTAAAAGGAAATGCTCTGCTCTGGTTCATGATTTTGGGTCGTGAGACTATTACTACTTGGGACCAGATGAAACAAACCTTCCTTTCCAAATATCAAGAATACTGCAGAACCAAGGATAGGAATGAAGAGTTGTTTAAAAAGGTTCAAAAGGAAGAAGAGAGCTTGGAAGATTTTGTTGAAAGATTGTTGTATAATTTACATAGGTCTGGTCATAGCAAGAGTACTCAAGATTATCTTACTGTGGGGAATTAGAGAAGATTTCCTAGATATGTTGAATTTGTTGGGGAAAGGGGATATCTCCAAGGAACCCTCTGAGAATATTGTTGAATTATGTTGAAGGTATTCAAGGGGATCCTCTAGAACCAACAATCCGGACAAGGAATGAGATCGAGATGTCTTCACTAGGACACAATAGTCAGCTAGTGGAGGAGCTACTCGGGCAGAAATAGGCAATCTTATGGAGAAATTTAAAACAGATATGATGAGTTCCGTTTCCTCGAAGTTGGATGTATTGAGAGAAAAATAGAGGCAAGCAGTAGAAGATATGGCACTTGGTGTACTCTGTGCCAAATGCAGAAAGAAGCACCCATTGAAAGAATGTCCGCTTGACAAGGTGGAGGTATATCGGATATGTGAATTGGATCATGATACCAAGGAATGTCCTTCATTACCCAAATTCAAAGCAGTCTTGCAAGAATCTACTTCAGAAGTGGAGCAAGCTTATTTTATTGCTCAGAAGAAGCCTTGGCAGCCTCGAAATCAGCATATGAACTCAGATCCATCACCTTTTTGGAATAATATGAATGGTATGAATAATATGAATACACAATTCCCTTCACATTAATCTAACAAACAATGGAATCCATCTCAAACTTCAATGCAAAATCCTAACCCCTGGACGCCATGGGCACAACAATCAAACTAGCAAGCTCCCCGGTCTCCCAACTGGAGAAATTCCTACCTAGGAAACAATTTTCCTCATCACCAGAGCCCTTACCAACAGTATCCTCCTCAACAGTACCCTCACCAACAGTATCAGCAGCCACAGCTGCAACTCCCAAACAATGTCGCACCTATGAATGAACCACTACAACCACAACTACCTACACAACCTAACCCCAACCCGAATAATAAAGCAATTCATCAATTTGAGATTGCCAACATGCCTGCTTATTCCATTTCCAAATTTCCCTACAATGACATACATTTACGACCAGGGAGGGTAGTGGAACCTATCATCATTGAGGATGTTCCATCCTCTGTGACCGAAGCGAGAAATGATCAGCAATTCGAGAATTCAGTCAACACAGCAATCCCCATGATTGAGGATGTTGAAATTCCTACTGAAACACTAGCTGAGACACACAACAAAACACAGCCTACACAACTGATAAGAGAACCACCATATCCTGAACGATTGGCCCTACAAAATACAGTAGAATAACCTCGGTTCAATCTCTTAGGGGAACTGAAGAACTTATATGTCAAAATCCCACTGTACAAGCCCTCCATGACGTGCCCATCTATGTAAAGATTGTTAGAGATCTATGTGTAAAAAAACCAGGACGAAAGCCTAGGGATCCTCCCACTGCCCATGTATTGGGAAAACCTTCTGAATTAATAATGGGTAAGACTCCTTTGGCTAAATTTGGCTAAATACGATGACCCTGGAAATCCTACTGTTACAGTACACATAGAACACACTCAGATACCGAATGTCTTGGTAGATTTAAGTGTAGCCATCAATGTTATGATCATCGAAACTATGAAAAAACTGGGACTCACTAATCTTCGGCCAACCCCTACCATTTTAGAAATTGCTGATAGATCAACAATCAAGCCTGAGGGAATCCTGGACGACCTCATAGTCTCTGTCGATTCGTGGGAATACCCTGCAAGCTTCTTGGTTTTACAACCAAAGTCACAGCTGGGGGGACACCCGCTGATCCTGGGAAGACCTTGGTTAGCCACAGTAGATGCTTGCATCAGCTGTAGGTCGAGGTCCATCCATGACTATCTCAGACGAGACTGATATTAAAAGCTTGACTTTATACCCTCCAACCCAACCAAGCTTAGAAGCTGAAACTCCACTTTGGGTGGATCTGGAGGAAGAAGAAGGCATTCAACCATTGTTAATGATAGGGAGAGCCTTAACCTTTAAAGATGAAACAAAGGATGAAACTATTAATAGTTTCATCAGTGAGCCCACATCTGTCACTAAACATGCCTACCAAATTCTGAACAGTACCTTAGATGAAACATAACAAGAAAATATAACGGAAGAGACTCTAGTCAGTAATGCCAATATAATTCCAGTACTTAAAAATTTGAAAAGCATTCCAGTGGAAATTGAGCTAGGAAAAACATTGAACATCAATCCGAATCTTGTGCCCAATGATATGGAACGCCTGATCACTCTGTTGAAGAAACATAGGGGATATTTCACATGGGAATACACAGATATGAAGGGTATACCCTCTAATCTGCGTACCCACCAAATTTACATCAAAAGAGACTCTAGGCCAGTGTGCCAACCACAACGAATGATGAACCCGAATTTAAGGGACATAGTGAAGGAAGAAATCCAAAAGATTTTGGAAGCAGGATTTATATACCCAATTTCAGACAGCGAGTGGGTTTCTCCACTCGTGATCGTACCGAAAAATAATGGGAAATGGAGAGTATGTGTAGGTTACAGAGAATTGAATAAAGCAATGCAGAAAGACCACTTTACCCTACCTTTTATTGAGCGGGTCCTTGATACCTTGTCTGGGAAGAAGTATTTCTCCTTTCTAGATGGATTCAGTGGTTATAACTAGATCTAGATCACTCCAGAAGACCAAGACAAAACTACCTTCACCTATCCTTGGGGCAACTTTGCATATAGGGTACTTCCTTTTGGGTTGTGCAATGCACCTGCCACATTTCAGAGAGCTGTGATTGGGATCTTTTCTGAGATGTTAAATGACTGCATGGAATTTTTTATGGATGTCTTCAATCCATACGGTAGTGGTTTTGAAGAAGCATTGAAAAATTTAGAAAAGTTTTTGGAACGTTGTGAACAAAGCCAACTATATTTAAGCACTGAAAAGTTCCATATGATCATGAGTGAGGGCATAGGGAACTTCATCTCTACTGATGGTATCCAGGTAGA